>OZ025246.1:11246689-11384189 GCA_964019155.1 Osedax fenrisi | reverse complement strand
TATACTATAATATAATACATATATTGTATATAAATTAAATTAAATATATAAATTCAATAATATTATCTATTTAAATATTTATTTTAAATTAAAATATTTGGAACACCTTTAACCTTTAACATTTATAACAACAAATAAAATCTCTAATAAATATTGTGTAAATAGTGATTTTTTTATAAAAATTTACCATCGATTGGAAATGCAAGCGATATATATTTATGAATATTATCGATATAAAATTGAAAAAAAATAATATAAAAATTGATCAAAATTTCTAAGAAAAAAAAACATTATTTTGCGATGATTATTAAGAAAAACTGAATATTTATTTTTGTAAATAAGGTATTTATGTTGTTTTTATATCATATTTATATATGTTTTAAATTTTTTAAATATTTTAATTGGAAAAAACAAGTATTTTTGCCTTTCTAGTAAAATAATCGCAATTTCTAGGATTTTGTCCTTACAAATAAAATGTTGTAATATTTTATTATATATTTATATGATAAACAATTTTCCAATTTGTCATCAAAATATATTCATTATTTGTATTTTAATTCCAATATTTATATATATTGTTAAAAAACAATTAAAATCTATCTTTTTCAATGCAAATTATAATATTAATCTTAATCTTAAAAGCGCGGGAGTATAAAAAATTATTCAAATTGGGTAAAAATTTGTTGTAAATTACTTTTCGTATTATTCTCTATAAGATATTTACTAGAGCGTTTTATATACTTAACAATTTCACAAATGTCGGTTCCTATGATCACCCTTAATGTTCGTATACGTACGTATACGTGATAGTCATCGATGAGTCATACGAACTATAGTTTACATGTATTACTCACGTGAGTAATACGGATGTAAACTATAGTTCGTATGACTCACCGATGACTTTCACTAAAGATGTCTTCACAACAAGAATCCGTACGGATAACCCTAACGGATTTAAAATCCGAGAATATTAGGTGTGACGTCAATTTTAAATGTTCGGATAAATCCGTATGCATTCCGTATACGTTCTATAAAAACCGAGAACCGAACGGAATTATGACGAGTTTGAACGTAATTTTAATGTAATTATAATTTAATTAATTTATTTAGAATATATTTATTCATATGATATGCTTATGTTTATGTTTACACCGATGACTCACACTAATGGTGTGTACATCGTAGTCATCACGTGACTATCTCACACTTCCACATCATAGAAATCTAACCTAACACCGCTATACTACGATACATCTACATTACATGTCACCGCTCCACAGTTATATTAACCCCGGCAACAGTGAAACAGTCATTACGACTAGGTTAGTATGTTAACACGTATATAGTGTGTATGCGTGTGTATGTGTATTGCGTGTGTATGTGTGTGTATGCGTGTATATATATATATATGTGTATGTGTATACTTGCGTGTATACTTGCGTGTATATGTGCGTGTATGAAATACATATATGTACAATGTGCATACGATAGTATGTACGTGTACATTGTATATGTATATATATATTTTTTAAATAGGCTGTGTATATGTATTCTTACGTTTATATATGATTAAGTATGCGTGTGCGCGCGTGTGTGCGTGTGTGTGTAATACCCATTACTTACATTACACCTTACTACTTCGATCCTATCTCAGACCCCCGCTGAGGATCCCCATGAAGAGTGATTGGCCGAACTGGCCCACCCACTCCACTCCTAGACAACCTCGATATACCACCACCAGACCTCGACATACCACCACCAGACCTCGATATACCACCACCAGACCTGTGTATACTACCACCAGACCGAGAGCCACCACCCCCTACTGGCACAGGGCAGGCACGACTCTAGGGTATGTCCTTAGCTCGAATACACTGTTATCATTTGAGAGGACACGCATTTCCTAACAGTGTGTATACCATAGTACAGTTACCACTGGTAACTTACCAGTAATATTAGTAGATAATGTATCTGGTCATATCATAATGTCACTGATCGTATTATAATAAATTGTTAACTCGGAATCTTTTAAATTATTAAGTGAATTGATGGATTATGCATGATTTTTACACCGTATATTACGTACACTGTATACGTAAAAAAACTATAGTTTTTTTATAAATAAATTATTTTAAAAGTAATTTTTTAGTATATACACTATATCATATATGATATATTACCGTATCCACATGTATATATATATATATATATATATATATATATATATATATATTAAGTAACCTTCAAGTGGAAGTTCAGTCTAGCGTGACAATTAGGCGAGTCCATTATATCGGGGGTGTTATATCGATATTATATCTTAATAGACGAGTCCATTATTACACCGGTGTTCTATTGAAACACACGAATAGGTACCACAGAACCACTAGACCGTGGACCTGGCAAAGAGAGACACCCGGATGGAAAGAGAGAACTACGCCACGACGCAAACCGCACACCCCGAACCGAAAGAGAACCCCTAGGTTCCATCCAACCATACCCTATCACGTGTACTGGCCAACCGATAGTTGGATAACTAGGCCAAGACCCAGACACTACGCGACGACGGGCCCGACTACTATGAGGTATCCGATCCCTATCCCGGATGTAAACACTATAGATAAAAGGTTTACGCCCACGTACGCCGTATGGCGTACTAAATAGGTAGCGATTTTGCGATTTTTTTTTTTTTTCACAAAAACAAAAAACTAAATTAGATACTTAATATAATCACGATATCTATTAAATACACGCTGTGCCAACTGAACTGTATAAAGTATCATCACCCCTAACGTACGCGAATCTTAGTGCATATATATATGTATTATAACTAGGGGGCGCTGGAACGATGGTGTGTATGTAGGGGGGACCAACCAATCAAAATAAATGTTGTGGTAAAAGTGGGGAGGGACCAATATATGGGATGTCCCCCTATATTTTAAAGTGGGGGGCATATCCCCCCGTCCCCCCTGATGCAGCGCCCCTAGTTATAACTCTACGTAGAAGATATGTGGTTGCTATTCTCTCTCCCTCTATCTTCCTTCTTACATCCATATCTCACCCTATAGGATACCCCTATTTATATATATATATTTCTCTATTTCACTATCTCTATATTCCTCTACCTATATCTCTATATATATATTACCTCTCTCCCCCATCTATATATATATATAGGACTATACTTACGACATCTATTGTAAACTATAACCGATGAACATTATTCACATGGGTTGTTAAAGTATTACTATTGCTTATTAGCGGAATGTCGGTAGATAAAGATGCGCTAAATTAAACTTCAATTCATTTTTTATAAATCTAAATTATTGACGTGACTTCCCGCAACTTAAGTTTCATTTCTTACCTCGATCAACTATTTACAAATATTTGCCTATTTAAAATTAGTGTTCGTATGATTCATTTATATTTATATATATATATATATATATATATATATATATATATATATATATATAAATTCTATGAGTCTATATTTGCGATAAGATTTAGGGAATGTTGGTTTAGTTTGTTATGTTAATATTAAATATATCTCAGTTTAGGAACATAGTGTTATACATTGGTATAAATATGTGTTAAGCTTACTTTCGGTACAAACCTAAGTATAATATTAACTACTATATATATATATATGTATATATATACTATATTATATGATACTATATTATATTATACGATATTATATTATATTAAATAACTTATATGAGCGTTAACTAATATTAAATAATAGGAATAACTAATATATATATATATATATATATATATATATATATATATATATATATATTAGTATAGCATAATATAGATAGATGATGATTTATGTATACACAAATATAACAAAGATAATTATCATATAGTATACTATATGGTTATACTTATACTATATATATAGTATAAGTATAACCATACTATAGTTATAGTATTATTAAACATACTATTGCATATACACTGTATATTATACAGTATATATATATATATATATATATATATATATATATGTTATAAGTCAAATATTGATATATAATAGATATAATATTATCTAACGTTTATTAGTTTCTAGAGTTCAGATCAGAGGTCGAGCACAGATTATGATATATCTAAATAGCACAGTCCATTACAATATATATATATATATATATATATATATATATATATTAGTTACAGTACGAGTTATTGCGGTCGGTCACCTTTGGTTACGTAACACGTGATCGTAACGTGACGTCACACACTCGTTACGTCACGCCCGCTCGGAGAGAATACGTCAATAACTGTTATGTCATCGCTAATTTAACACATACACTAATCACTCCACGCGATAAACACATGTTACCGCATGATAATATATATATCGTTACTATATATATATATATATATATATATATATATATATATATATATATATATATATATATATATATATCGTTACTATATATATATAGTAACTTTCGATATATCAGTATCCAAAGGTCCGAATACATATGTCGGGATATCGAAATATTGATTAAATATATTTAATATATATATATGTATATATATATATATGTCATATATATGTGATCATATAGAATGAAACTTATAATGCTGACATGTCTATTACATTGGGGGTTCTGATATATATATAGTCTGATATATGTTAAATATACACACAATTATACGAAAACATAATTTTATAATAAAAAATGAAAATAATAATAATAATGGTTAACAAATTTCATATATATATATAAATATATTCTGAAGATAGTAATGATATATTTGTATATTTATACATGCACACAAAAACACACACAAACACACACACACATACACATACACACACACACATACACATACACACCCCAATAACTGACCACCTCCCTATACATCGTAACTACTGCCACCCTGACCAGGATAGTAAGTTTCTGCGGCTTTGAAGTCAAAGACAAACAGTGCACGATGACCGTTCATCAGAATGCGGGGGTCGCTAACCCTAGGCTGAGATGGCTGCATAACTACGGTGAGTGATCCGTGCTTACTGGTGGTGGGGGTGCTGGTGATGATGGAGGTGGTGGTGGTATACTATAACTATAGTTGTTGTGGTGGTGGAGGTTGTAGTGGTTGTGGTAGTGGTGGTGGAGGTGATAGTAGTGATGGTGATACTATAGTAGTACTATGATATACTTTAATATATTAGCATAATTTTCACTAGTAGATCCCTATTATTAATATTAGTAGTATATAATATATAGTTAATATGTACATGCATAATGCATAATATATTTACTATAAATATATATATATATATATATATATATATATATATATATATATAAACTACAACTACATATTACGTGTATGACAATTATGTATACATGTAAACTTGATTAGCGAAGATTCAGTTTACAATAGAATGTAACAAAAGCTAGTACGATAGTCCGCTATTGATGAATATAGCAAACATATATGTTTACAATAGTAAACTAATGGTAAGGTGTTGCTCGCAAACACTATAGGTTTCTATAACTACGTGTATTAAGATAGATAACCTATTACTAGTATACCCATCAAGGGGTAGACATGCGCAGAGCTCGTTATCACTCGACTGATGCGGGGGAACTGGGATACAAATGTTTACTAAATTAAAAATAAATTAAGTTTTTGTTGTTAGGTCACTTTCAGCAGAATTGACGAAATAATCTAATTTAGAATGGTATCAATTATTGTTCCGATATTAAGTGTATTGTAAATATTGATGAATAGTATCTTCTATAAATGTATTGTGACCACAAATAAATACATAAGGGAAAGTCTCCGATTACCGACCCCTAAATGATTATTTGTAATAACTTATTCAATATTAAATATATTTATTTTTAATTTTGTAATTAGGGTAATATTATGTAAATGAATAATGTTGTTATTTTTAATTTTTGATATAATTATATTTACAAGAATAAACAGGGGGGTCGGTAATCGGATACATGTTCCTAATACCGACCTCCTTCTCCTATTACCGACCTCCTAAAATAATCATGGTATAAATAATGGTAGTATTATAATATCAAATAAAAATAATGGATATACATACATATAATTAATTATAACCTACACGCTATTTACATAAACAATTTACGACATAATTTAAAGTAAAATACGGATCTGTTTTGATTGGATAATATAAATCACACGGGTTCGGTATTAGGGTAATTTAGGGGGTCGGTAATAGGAAAATAATATGGGTTGCTATAATTAAGATATATTTATTATTAGTTATTCAAATTAAATTATGTGTATACTATTTATTTAACATGTTATTGATTTACAATATTATGCATACAATTAAGTTTTCTTTTAATTAATAAAGTATTTACAATGATTTAAAAATAAGTTATTATTCAAATATTTAAAAGGTAAAAACAGAATATTACATGTTATCAAATAACAATTGTAGGATTACATATTTTTTTAAACAAAATACTTATATATATTTATCATTAAATTACTAATATTGTATTTAAATAGCATTTTTTGATATCTCTTATAGTTACTGAGATACGATATGGGATCTGTATTAGAAGTGGTCGTTAATTGGAGACTTTCCCCTAGAAAATATTTAATATTTCAATATTGAATAACAATCTATAACATTTTTTATTTATTACTATTATTATATATACATATATTTATTAATACATATATATATATATATATATATATGTCGATTAATGTCGGTAGCCGTACCTAACCCTCTTCTGCCTATCCAGTGGGCAGTAGGGATTACACGATGGGCCCCGGCTACAGCGTGTCTGGTCTGGGTTTCCTACACTGTAGAGGACGGACGGGTAGGGCTTCCCGAGACAGACGCTACAACTTGTTCAACTCCACTCCGAGAGTGCACAACCCCAAGTACGAGAATAGACCTACGTTAGTAAGTTATGTGGAATACACTTACATACACACCTTAACGATATGTATATATATATATATATATAATATCTAGCATATATATTTCTAGACATAATATAGTCAATGGTAATTATACCATACTAACAATTATAATTTAATTTACTATATAGAAAAGTAACCAAACTATCAACAAATATCGATACTATTTTACAAGTAGTTACTTTTCTACTAATTGTATTATTTAATTAATACCTAATAACCTATGACCTATGACCCCCGCTCGATGACCTATACTACGTAACCTCTAAACAACTCACACGAATTAGACTGGAATCTAAACCCGCATCAATAGACTCCACCCCTATTGTGTCGTTCTACTTCCATCAGTACGGAGGCGAGTGGTATACAAAGAAGACCAGACTACATCTGGTGATAAGGAAGGTTTGTCCGGTAGTCACTGGTCAGTGTAGTGGTAATGGGGGTTAGTGGTGTTAATGTCAATACTGGAAACGAGTGGTACACAAAGAAGACTAGACTACAACTTGTGATAAGGAAGGTTATATAGAAGTGACCAGTAACTAGAGACCAGTAACTAGTGGTCAGTATAGTGACCTGTGTGGTTGTAGTGGTGCTATCACCAGTACGTAGTTATATAGTAATTGTAGTATATATATATATATATATATATATATATATATATATATATATATGTATATATATATATATATATACAATGGTATGTATAAGGTATGTATATATTATTAGAAGTGACCAGTAGTGAATTAGGTCGTCCTACAGGTCATACAATAACTACGTATGACTATAGCCACTATATATATATATGTGTGTATGTATGTATGTATGCGTGTGCATGTATGCATATGTATGTGTTTGTATTTATGTGTGACTATATCATTTATATGACAGAAATAATGGTATACCAGAATAAATATGGTATACCAGAATCTATAGATTCTCAATTATATTAATCTCTACTAAAATATTAAAATATCGAAATCGATATATATATATATATATATATATATATATATATATATATATATATATATTAGTAAACTAAATATTATTTTCAAAAAGTAGGTATAAACCTTCAGGGATTCGGTATTAGCTGTATTAATGTAAACACCACACGAATGTATTGTTAAGCTGAACACCTGATGCGATATAGGGTCAACGTGAGAAGATAGTGTGGCGAAGTCGAGGCGCTTCAGGCAACTCCTCCGATAACGTTTGGATCAAGAAGAGGATTCGAGTGTCGCTAAAGCGCGGAGATAAGGTATGTCGGTATCTCATAGTGATTCACTTAGTGACTCACTCACAGTTAGTGAGTGTGTTATAATAATATCCGGTTATTAATGTATGTATTAATGTATTAATGTATTATTAATGTTTGGATATATATATATATAACATGACACACAAGCATTAGGACACTGGTTCGACCCTCGTCCGGACCATTAATTAATTTTATAAAATGGGTCTTAAAATATTATTTAGAAGTGATCTTATATAAGTGTGTATAAATAAATGATCGGCTCTCGTTAAAACCATGGATGCCTTAACATGAGAGCGGCTTCGAATGGACATTAGAGCCATATATAGTTATAAGTGAAAACGTCATTTAAGTTCCTGGATGTGATGAAAGGACTCCACCAAATAAAAAAAAATAAAAAAAAATATATATATATTTATATATATATATATATATATATATATATATATATATATATATATATATATATATATATATATATATATATATATATATATATATATGTATATGTATATGTATATACAAGTTATGTAAATAATGCCAAGCTTTAATGCCGAGTTTGTTAATACCGAGCCGCTACTTTTGGTTATTAATGGCGAACCGAGACTTTCATTTTTAGAAAAAACGAGCCCGAGCCGAGTCGAGACTCTTATAAAACAAAACCGAGCCGAAATTATGCTTTTTTTGAGTTAAATTTTAATCCTAATTTGTATATATTCAATATTTACACATCGATTTAAAAGACATGATCGCTGGTCAAATTCGGTATTCAGTGAATAGGTGGGGCGATAGAACTATTTTGTATGTAGAGGGGACAAACCAATCAAATGTTGTGGCAAAAATTGGCGGGGGACCAATACATAGGAGATCCCCCTATATTTTAAAGTGAGGGGGGCATACCCCCGTCCCCCTTATTGCAGCGCCACTATTGAATATATTCAATAGATATTCAATCGGCTCATTGTTTTCCGAAAATAAAAGTCTCGGCATAATTAACCAACATTCTCGGATAGGCTGTAACAAGCACGGCATCATTTACATCACAAAAGGTGAAAGGCCGATCCGATAGTCTAACAAAACGTGTCCTATCCGAGTTAAGCTTTGATGTAACTGATAGGTAACCTACTCACACTGCATCGATTCTTTAGATTTGACTGGCATCATTTACACTACTATAGTGATACTATAGTCACACACGATATTACAAACACTAGTTACACATGAAATTATATATATACTTTTTATGTTTATTTGGTGGAGTCCTTTCATTACATACAGGAACTCAGATTAATTTTTCACTTATAACCACATGGCTCTTATTTAATTGGAAACAGCTCTCATGTTAAGGGGATGGCACACGACGCCCGCCTCTCTATGTATAGAGATAGCAAATAATGGGTCTACGCAAAACTAGGCGCGCAGATTTCTATTCATTGAATTGAGCTAATTTTTGTTATATTCTATTCATTAAATGTATACACATACTATTACAGGACGTAATTTTTATAATATATATTATATAACATATATATATATATGCACACATTTTATTTTTTTAATTTACGGAATTTCTATAGAAATTGTTATTTTTTGCAACTATACATATACAAATTTAGAAAATTACGCCTGTAATAGTATTCATATATATGTTATTTATATAATGCAATACAAATTAGTAGAATACATATACTAGTTTTTGTTATACCTAAGTTTATACACACATACCTAGCGCGAAATAATTATTCTGAGAAAACAGCATTTGAAAGTTGAAAGTATACATATCTATTGATAATATAACAATTTAGAAATCAATTTTATGGCATTTCTAGATTGAATTCGCAGCTGATATTTATACAGATACTAAAACACACTACATTTATTAATATTATGGAATAAAAAATAAATACAAAATAATTTTTTTTTTATCATTTTGAACACTGGGACATCCCCTTAAGTCATTTATGCTTTTAACGAGAGCCGATCATTTATTTATACGCGATTATATAATATCACTTCTAAATTTATTATTGTATGACCTATGTAATGGTCCAGACGAGGCTAGAACCCGCGTCCTACTGTTTGTGTGTCTTAGACCTTAGCCAACTGAGCCACACAGGCAGTTTAATATATTAATAATATATATATATATATATATATATATATAATGAAAAAACTTACACATAAATATTCTAATTAATTTCATATTTTGTAAAATCGGTTTTGTTATTGATGAAAACTTATCTAGGAAGAAAAAAAGGCAACAATATTAATAATACATATAAATTAACACCTGCTAATTATGAGAGACATTTGAAAATATCATATGACGATCATTTATCCATACACAAGTATATAAGATCACTTCTAAATATTATTTAGATAGGTTATTATATAATTATTCACCTACTTATTTTGTTGATAAGAATAATAATGTAACCCGTGGCCCACCACATAACGGCTTAGACAATTAAACCAAACATGCATTTTTCAATATATAGCGTGTATATATATATATATATATATATATATATATAATAATATCAATATTAAATAATATTAAGAGTATATTACATATTACATGCAGTAGATAGGACATATATAGGGTTATTCAAATACCGTTTACTATAGAACTCTTCATTATATTGAGCCATTTATGTTTGTATCATGTTCACATTATATAAATGCATCGTTTTCTTGATATATATAGTATACTATATTACTCATATATAAATTATAATGTATTATACAAATATACATAAACTATGTATATATATATATACTTACATACATACTTACTTTTAAAATAGAGTGTACCTCTTGGATATAGACACCGTATATACCTATTAATAATATAGTATACTAATATAATATTGTATACAATAGCCGTACGCATCTACTTGTATATTATATAATCGCAATTATATGTACATTATCTTACTACTATAGTATCGCTCGTGTAATCATGCTCTTATCTTATCTCCAATCTACCGCCACCGCAGATAGTATTCAAGGCCATAGTTCAGTACGGAGACCTCGGCCTAGATAACGTTGTCATCCATTACTACGAGGAGAAGGCGCCGAATTACGAGTTCCCGAAGTTCTATCACCCCTACTTGCCCGATATGCCGATAAGGTATACATTAACGTGGACAATTTTCCACCAGATAACTCGTTAACTGTCACCACTAGGGGCGCTGCAACAGGGGGTGGGTTAAACTGGGGGGTGGGATTCATAACCTCCTATAACCTCTTATATCAGGTTATAGGAGGTTATAGGAGGCCTTGGATAAATCACCCCCCCCCCCTATTTAAAATCTAGGGGACCTCCTATGTATTTGCCCCCCCCCCCCACTGTTAACACAACATTTATTTTGATTGGTTTGTCCCCCCTACATACACACCATCGTTCCAGCACCCCTATAGTCACTACCTATATATCGATATTGATTACGAACTGAAAATATGTATTGTATTTCGTAGGTAGTATTCTTATAAATAATATTTAATCGTTCAAACTAGACTAAAATACTATAAAACTATATTAGGACAATAAAAACGTACTCTAAATATATATATATATATATATATTATATATACTATAAGCAAATATATTGCAAAGCATTACGTAGAAAAATCTGTCCTATAAGTATACTGGTAGTGCATATAAGTGCATATAGCTATGTTTAAATCATTATTAGTATAATATATTTATAATAAAAAATATTCATAGTTTTTAAACTATTTTTTTTCATTCTTTTAAATTAATTTTATTTATGAAAATAAGAATTTATATGTATTAGGATAGTATCTATTGAATAAAAAAAAAGTATGTAATTATCTTTATTAATTTTTTATCAATAGCGTTTTCGGTGGAGCTATAAATAGCATGGTGTATATGAACTCCAGCGCCTACCCTGCATGGCGCCCCCTACATGGGTTGTTATAATGTATACAGTATAACGTATATTGTATACAATACAACACTATAGTACACATTACACTCGTCGTATGCAATGGGCCTATGTTCACATCGTAGGGCTAGAGAGAAATAGAGCGGGGGTAATACTCAATGCCTTACAACGTAAGCCAATGCGGACAGCGGAAATACAAAATCAGCCATTTTGAGGTGACCAAACATTAAAATATAATATTCTTTTGTTCATAACTTTTTTATTATTAATTATATCAAAAAGTAAAATATGAAACTTATATTACTTTTTTATCCTCTTTCCAATGGTATTATTAATGTTATTCTAGCTACAAAATAAAAAATCAAATATGTCAAATCCGCCATTTTGAGGTGACCAAATTAGATTTACGATTTCCGCATGTCAGATACCATGTTTACTACTCTATTTCTCTCTAGATCTATGCTTCACATATACAACAACTATTAACTAGAGCGCCTCCTGCAGTAGAAATAGTGTATGAAAGTGTTTAACTACAGCTCCCCCTGGAGTAGAAATAGTGTATGAAAGTGTTTAACTAGCTCCCCCTATAGTATAAATAGTGTATGAAAGTGTTTAAATACCGGCTCCCCCTATAGTAGAAATAGTGTCTCCATGAGATCTAGATTCTTCTGCGGGTTCGAGAAGGCGAGTTGGTGTCGGATCACCCTCGAGAAGGGTGAAAACGAACAAAGGAAATCTGTACGATGGCGCATCACTTCCGGTTAGTATCGAGGACACATATGATAGCTATTATGTCCTTGTTTGTACGCTATTAAGATCTATGTATATATTTATATTTATATATATATTATTTTTATTTATTATTATCAGATATAGGCAATGCCTGGGTAATTATAAAAGAATTGTTGTTTATAGAAACAATTACACCTTTATTAAAATGATAAGTTCCATTATAGATAATAGTAATACATAAATAATAAAGTTACAATATTATGAATTCCTGTTTACATAAATATGATAAAAATAAATAAAATATATAATAAAATATAATGAACTTTATCATGTAACTAAATTAAATCATCATATAATAATGTAATCGTGTAATAATATAAATAAATAATAAAATTATAAAATTAAAAGCTAAGAAATATATTAAGCATTAAAATAACATAGAGTAATTAGGAGATAACCAACATAGGAGATAGCCAACATTTCCAACTAAAAAAACAAGAGAACGAAATAATAACAAATATTAAATTATTATTATTAGCTATTTTCCTAGTTAATAAAATATAATTTAGTTTTTGTATAATGAACATTAAACAAAAATATTATAGTTTGTCGTCTATACAATGTGTATGGTAATATATACAATATCAACAACAACTTTTTAATAATTTATATTAAATTCCCATCTTTCCCATTTAGAACCGGGTAAATCTGAAGATACCGGTGCCAAAAGGCCCGCTTCCGGAAAGTATTGTTTGGCGCTGGACTGTTCTCATGGTGATCCTTTCACCGAATCTAGGTTAACTTGGTAATAGTGGAATCTAGGTCAAGTGGAATCTAGGTCAACATAGTTAGTGTGTAATCTAGGTCAACATAATTAGTGTGTAATCTAGGTCAACATAGTTATTGTGTAATCTAGATCAACTGAGTTATTGTGTAAAATAGGTGAAAATAGTTATTGTGTAATCTAGGTCAACATAATTAGTGTGTAATCTAGGTCAACATATTAATAGTGTCATATATGTCAACATAGTTATTATGCAATATAGGTCAAAATAGTGATTATGTAATATAGGTCAACATAGTTGTTGTGTAATCTAGATCAACATAGTTATTGTGTAATCTAGGCCAACATAGTTATTGTGCAATATAGGTTAACATATTTATTGTGTAATCTAGGTCAACATACTTAGTGTATAATCTAGGTCAACATAGTTGTTGTGTAATCTAGATCAACATAGTTATTGTGTAATCTATGTCAACTTGGTAATAGTGGAATCTAGGTCAACATAGTAATAGTTCAATATTATGTAATCTCCATGTTATTAATCCCTGCACGCACTGATATCCTAAATACATCATCAAAAGTTATCTAATGTATAATTTTACATTGAAATTCAACATCAAAATATCATTTTTACACATTGGATGATGAATAATGTTGTTAGGAGAATAGGGGAAAGTGACCGAATACTTACATCTCGCTATCTCAGAAACCATAAATCCTACAAAAAAAATGTATTAAATAAAATATTTATAATTTTATAAATAGTCTAAATAAGTATTTTTTTTGTATTATTCAAAATAGTACTGATATATCCAATACAATTATTTGTTTATTATATTTTTTAATTTGAAAAAAATGTCAACTTAAAACCTTCTCAAGAATATACCATTTGTATATAAAACATGTATCGATATACAACATAACAATATATTATTAAAAACTAAAGCATTCTAAACATTATATACCTAATTTGTATATTTGTTATCAAATATTAATTAACTTCTATTAATCTATAGGTCATATACATCCCTAATACGGACACTATAGATGTATTAATACGGACACCCTATATATATATATATATATATATATATATATATATATATACCCTATATGGTATATATAACCAATCAGCGCGCAGCGTGTGAACTATTCTAAATTTCATAAAAATCGCATGCATTATAATATTAATACCATCAATTAAATCTAAATCTAAAAAATTAATTATTTAGATACTTAACTTGTATTATTAATTAAAAAAATAATAAAAATTAATAAATAAATTACTAATTAAATTATATTAAATTATTCATAAAATTAATTATAAATATTGTAATTATAATTTATCTGATTGGTTCATCAATAATATATAGCTTATCTAGTGGTATATATGGTGTCAGTATTAGAACAAAGGGTGTCCGTATTCGGACATGGGTACCGAAAACGGATAGGTTGTAATGTTGTTATCTATGTTGTTATCTATTAAATAAAATAATAAAATAAAATTTTAAAATCACAATAATATCTATAATCATATAATATTAATATATTGTAATTTTTGAATACAAATATTGAGTCATAAAATGTTAAGCCTATTTATTGTTAAAGTGTCAGTATTAGGTAAGTTCCCCTAACTATATTTAAAATATGTTAATATTAATATAATTGTACCATAGACATTAGAGTGAGGCCTCACTCAATATCTATGAATTGTACTTATTTGTAAACACGGGTACATCACATGCACGCCGAAAAGTGAATTAAGACTAAATCCACCAGAACACATCGATATCCCCAGAATATGATCCGATAACACTGAAACATAATATTATTCATCATTCGATGTTTGTGATAAAGAACTTCATTTTAAAAATAATAAATTATATATTAAATAGTGATCAAAGACGTTATACATTTATACAAATGGCTAGGCCCCTTAGATGTCTATAATCGTGATGTTGATATGATATGGTATGTTGAGGATGTAGTTTTGTGGGGTCGTCAATATTTTGTAGATACATATAAGTATAATTTGATTAAAGATTTTCCGAAGGAAATTCTTCGGAATCTTCGCGGTATCTTTTCTATGACTACAATGTTTATAAAAATCAACAGTAGGATAACAGTAATTAACAGTAAAATAACCTAATTGACCTATATGCCATAGTAAAAGTCTAGCATGTAACACTATTTAATAGGGATAGTTATATATTACCAGGTTGGATTTATGATATTAGAAAGATGAATGGAAGCTAATTATAAATAATGTGTTTATCTAAACTTTAATCAAATTATAATAGATAATATTTGCTAAATATGACCTACATTATAAGGTTAACCCGTAAGTTAGTTAAGCTTCCGAGTAATGACTGTCGTTCATACAGGAATATTCTCGATGTGATAATTTCCTTATCATAACTTTTAGCGATAATGAAATAGGGTATATAGATAGGATAATTCGGAGTAGGCATCAGACACACAGGCAGTGGGATAAAACATCATGCATATCAATAACATAGTTCTTAACATGATATTTAGAAGTGATCTTATATAGGTAAGCAATAATTGTGTATAAAAAGAGAGGTTATAACTGATATATCATTAAAACCACGGATACCTTAACATTAATGTCCCTAACATGAGAGCGGATTCGAAGTGAAATTATAGCCATTTGGTTATAAGTAAAAATGTCGCCTAAGTTTCTGGATGGAATGAAACAACTCCATCTGGAATAAGGATAGCGCCACATAAGAAATGGCTATGACGTAACCCTCGTGATATATAGCTAAGCCATGCCCCCTAACACACAGGATACTGCTGCCCCAGATTCGTGGCGCCGGTCTGTATACTATCAGCTTCAAGTATCATATGTGGGGTTTCAACAGTAACCAGCTCGGACTCTACATCGTTAGTACGCACTATAGTATGCATTAGGGGCGTCACAGGGTGATTACAAGTGGGGGGATATATCAGACTCATCACTTATTACCATATATTTTTCTATGAAGATAAATCTATGATATCACTTGTATATATACCCTATAGGGTTTAATATGATTGATTTGTATTGGGTTGCACAATACAAATAAATATTGGATATAATGATACTATAGTATAAAAAGTATACTAGTAATACTATAGTATAAATACTATAAATAACAGAAATCAATATTTATAAAGAATAAAATAATTTATAGATCATAAAAGTGGGGGGATATTAGATATTAAATCCCCCCCTTTTATGACGCCCTATTAGGCAATATAGCACTATATACTATAGTGCACTCATCATCTATACCCATATAACAGTTATAGGCCTAACTATAGTATCCTATCAGATACTATGGTTATAATTAGGTTTGGTTTGTCTATAGTCAGATTGTAGTTTTAAATACACTTGTGTAGGGCATGGAATAATCTCAGTTATATTGCATATGTTTCGTTATAGTTTATACTATATATATAATGATGTCGATAAGATATTTATTATTGCAATTTCATTTAACCTATATTTATCATGTATCGACATACATTATTAATCTAGAATGACGCGATACACACGAGTGGTGTTAGATACATGCGTCTAGCCCATGGAACTAGAGATAAATTTCTCACTGGCTCTTTGGTCTAGCCTAATTAATATAGAGAAGATTAGATATTAAATATGCTCACCTAAAAACGCAACGCTACTAAATCATAACTGCTATTAATTATCTATATGTTTTTATGTAATGATTAACAGTGTTAATTTAACACTAGTTTATTTTACGTTAATTATTCATTAATGTACAATATATCACATCTTCTCTGCGCGTATATAACACACAGGTGTGTATATATAATTATAACTATGTATAATAAATAAAAAAGAAGGAGGAGGCGGCAGAATTAAGCCTTGCAATATATTTATAATATTACTCGTAAATATTACTATGTAAATATACCTATTAAATTAACGTTACCTAATGGGAACGCTTAGTAGAAGAATTATTATATTTAAAAACTAACGTATTGCATTATAAATTTAATTAAGAAATGTGTTGCCATCGAGGGCCCGTATCGTGACGTGATGTACTAAACCTACCGTACCATGACAACACTCCTACCCGGGCATTTCTACAAACACAATTTATTGTTCGGTATATAAGTAATCGAAATATTATCATAGAACAATAATTATGTCATCGTATATAGTACCCGTGTATTATTATAATGGACGAATATATATATATTCATAACTATACTTACGAATATAGAAATATGTTTCTTTTATCCACTAATTTTGTTTTATTACTATAACTGCCATTACCACCATCACCGTATTCATAATTACCGCTTTCACCAACATAAATATAAGACTAATATTCTTCACCATAACTATAAGTCATCACCTCCCTACCTACACTACAAGCCCCACCTCCCCCCCCCCCCCCGCCCACATAGAAGAGAAGCGGGTACTATAGGGAGCAATACGACAGGATGTGGCTACTCGCCCCGAGGGTGTTGGGGGAGAGGTATAATAGCTGGTACGGCAAGTGGTTCTCGCAGACGGTGAAGGTCAATCTGAACAAGCGCGACAAGGTTAGCGATGTTAATAGACTCGTTTAACCCTAAGTCAACGGGGGTTAATGATAGCCAATACTTTATTTATAAATAAATGAAATAAGATAATATCTACAAAAAAGATAATATTTATTGCATTTATTGAGAAAAGAAAGTATATAAAATAAGTTAATATCGACAAAAAAGAGAATATTTATTTCATTTATTGATAAAATAAAGGATGACTTATTTTCTATGGAGATATATTACTAGATATATTAAGCTTATCGTGATAATGTTGAATTTTATGATGATATTATATCGATAAAAGTGAAATTATCGCAATATTCTTTATTGGATTGTACCGGTTAACACTTGTTTAGTCATAGGGTTAACAGGGATGAGCTGATTAAACCTATATTAACTATTCTATAGGGTTAGTGATGGTACTCTATTAAATATATGTTAGTAATGGTTACTATAGGGTAAGCTAGATTTATAACAGGATTAATGGAGAACCTTTAAACAATGTTAACAAGTGGTTAGGTAGAGAGTATTGAGAATGTTGATTAACAGAGTATTACTGGATTAGCTATGTACTAGGTTTGAACATGATACTGCCAAGTTTTGTTATAACCCAATATAACCACATAACAGAGTTATTACTGTTAAATAGTGTTAAGTACGAGGTATCGTATTGAGATAAGGATAGAATACATATAGGAGAGCGTCAAGACTATTTATTAGGTGACTTGATCAGGAAATGATTATAAACAGCGGCGGTCCCCTATATATAGCTGGAATGTGCGCGCGTTAGTATCACGTTGATAGATGCGGATGTACAATATCTACGAATATGAATAACAAATACAATAATAGATAACAATTACTAGTCTCTAACTAGATGACAGCGGTTACCTCCATTATACTAAACCACGCCCACTTTCAGATAATGTTCCGGGGCATCAAGGGCAAAGCTTATAATGGGGATATCGAACTGGACGATATAAGCGTGAGACTGCTTTATTATCATTACTAAGTGAAGTCGAGGTGTATTGAAATACATTCTCTCTGGCTGACTTATTCTGATGAGTGTATTTATTGAAATAAACTATTGAATAAAGATTTAAATTTAATGTTAAAGAATGGATTATTTAGTGAAATAAACTATTGAATAAAGATTTAAATTTAATTTTAATGAATGGATTATTTATTGAAATAAACTATTGAATAAAGATTTAAATTTAATATTAATGAATTGATTATTTAGTGAAATAAACTATTGAATAAAGATTTAAATTTAATTTTAATGAATGGATTATTTATTGAAATAAACTATTGAATAAAGATTTAAATTTAATTTTAATGAATGGATTATTTATTGAAATAAACTATTGAATAAAGATTTAAATTTATTTTTAATGAATGGATTATTTATTGAAATCATCTATTGAATAAATATTTAAATTTAATTTTAATGAATGGATATTTATTGAAATAAACTGTATGTATACTTATAATAAAGTATGAAATTTCATTTATTTCTCGACAATAGAGATGTGGCTATATGTATATTATACACAATACAAAAATAGATAATTAATTATAATATAGTTGAATAACATAACAAATTCACTTCTAAGAGCAGAATAAGGTAAGTATAATAATAAATTATATATGTATTTCATTCCAAAGTATTACACGTTTCCATTCATTGAATATGAACATTTAAATCAATATGGCATAGTTAATTTCAAACAAATATGTATAGCAACAGCACCCTTGCCTATCTATTTACATATAAACATCCGCAGAGGTAAATATCCCTGTGATGAGAAAGCATAGATAGTATCTATTAGATACTATAGCTAGTTATATATAACAATAGACAATATAAAAATTGATATAGTAGATAACTATATATTTTGGGTTTGTATTTAGATTACAACATTATCATTTAATATACAAATTGATAATTCAAAAATAATATACCCGATTAAAAAGTTATCCATAAAGTTATGCCAAAACATCTATTAAATATTTCAGTTAGTGATTTATCGTATGTATATCTGGGTAGCAATACATGTATTACTCTGTAGCTTCTGTGGGGACATATGCCCTTAATCTAATACACAATACACATATGCGTTTATATGCAGAATATACAAAATACACAAATAAAATAGGTTGAAATAGTCGTAGGATAAAAAAGTAAAAATATGCAAAACAATAACATAATTATGTGTAATATAAACATAAAAAACAAAGTACTCATCAAAGTAATTTAACAAAATATTCTACAAAGTAATTAACAAAATATTCTACAAAGTAATCAGCAAAATACTTAACATAAGTATTCGCAAATCTCATATACATCAGAACTTAACGAAGCCCTCCGACCCCTCTAATTACTCCATTACTATACTACCACTCGATATCGTAGCAGAAAGTACTTAACATAAGTACTTTGAAAGATAACTTCTTAACATCTGACGATACACCGAATACAATAACACACACTCGTGTACTTGAGTACTTCGTTACTACAGCCACTCCATATCACACATAGGAAGGTTAGCGGCAGTACAGTTAGCCTGGTCGCAGTTGATGTGGGGCTGTACTTCGCTGATGTTATGATAGGTGATATCTCCGCAGCTTTCATCCCCTGCCTCCTCCTCCTCCTCCTGTTCCATCTCGACGCCGCTAGTAGTAGTAGTTGTAGTATCCACCCCGCTCGAGGAGGGTACGGGGCCACCCCAACTAGCCTCCTCCTTCTCCTCCTTATTCTCCTTGTCACCCCCAGCACATATCTCCATTGTAGTAGTGCTGCTGGTAGTAGTGCTGGTAGTAGTGCTGGTGGTAGTGGCTTTAGAAGGATGGCCGTAAGTCACACAGTTTGAGAGGACGGCCGCTATGTTCTTCTTTCCTCTATTGAACTAAACAGGGCAGACACGGTTAGCTTACATTATACATATAGAGTCACAGTGTTATATATATATATCAATTATTACAATATATTATTTCCTATATAATTACTTAAAGCATGTGTAAAACATAATTTTTTTTTTCATTTATTACTTATTATTAAATTATTGTTTCGTGTACTTTTGTGTGTCAACACTCATTAAACTATATATCTAACTATCTATAATATGTTCCATCGTTAAGTCCTCTCATTAAAGCGTCATTAAGGAATATATTTCATCTATTTTAAATATAAATACAGTTATTCGTCTACACGTTAAAAGTTCTATTGAGTTCTACTGAGAGAGTATTATAGTAACTTGTACTATATTACTATGAGTATATGTTAAAATGATAAAATAGTTAAAAACAAATTAAATTTTCCTTTAAAATTTATTAAATTGATTGTTCCAACAAACATTATTTTCGCAAAATATATAATGTCATTTTTTCTTATACAATATATTTTGTATACATAATCATTTTAATTTAGTATATATATATATATATATATAACTATACCAGATTTAGTAGACATAAAGTAGACATTTCTAGTATAATATTAACCATTTATAGAAAATGTTGTATATATGTTATATAATATATTCATATTATATATGATCAATTTTATATTTATATTTTTATTTATAAATTTATATTAAAAAATTAAATCATAAAAATATTAATATTTCCTAGAATTATTATTTTTTTAGTTTTATAATTTATATTAATAACAATATGTAATACTAAAATTACCCTTTCATCATATGTATGCAAATATAATTTTAGATAAATAATAATGTGTATTAATTATAATTATTTTTATATTAACTACATGTTAATTTTCTTATCATTTCCATGATAAATTTAAATAGTGACACCATAAATATTGTTCAAATTATATCTGAAAAATGTTTAATATTATATTTAGAATATTAGCGTATATGAAAGTAATAGAAAAAACTGAATTGTTACACATTCAAATTCCATTAGTCTGCTTGTACCTAATGCTAGTATTTTATCTATATCTCATGCTACATCTACAGTTCACATAAGTGATGTAAATGATGCCAAGCTATTTACTGCCGAACCAGGACTTTTATTTTCGAACCAGACTCGATTAAAAAAATGAGCCAGACTCGAGTCAGACTCTAGCCAAACGAGCACGAGCCGAGTTGAAACTCTTTCGAAACATAATCAACCGTAATCGTGCTTTTTGGAGTTATATTTTAATCCTAATTTTTATATAATTCATATTTATCAATTTAATATTCGGAACTGAGTGAATTTTATTGAAACTTCGGTATTCAGTGAATAGTACTTTAAATGCCATCTAGTGATGTAAAAGATTCCGATATTTTCAATGCATAGCCGAGACTTTTGGTTATTGATGTCGAGACAAGACTTTTATTTTACGAAAAAAACGAGCCAAGAAGAGTCTCTAACATAATGAGCCCGAGCCGAGTTAAGATGTTAGGTAACTGAGATGGCATCGATGCTTTAGATTTGACTGGCATCATTTACATCACTAGCTTATGCTACATCTATATCTATACGTCACTCTATAAGCTCTAGATATACATCGCACCACAAATATAAGCGTTTATTATGATAAAATAGTTATTGTAATCTCTGCGATTACCATCGTACGACTACGCTAAGACATAATTACACATCCATTGAACGCGATATATTCCGTATAATTAACTGAATAAGTATTGACTTACTGTTAAGCGCTTTCCGCAGAATTTCTGGTGAAGGTTAAGCTTTTGCTGTTGAGGAAGTGATGACATGTTAATCATATATTTAGATTGATAGCTTAGGTTTAATCTTGTATTTAGATTGATAGTTTAGGATTAATAATATATTTAGATTGATAGCTTAGGATTAATAATATATTTAGATTGATAGCTTAGGATTAATAATATATTTAGATTGATAGCTTAGGATTAATAATATATTTAGATTGATAGCTTAGGATTAATAATATATTTAGATTGATAGCTTAGGATTAATCGTATATTTAGACGGATAGCTTAGGATTAATCGTGTAGTAAATTGGTTTAAAAACACTATATATTATTTATTATAATTAAAATAAGACGATAGTCTATCAGCATGCTAGACTGCAGTAGAAGTTCTAAATGATAATTACCGGTGAACATTAATGAAGTTAACCTGCTCTCAACGCCAACAACTACTCCCGATAAGGCCCTATTCGTATAGCCAGTTACAATTATTTATTCGTTTTTAAATATTGACGAGAAATCGGGCAAGTCAAAGATTTAATAGTTGATTAATATACAAATACCATAGAGCTAAGAGAGAAATAGAGTGGTAATACTCAATGCCTAGCAGCGTAAGCCAATGCGGAAATAGAAAATCAGCCATCTTGCGGTGACCAAATATTAAAATATAATATTCTTTTGATCATAACTTTTTTATTATTAATTATATCAAAAAAGTAAAATATGCAACATATATTACATTTTTATCCTCTTTCCAATGGTATTAATAATTTTATTCTAGCTACAAAATAAAAAATCAAATATGTCAAATCCGCCATTTTGCGGTGACCAAATTAGATCGACGCTTTTCGCATGTTAGATACCTTGTTTACTACTCTATTTCTCTCTAGCTCTATGACAAATACACACATACTGCGTGCGCCAACCTGCCCGCTATCGGTAAAACTGAAACTACGCGATTTTTATGTTCGACTATATCGGGCTATATAGGGCTGTTGTTGTGGTGTGAAAGCAACTTTATTAAGGAGAGGCACCGTATTCGAATATTTAAATATTGTACATAGGATATTAATGATAATAATAAAAAATATTTATTAGAAGTTAAATTGTACATTTTTGTTTGTATGAAATATATAATTACTTATGTTATTATTTCCTCTAAAGGGCTTCAGATTAAGATCAATATCTGTTCTATGCTGTCGCCCGATCATGATTTACGATAATGATTTACTAAATGCACCGTAGATTACCAACGTGAAGATAAAGTAGATATCTATGAAAATTATCATAAAATAATGAACTACGGTAAGTATAGGAATATTAAAGGGGTTTCACACCAACTCGAACGAAATTATTAACGCTTATAATTAGGTGTAAAAACCCTTTTACTGGGATTTAAATAATAGAGTTAAACTTTAACCTCTAATAATTAGAGTTAATAATTGAGTTTGAGTTGGTGTGAACCCCTTTTAGTAATACATAGAGAGAACTAGGATGTTTTAGTAGACCTTCGAGGACAGCGAACGTTCGCAGCCGGCGCAGGTGAACTTCACGAGGTCGTGAACCCGTCTGCGATGTTCGGCGAGGTTACGACGAAGCTTGAAGGCTCGGTCACAGGTAGGGCACACGTAGACTTCTGTGTCGGAGGTGGACTCTTCGCCGGCTGGGATGGGGGCAGGGGGTGTGTTAATATGGGATGGGGGGATGGGGGGAGGGGGGTGTTAATATGGGGGGGGGGAGGAGGGTGCGATGGGGGGACATCACGAGCAATAGAACACGGGTTCGAGCCCCGTACGGACCATTAAAATAGGTCTTAAATAATATTTAGAAGTGATCTTATATACTTGTGTATAAATAATGATCGGTTCTCGTTAAAACCATGGATGGCTTAACACGAGAACAGCTTTGAAGGGACATTAGAGACATATATGGTTATAAGTGAAAACTTCATCTAAGTTCCTGGATGGGATGAAAGGCTCCACCAAAATAACAATAACAATAACATAGGATGTTTCCCTGAGATAATGTATTAACATCGGATGGGTTGGAATGAGAAGATATGCCACATGTTAACACTGGTTACTAGATTGGATGGCAGAGAGTGGCATGTTACATAGTAATTTATCGTGGAATGAGTGGAACAAGGCATGTGATGGGACATTAGATCGCGTTAGTAATATACAAGTAAAACTGGGGGGGGGGGGCTACATATGTGCTATAGGATAAAGATACAATTATATAAGATCACTTCTAAATATTATTGTAGACATAATGTATAGGTTCCGACGGGGCTTGAAGCCATGTCCTAGTGCTTGTGTGTATGACGCCTTAGCCAACTGAACCTGCAGAGAGTTAAATATTCAAATTAATATTATATTTAGTGTATTAATATAATCATTACATTGATATTAAATCGCTATTTATACATTCCATATTATTCTGTGATTATATCGTATATTATATTCAAATCGACTTTAGTTTAGTATATTAACATTTATAATAATTACCATTTTATAAATATATTCATTTATTTAGGAGGAGGATACTACTTCAAACGGAGAAATAATTCTAATAAATAAATTAGTTTAAATTTATTATTCACGATCGATTTATTTTATAATTTATTTGAATAAATATATAAATAAAATTATATATATAAAATTATACTATAATAAACATACATTTGATAATTTATTAATTTTTATACGAGATATAAATTAGGAAAAAATTACCACAACTTAATAAAAAAGATACCTCAATTATTTAGCTATATATATTTAGAGATATTATTAAGATACTCCTCTTATTACGAGCTATTGTGACTAATAAAATATTATTAAATCGGACAATAAACATCGGACATGAATCACCATAATAAATCTAGGCGGTGAAGTTGGAAAGTTTACTTGATAACGATGTTTATATACGAATCATGGTATGTATCTCACTATTTAATGAACTTTATTAATTAATTAGTATAACATAGGAATTGAGTGATATTTAATCGTATTTATATATTTATGGTAATACATATACTAACTATATAACACATATAAAAATTGTGTTTAATAATCTGTATTTTCAAACTATTTAAGCTAAATGTTCCGTATAATATATAATTAGGGTTGTGAGTTAATAAAAAACACGTTTTAAACAGACGTTTTAAACGCGTTTTAAACCGTTTTAAACATAGAATAAAAAACGAAAAAAACAGAAAAAAACAAGAATCATACATTTATACATATATTTATTTAATTGTTAATATTTAAATTTAAATTTAAATTTAGTTTGACAAATAATAATTTATCTGCTTTTTTTTTGATATAATAAATTGTATAATTGAAAAATGAATGATTATTTAATAAATTTATAAAATAAATATATAAAAATATAATATTATTATTATAATAAAGTTAAATTAGATTTCTTTTATTATTTGATATAATAAATTGTATAATAATATATATTATGTTTAATATTATATAAAAAATAGTATGAATTTTCCATCTATATAAAGAAATAATAGAATACTTTCTTTATATCTATGGAATTTTCATATTTTTTTAATAATAATATATTAATATATAAAAGAAATATGAAAGTTTATAATATATATTATTATATAATTTATTATATCAGAACATAAAAGAAATCTAATTTTACTTTATTATTTATAATAATTTATTATAAAATAAATATGAAAGTTCATACAGCTTTTATAATATTAATTATATAATGTACATATATCTATAGATTGTGATACAATCTCCAATGTCTAATAACATTAAATAATACAGAAATACTCAGTGTTATATTGTAACAAAATAAATATTATTATAATTATAATTGTTACTACTAATGTATAGTTTGACCATATGATTTAATGATGCTAATAATACAGATAATATATTATTTTAATTATTACTGATTATTCATATAATATGTACTTACTTTATTATTATTTTATTATTTAACAACATATCTACTTTATTTAAATAATTTTATTTTTCAGAAAAAAACGGATAAAAAACGAATAAAACGTATTAAAAACGAAAAAAACCGTTTAAAATATGTTTTAAACAAACATTAATAAAAAACGCATTTTGTAACAACCCTATATATAATAAACATTCATTTATAATATATTATCATGTGATTTATCTTTTTTAAATAGAATTTGCCACAAAAATATCTCTGGCAACAAATATAATTAACATTGTAATTTTCTGATATTTGTATAATATGTAATACAAATTTATATTATAATTTATATATATATATATATATATATATAATTAATATTTGTATTATCTTCCTATAATAAATTATGTATCAAGTATATCATTTAATATAATTTTTGTAATTAATATATACATGTATTATATACCTACCATAATATAATGTTAATTCAAATAAATGTTAATTATTTATAATTACCAATTTTAATTTACTGATATATTATATAATATTTATACGATAGAAATTTTGTATTTAATATAATTTTTTATATTAAAATATCATTTTCTCAACAACAACAAAATTTAATTATATATATTTTTTAAATTACAATATAATAATTATCCAATATATATCATTGTTATATATGTATATAATATAAATAGATAATATTGACAATTTTTCAAACATTATTGAATAAGAAAAATAATTTGTTACTCTCTATTTCGATATTATATAAATTAATCGAAACAAATCAAATTAAATCTATTTTGAATTGTTCTAGTACTCTATACATGAGTAATATAGGTGCAATACTGCCTATAGTATTACCGGAGAGTGTCTCTAATGCCGCTAACCTTTACGTCTGCTGTGATTGGTTGACACGTGACTCCTTAGCAACGACCATTTCTCTAGCACAGCGTCGCATTCTTTACACTTGTAACCTGAATACGCGTGTGTGTGTATTGTAATGATGTGTGTGTGTGTGTGTGTGTGTGTGTTTGTGTGTTTGTGTGTGTTTGTGTTTATGTGTGTGTTTGTGTGCATTTGTGTGTATTAAATGTGGATAATGGTAATACTACCAGTGACTGGGTATTGATAACACTATTAATACTAATAATAAGTGGTTAATACTATTAATACTAATAATAAGTATGGCTTTAACACACACCCACTTCATTACCGCAGTGAAGCATCACTACAGTAATGATAAGTTCGACTAAGCCTAATTCCCTCATGGTACTATAGTACTACTATGGTACTACTCTGGTACTACTATGGTACTACTCTGGTACTACTATGGTACTACTATGGTACTACTCTGGTACTACTATGGTACTACTCTGGTACTACTATGGTACTACTATGGTACTACTCTGGTACTACTATGGTACTACTATGGTACTACTATGGTACTACTATGGTACTACTATAGTACTACTATAGTACTTAGCCATCAGCAAACCTCATAGAAGATGGCCTTCATAAAATGCATACATGAAGGAAATCACTACCACTGTTGGGTGTGTTCACTTCCTATGTAGGATTGAACTCTATCTCACTACTAGTATGCATATTTTAATATGATATGTGTATATGCGTATGTGTACACCTATTCGCCTCCACCGAGGCTCGAACCGATGACCTCTGGCGCAGCGAAACTAACTCTCGTAGACTAGAGTTATGCTGACTATACGGGTATGTTGTTTAAGGTGATCCCGCACATTTAAAGTGATAATTTTTTTTTTTTTATATTTTGTTTATTACATAATAATACTTATTGTAGTGTTTTTTAGTATCTGTAAAAAAGTTAGACATGAATTCAGTCTAGAAATGGCATAAAAATGTGTTTTATGACAATAAGATAATGCTATATTATATACTATTCAATATTACATTTTTATGCTGTCAAACTTCAAACGCTGTTTTCTCAGAATAATTATTTCTCGCTAGGTATGTGAATTCAAAAATATAGAACATAAAAACTGTTATAATTATAATATTAATTTGTGTTGCTTTATATAGAATTTAATTATGTGAATAGTAAAATAGAGAGATAATTAATAAAATGTAAAGAATTCATTGTATAAAATGATAATTTCTATAGAAATACCATCATTTTAGCATCGCTAATTTTTAATTTAGATATATATAATATAATAAATAATAATATTAAACATAACTTTCTATTTTCCTATGCATGTATATGTTATGAATACATTACAAAAAAAAATTAGGTCAATTTTTTTAGTGGACCTATGTTTTTTCTATCTATTTATACACGAAATTGAGAGTATATATTAAATTGCGTGTTATGTGTGGGATCCCCTTAACCTATACGGGTTTGCTGTTTAACCTATACGGGTATACTTACATACGACTAATTAAGTAGTCGATATTATACGACTACATATAGTATTAACATTTGATGTTTAAGAAATTTGATGTAGTGTATGGTACTTCGCGATAGAGACGCTGCAGTCGAAACCTACCACTAAATATTTACTACTTTTAAACGATTACTATTTATTTATACGTATATATTGATATTTCAATCGAAATTAATGTACTCTCTAAAAATTAAATTATGTATTCAAAATATTACATATCAATATTCCACATAGTTGCGTGTATAAAATTGAAGATATCATACTATTTCATTTATATTTATAATCTAAATCAAAGATATAGATAAAAGTCACTTCTATATATTTCAATGAAAATCCTACTGTTGTAATATTTGAAATTTATATCTAATATCCGATAAAAATCATAAGTGCTATTTTATTATTTTATCGATAAAAGTACAGTTCGCGTATCGATATTTGACGTCAATTTCGTATCCACCTTATTGATATCGAAGAAGTAATGACTTCATTAGTGTTACAGGTGTATTGAATAAGGTACATGACTATTGTGGGTATTGTTCTAGAACACTGCGGAACCGTTGTGAACTTTCTGATGTCTGTCCAGGTGGCTCTTCTGCGAGAACTTCTTCAGACAGTCCTTGTAGCTACACCTGGTGGATACGATGTGTAGTCAGTACTTATCACTCGAGATGAATGCGTGATGAGAATTAGATTTAACAACGGTTGTTGTAGATAATGCTATACTTTATTGATGTATGTTGTAGATATATATAAACATAAATATGTACACATATATATATATATATATATATATATATATATATTAAAATATATAAATCAATATATAAATTAAAATTATTAATCTTATACAAATGTTAAATTAAATATAAATTCATTGACAAAAAATAATTTTAATTTTAATAAATACTTATTATTACAAAAAAACATTAATTTGTATTATAAACTTTATAGTTTATCTAGTATTTATATATCAATTATATAGAAATATATTTTTTCTACTACGATTTATGAAGGATATGCTATGTAGGATTGGAATCATTTCGAGGAATGAATAATCTAATTATGTTGATTTGCAATAATTTTAATTGACACTATTGACTAATCGCTTATAACATTGAATATAGAAATATTAATTCCTGCCGATAAAAAAGGATGAATAAATTATAATTAATTATTAAAGTTTAATTTTACTGCTTTTAATAAAAACTAAATTCTCACGAATGGATCAGGATAGGGTAAGGAATAGGGGATATATGACTAATTATAATGTATATTATTCCCCACATTACGTATATATATATAATTATAAAGTGATAGGCGTAAAGAGTGTGTAAACTAAGAGATGACACGATGTACACTAGTGATGAGTGATAGAGAGAAAGCTCGACCTGGTAAGTAAGGTAAGTATGTCAGATAGTACGCGAGGCGATGATAGTCGAGGTTATGTAATAACGTAGGGGGGATCACATAGCAACGAAGTAAACTGTTCCTAATACACTCTATGTATTGTTATTGTTATTTTTATTTTGGTGGAGTCCTTTCATCCCATCTAGGAACTTAGATTAGTTTTCACTTATAACCATATGACTGTAATGTCCCTTCGAAGCCGCTCTCATGTTAAGGCATAAATGGTTATAATGAGAGCCGATCATTTACGTATACACAATTATATACGATCACTTCTAAATATTATTGTAAGACCTATTTTAATGGTGCGGGAGGGGCTCGAACCCACGTCCTTCGTGTTCTGTAATAATAGATAGCGTCGTGAGCTCAGTGCTAGACAAAGGTGCGTAAGTCGTACACATCGGGCGCGCGTGTGTGTGTACTGTAGGGGGCTACAAACTGAAAAGGAAGGACTCCGTCGTGTTCGTACATGTGCGCCTTCAGCAGATGTTTCTTGTTGAACATCTCGCCGCACTTCTCGCACTGTGTGGTGGCAGGGTAATGTGTGTGTGTGTGTGTGTGTGTGTGTGTGTGTTTGTGTGTGTGTGTGTTTGTGAGTGTGTGTGTGTGTGTGTGTGTGCGTGTGTGTGTGTGTGTGTGTGCGTGTGTGTGTGTGTGTGTGCGTGTGTGTGTGTGTGTGTGTGTGTGTGTGTGTGTGTGTGTGTGTGTGCGTGTGTGTGTGTTTGTGAGTGTGTGTGTGTGTGTGTGTGTGTGTTTGTGAGTGTGTGTGCGTGTGTGTGTGCGTGTGTGTGTGTTGTTGTTGTTGTTGTTGTTTAAGTATTTATTTTAATCACATCATTAATAATTATAATTCTATAATGTGTATCTAACAATATATATCACATATAGATAAAAATAGCGAATGTATACATTATATATATATATAATATTATATATATATATATAATTCGCACGATAATATTATGAATAAACGAATATCAATGTTTGTCGATAAGAAATTTTTTTAATTTCTTTTTAAAGATATTAATTGATATATTTTGATTTCTAAGTTGCGGGGGTAGTTTATTCCATCTAATTGTTGATGAAGAGCTGAATTTTCTTCTTTCGTATTTGATGCAATGGGTAATAGGTTGGTGTAGTATAGTGGAATTGTTATTACGTAAAAGTCTAGTGTTTGGTTTATGTTTTATTTTGTTTCGTAAATTATAGGGTAAGTTATAAGTAATAGTCTTTTTAAGTATTGTAAGTATTTTGTAGTTGATAGAGTCTTCAGTGTTTAGCCAGTTAAGTTTTTTACGTAAGTCAGTAATGCTAGTTGTATAGTCAGTCTTCTGTAGTCGGTATATATTTCTAATTGAGCGGTTAATTATTTTGTCTAGTTTGTCTATTTTCAGTTTTTCAGTTCCTGTGAATAGTGAGTTGCAGTATTGTAGTCTTGAAAGTATGAGAGTCTGAGTCAGTAGTTTTGTAGTATTTCTATTTAAGTATGGTCGTATTTTTTTAATATTGAATAGCTGTGCAGTCGTAGATTGAGTAAGTAAGCTGTAATGTTTATCTAGATTAAGTTTATTATTGAAGTTGACGCCTAAGTATTTAACAGAATTGGTGGGAATGATTTTGTGTTGATTAATAATAATTTCAGGGAAGTAAGTATTTGGGTCATTAGTTATATTTAATAGTTCAGTTTTATTGTGGTTTAGTAGTAGGTTATTATTTGTTAGCCAGTTTTGTAGTTCATTTAAACAGTCTTGTAGTTGGGTAGAGTTTGTTATCGTTGCGTGTAGTTCTATGTCGTCTGCGTATAAGTTGTAAGTAATAGATGGATAACGTTTCATAATTGTTTGTAATGGAATAAGATATATAGAGAAGAGAATTGGGGAAAGTATTGAACCTTGAGGAACACCGTGATCGATGGTATATGATTTAGAGTAATTATTTCTTATTTTAATGGAATAATTTCTATCTTTAATAAAATTAGAAAACCATTCCATAGTTACATCTTGAATTCCTATGTTTCTAAGTCTTTCTAGCAGTATGTCATGTCTAAGGGTGTCGAATGCAGAGGATAAGTCAAGTAGTATTAGCTGTATTGGTTGTCCAGTGTCTAGTGAGTTATATAAGTCGTCAAAAAGAGAGAGTACGGTAGTTTCAGTACTATGTAGTTTACGGAATGCATTTTGTCGTATGTCCAGCAACATATTTTCAGTTAAGTAGTGTGAAAGTTGAGTATAAACAGTTTTTTCAAGAATTTTAGTTAGTAGAGGTAGTTGAGATATAGGTCTGTAATTTGAGAATTCAGAAGAGTCAAGATTAGTTTTTTTTATTATTGGCGTAATTATTGCGTTTTTTAGTAAATTTGGAATAGTTCCTGTTAGAAGTGAGTCATCAATTATATTTTTGTAAGTCAAAGTCAGAGTTGATGCTAGTTTTTTTATTAAGTATAGAGGAATTGGGTCGTGTGGTGAAGAGCATCTAGCAGTGACAATATAATTGTAGATTGCAGTATTAGTAGGTACAGTAAAATGTGTTAGTGTCGAAGTGCATGGTAATATTTGGGGTGCATTATAAAGAGGGTCAAATGTACAAGAGAGTCTATTACAAATGGTGTTAATTTTGTCTTTAAAATATTCTGCAAATTTCTTACATAGTTGATCATCGGGAAAATGTGGGAGCGTAGAATTTTTATTATTTCCTAAGAGGGTCTTAGTTATTGAGTAGAGTCGTTTATAGTCGTGTGAACAATCGTTAATTTTGTTAGTAAAGTAGTCTGTTTTTGTAGATTTCAGTTCATTCCTGTATATATATCTATTTTTTCGTAGGTCAATTAGATTTGAGTGTGATGGTGATTTCGTAAAAAGTCTACATGATTTTCTAAATAAAACTTTTAAATTATTTAATTTGGAGTTAAACCATGGAGTTTCGTTATGTATAGTTAAGTAGTTTGTTTTCAGTGGTGCATGTTGATTTAATAGTTGTTTAAGTATAGTGTTTAAGTTGAGTACTGTAATTTGGGTTTTATTTATCATAGAGATAAAATCAGATGAAAATTCATCAATATTTATTTTCCTGATACACCTGTAAGTAAGTAGGGTCTGTCTAGGTGAGGAGTTCAGTATATTAAGTTGAGAGTTTATTGCGTAATGGTCAGTGAGTAATGTAGAGCGTGTTGGTTTATGTATTAGTATATTAGAATGGTTGTATGTAAGTATCAGGTCTAGTATATGTCCGTGGGTATGAGTTGCAAAATTAACGTGTTGAGTTAAATTCAGTTCGTTACAAAGTCGTTTAAAGTCTTGGTGGTGTAGTTTGTCAGAGTCATAGTGGAAGTTGAAATCTCCTAGAATGACCAGGTTGTCATAGTTATGTTCATGTATAAAGTTTGTAAATTCTAAAGCAAAAGTTGTATGGCAGTTATTTGGTGGTCTGTATACTAGTAGGATCGGAATTATATTATTTTTTATTTTCAGTTTAGTAAAAAGAAAGTCGCAGTTTGATGTACAAATCTCGGGCTGAGGAATAATTGTGATGTGATTTTTTACTAACAAAGCTATTCCTCCTCCATTTCTACCATCTGATCTACACTTTTGTATAAACGAGTATCCAAGGCTTTTAAGACCAGCAGGAATGACGGTGTCTACATTTTTTAGCCAAGACTCTGTAATTGCTATAATCGAAAAGCGATATTCCATAATAAAGTTAGTAATAATATCAATGTTAGCAGTTAAAGATCTGGCATTTATTAAAGTAAGAGATAAGTAGTTTATGCTGTTGTTTAGTCATGTATGCTTATTCGTGGAAGTTAATTCATCCGTAGTGGAGGTTAGTTCATCCTTATTATTAATATAGTTTGTAAAAGAAGTTGTCCAATCAGTAAATAATTCATTTGGAACATTTAGTGGTTTTGTTTTCCAGTTAACCTTATTATTATCTATTTTTTGTCTGAGTTCGTATGTGTTTGTCTTTAAGTTCAATGAGCATTTATATCCCTTAATTAGATTAGCTTTTATAGCGTGAAAATATATATGTTTTCGTCGTATTATTTCGGGTGATAGATAGTTATGTAGGAAAAGTCGGTTATAGTCAGTAGTTTTCAGTAATGGGTTGAGTGAGATAAAAGAATCTTTAGCATAGAGAGTAGTAAATGATATAAAACAATAACTATTTTTAAATATAACTTTAGATATCGAAGAGGGGTTTATATTAAAATTAGAAATAAATTTCTTTATATAGTTTAGATTACGATTATCTTTAGCTATATTTTCAATAGTAGCAGTATAGTTGATATCAGTATCGGTAATTAATCTTATGTCGGTATTAGTATGGTTAGTAGTAGGTGTATTGGCAGCTTGTGCATATGAGGTAGTGAGTGTCTTATTCGTTAGTTTTGTTGGTGTTGTAGTATTCCGTTTTTTGATATTGTTAATCTGAGTAGTATGTATGTCTAGTATTTTCAGTATATCATTTAGTTTATTTTCAATGGTTATGTTATTAGACGCAGTAGATGTAGTCGTTATATTATGGTTAGTAGTAGGTATGAGTGTAGTATTATTAGTTGTCATGGGTGTAGTATTAGTAGTTGGTATGGGTGTAGTATTAATAGTTAGTGTGGGTATAGTATTAGTAGTTGGTATGGGTGTATTATTAGTAGTACGGCAGGTAGGGCATGTATATTTAAAGGCTATTGATTGCATAAATGCTATTAATAGTTTTGAAGGTGAGTTTTTATTACCCCATTGCATCGATATTTCTTTCGCCGGATAAAGACATCTATAGTGGATTGTAGCTGTACATCTGCATACGACGTGTCCCTCGGCATGTGATGCTTCAGCTGTAGTCGATGTGTTGCAGTGAATGCATTTTGAATCCATGTTCTTATCAGGTTACTCGTTTCTCAGGTCGTTATCGATGCTTTTATGATCTGTAGTAATATAGGCAAAACAGCAGACTATGTTACATAGTATGATACTATGTAAGTGATAAATGGTAGCTAACCTCAAATGAAGTTTGGCAGATCCAACTACCAAAAGTAAATTCCCACGGGAGATCCACGGGAGTATATCAAATTTAGATATTATGATAACAATAATTTATCAATTTGATACGAATAAATAATAGATCTAATTATAAATATACATAAACAGTTTATGATATATATCTGAATTATATCAAATTAAAAAATATATAATTTTATGATCTTTGTAATTATTTTTTATTTTTTATTAAATTTTGTTTTGTTGTTAAAAATGAAAACAAACCTAAATATAATTATATCTGAATAAGAAATGATTATAATTTAAAGACAACTATTATATATTTCAAACAAGTTGTATATTAATATGTAAATAATATTAATATAATAGATAATATAAAAAATAAATGAATACGTACTTATCTTTATAATAATAATACAATTAAAAGATATTTAAAAGCTAAGCTGTTAAAAACACGTCTATATATTGGTTGCTATGTAAACAAAGTGTGAGTGTGTGTGTGTGTGTTTGTGAGTGTGTGTGCGTGTGTGTGTGCGTGTGTGTGTGTGTGTGTGTTTGTGAGTGTGTGTGTGTGTGTGTGTGTGTTTGTGAGTTTGTGTGCGTGTGTGTGTGTGCGTGTGTGTGTGTGTGTGTGTGTGTTTGTGTGTGTGTGTGTGTGTGTGTGTGCGTGTGTGTGTGCATGTGTGTGTGTGTGAGTGTGTGTGTGTGTGTGTGTGTGTGTGTCTGTGTATGTGTGTGTATGTGTGTGTGAGTGTGTGTGTGTGTGTGCGTGTAGTAGTAGTAATAGTATTTATTTATACACAAAGATTAATATGACATTCTACAATGTGTTTTACTGTTTGTCGAACAGTTTACAAGTGTGGGTTCCCGGATGATTTAACGATCATCCGTAAAAATAATATAATAAAATAATATAATAAAATATAATAATAATATAATAATAATATAATAACACGATTACATCTCAAAGAGGGTTAGATAAGTGGTATTTTAATGGGGAACGTTTAAATAGCTCCTTGAGTTTATATTTGAAAGTGGCTATTGACATATTTTCTTTGTGTATGGATTGGGGAAGTTTATTCCAGAGAGTTGCACCTCTCCAGCTAAATCGTTATGTTACCGTACTTTCGTAGTCGTGTAGTGGTATGTCAAGTCTATATGTTTGTCTCAGTTGTCTGTTAGTGGTTTGTTTGTGAAGTAAAGTATGTAAATTATGAGGTTGAGTGGTTTTTGTAGTTTTGTAAAGTATAGTTAGTAGTTTAATGTTAATGTTGTCAATTGTAGGTAGCCAGTTTAGTGATTTCCGTAAGTTCGTAATGCTAGTAGTGTAATCTGTGTTTTTTAGATTAAAAATAATTCTAGTAGTTCTTTTTACTAATCGGTCAATATTGTTGATAACTGTTTTGTTTTCTCCGGCTAGTAAAGAGTTACAGTATAGTAATCTAGACATTATCAGTGAATTTGATAAAATTATAGCTGTTTGTTTGGTTAAGTATGGTCTTAGTTTTTTTAAATTATATATATGAAAGGAAGAAGTTTGTTTCATTTTACTGATATATTTAGTAAAGTCGAGTTTGTTAGTAAAGTGGAAATCTAAGTATTTTGTATTATTAGTCGGTATTATATTTATGTTATTTATATTTATTAGTGGAACTGTAGTATTGATCGTGGAATTGGTTGTAAAGTTGATGAGTTCAGTTTTTGTTGGATTTAGTAATAAATTATTTTTTGTAAGCCAAATTTGCAGTGAGGTTAAACATGATTGTAAGTTAATTGAGTGAATGAATTGGGCGTGTAATTCTATGTCGTCAGCGTAAAGATTATAGTTCACGTGTGGGAAGTTAGTCAGTAGTTTGTTGAGTGGAAGTAAATAAATTGAAAATAGTATGGGAGAAAGAGTGGAACCCTGTGGGACTCCATATTTAATAGCATAAGGTTGTGACAATGTTTCGTTTATTTTAATAGAAAAACTCCGACCCCGGATAAAGTTTGAAAACCATTTTATAGGTATCTTCCCTATACCGATAGATCTAAGTCTTTCTATTAAAATGTCAAAGTCGATAGTGTCAAAAGCGGCAGATAAGTCCAGTAGTATCAGTTGTATCGGTAAGTTGCTGTCTAGTGATTTGTATAAGTCGTCAAAGAGTGATAGTAGTGTCGTTTCTGTACTGTGATTCTTGCGGAATGCGTTTTGTCTTCTGTCTAGTAAGTCGTAAGTATTTAAGTATGATATTATTTGTTTGTTTACAATTTTTTCTAGAATTTTAGAAAGTAATGGAAGTTGAGATACTGGTCTATAATTACTCAGTACTTCAACATCTAAATCTAGTTTTTTTAAGTAAGGATTGATAATTGCGTATTTTAAATTATTGGGTATTTCACCAGTCATTAATGAAGTATCAATTATCTGTTTATAAATGGGAGCTAGTGTAGAAGCCAGTATTTTAGTCATTTTCAGTGGAATAGGGTCAGAAGGAGATGTTGCCTTTGCTGTAACAATTAAGTTATAGATCTCCGTGTGTGCATGTGTGTGTGTGTGTTTGTGTGTATGTGTGTGTGTGTGTGTATGTGTGTGTGTTTGCGTGTGTGTGTATTTGTGTGTATTGATGTGTGTCATCGATATATAGAAAGTGGATACATAATTGAGTGTATGGTAGTGCTGTAAAATTTCAAATCATCGATCTAAAATATAAAATACTTACATTTTCGGTTCGGTTATAGTATAGTATATGAAGATATCAAATACATTTTTAAGATTTCGATTCAGTTCGGTTTTTAAAATTAATTATCGGTTCTCTAATGTACCATACACTGTACGGCACTTTGCGATAGAGGCGACGCAGTCGATACACACTAATATCAATTTCAAATAATTATTTTTATTTATATTTATATCGAAAATTATGATAAAGTTTAAAGTATTATCTGTACTCAAAATAATATGGATATATATATAAAATGCAACATACCAACATTCCTTATAATTTTGTAGTATTTAAATGTATTTTAATTAAAGATATCATACTATTTTATTGACACATATATATATATATATATATATATAAATATATTTTGAGATAGAAATCACATATATATATATATATAAATATATTTTGAGATAGAAATCACATCTTTCTATATTGATGAAAAAACACTCTTTTAAATGAACTATATAATATGACTAATTAAAATTGCCGATACAATTTTTATAATTTATCAAGAAATCTATTTTTTACTGCGTTCGTAAATTGCTTATCCACTTTCGTACATCGATGCTATGTATATGTTAATATCAAATACATAGTTATGAAATTATAATAAATACGATATTTATTTATATAATATTAAATTATAATAAATAAAATTCTGTATATATATATATGATTTATATAATGCACGCTATACAAGATGTACACAACACGCGTTATCGGTTACGCGGTGAAACCTTGTACTTGGTCGGGGTTACATGCAACCGTGTGATGTGTTTCCTCAAATTAGTGATGTCCACAAATTCCTGACCGCAATGTTCACATCTACGGGGGTCAAGAGTCGGGGGTTATAGGTCACTCTAATATAGAAGCCGCATTTACAACAGAAATCTGGCTAATTTAACCTCACTTCCTATAGATGTTGGCTGCTTAATTTATTATTTTTAAATTGTATTCGCATGACGATTGTTTTCAATAATGGAATTTTAAACGTGTTTTTCAAAATGTAATACGATTATTAAATAATTTATTTAGTGAGCGAGTGTTTCGAATATTATATATATTAAGTTGATTTGGTAATTCGACAAATCATAGTAGTAGTAGAAGTAGTAATATAGTTTATGTAGTCATTAAAATAGAATTTCAAATAAATTGTTCGGAAGTGAGATATAAAATTACGGCCACTTAAATACGAATAATAAATTAAATTAAATAATAACAATACAAATAAGAGTTCAGAAATGCGTTAGTTCAGAGTGTATTAAAGTGCAGTTCATAAAGTAAGTTAGCGCGGCACAGTACAGGTGAGATGTGGCGTAAACAACGTTAAAGCTACATAACATCGCGGTCGACATCAACTAAACAGTGTAGTGTAAAAAATGTAAAAAATGTCAGTGTAAACCGGATTAAAATACAATAATTTTATTAGAATACAATAATTTTACCAAAATACACTAATTTTATTAAAATACAATAATTTTATTAAAATACAATAATTTTATTAAAATACAATAATTTTATTGAAATATAATAATTTTATTGAAATACAATAATTTTATTAAATACAATAATTTTATTAAAATACATTATTTATATTAATATACAATAATTTAATTAAAATACAATAATGTTATTAAAATACAATAATTTTATTAAAATACAATAATTTTATTAAAATACAATAATTTTATTTGAATACAATAATTTTATTAAAATATAATAATTTTATTAGAATACAATAATGTTATAATAATAATTTTAAAATACAATATTTTTACTAACAATTTTAATAAAAATATTGTTAAATAATTAAAAAAGTTAAAAAATATTGTAATTTAAAATACAATAATTGTATTAAAATACCTTACCTATACCGGATATCGCGCGTGATAACCTGATCTTTTTAGCATTGGAGGCGCGGTCGTTGATTTCGGCCTCTGTGGCGTGGCACTTCATTCGATGTCGTCTCAGGTGCCAGGCCCTCGTGTAGGCCAGGCTGCAACCGGGCTCGCTGCATTCGAACGACCGCTATCGAAGAGTTGATTAGTAGCGTGAAATCTACTTGCCGTGTACGATTTGTATAATTGAAATAATACGTATTCGATATGGTTTCGGAATACCATATCGTTATTCAATTGTTGATTAATAATTTTATGAAAAATTTAAAAAAATGTAATGAAAAAAAAAATTTTATTTAATTTATCATCTATGTTATATGTATATCAAGTATTTCATTGATTATTTTAGTGATTAACGCATTAATTAAAGATTTCAAATGGAACGAATATGAATTTTAATTAGTTAGATTGTTATGAAAACTGCCTGTATAGCTCAGTTGGCTAAGGCATCAGACACGCAAACAGTAGGATACGGGTTCAAGCCCGCCAGGACCATTAATATAGGTCTTACACTAATATTTAGAAGTGATCTTATATAAATATGTATACATAAATAATTGCTAGTATATGAGATATTACCTATTGTATGTTAGGCGGTCATTGTATTTGTACACGTCGATTATTTACATGTAAAGCGTGAACGAAATCCCAATCGAATGTTAAGGCTATCAACTTTTGTAATAATAGATTTTTTTTTATAATTCGTTTGTATATATCAATAATACTTTGTTATATTATATAAAATATTATATTATATATATAAAAAAGTGTAGTACTTAAAAAACAACCATTTTCCTCTCTTACATGTAAACTCGCGAAAGTCATGCGCGCTCTTAAGGATTAGTGACTTTAGGTGTTAAAGGGGGTTTATCTTGTGCTTGATAACTTAAATAAGTATTAGTATTACACTATTCACAAAATAATTGTGTATAGTTTGTTCAAAGATAACTTATTTAGTTATATACTTATTATGTTATTAGTTATTAAATAGTTATACAGTTAATAACTAAGTGATACCAAGGATATGATATCCACTCACTATCTATGCGATGGTTACTTATTGCAATCCGAGCTATATACTTTTCAGTGGTATATTTAATTATATTTAAATGATTTCAATCTTTGAAACAAAGATATCAAGGATATTTATTTATCTATCAAATAAAAATGATTTAATATATTTTAAATCGTAATTCTAAGGAGAACTTGAAAGATTATCGAACAAGATCAGAAGAAGAAGATTAAAGCTTGCCGGCCATTGCCTACGAAGAGAAGACGATGTAGTTTTGGATCTGGTTCTGTGGCATCCAACCCATGGAACTAGAAGGCGAGGAAGGCCACCTGATTCGTACATAAAGACTCTGTAACGTGATACCGGTTTACGAGAAAATGAACTACGAGCGGCCATGATGAATGGTGATGTTTGGAAGTCTATAACTGTCCAGGAATCAAGAAAAAGAATCCTAAAATAAGCAAAGCAAGTAAGCATATTGTAATTCTATAAAAATATTTTATTAAAAATACAAATTTATTTATTAATTAGGTTCTAATTGAACGATGTTTTTTTATATTATTTATGTCAACATTTCAAATAATAAAATGGGTACTAAATTATGAATTATATATAATCATATTGAAATCCTTGTTTTAAAGAGTTTTTGCATTTATTTTTGTATCAAATTCAATTATTTATTTCTAGACCATGATGCAATACAATAAAATAACTCAAGCGAAATTAAAGGTTTCAAAAATTATGCGTTAGCAGAAAACATTTCCTTGGTTTTATCTTAAATATATGATAAGAGGTAATCATTAAATATGGCACATTTGACATTTATTATTCAGTAACCACTGTAACATGTGATGTGCGGCTTTAACAATTATATTTTATATAATAGTATATATATATATATATATATATATATATATTTGGTTTAGTTTTATTCTATTTGATTTTTTAAGCTGCATTGCATTGTGAATACAAATTTACGCAGCCGATATATTTAAAAGTTCAAGTCGGGCGTGCTTTTAATATGTTGGGTGTTAGTTAAAATAATTATTTACACTGGTTTGGTTTGGTTGGGTTTAGTTTTAATATTTTCAGATTTTGTTAGCTGCATTATTTCCAGAGTAATCTATACAATCATATATATATTGTTATTGTTATTGTTATTTTTATTTGGTGGAGTCCTTTCATCCCATCCAGGAACTTAGATGAAGGTTTCACTTATAACCATATATGGCTCTAATGTCCCTTCGAAGACGCTCTCAAGGCATCCATGGATTATATATATATATATAGTAACGCCAAACTTGAACTCGGCGGTTAAGTTGAGTATAGACACATTCATCACAATGTGAGCTCATAAAAACTCGTCTTTTTTAATCATAATCCCTCATCATATAAATCATTAGTGAATCATATACATACACACACACGATTAATTACGTAATTGGTAACGCCGTCCACTACACCAGGCGATGATTACTGAATAACAAATGTAAAATGTGCCGTATTTAATGCAGAGCCATTATATGTTGTCATTGTTGTGTTAATTAACAATTTAGAATATAAATCAATTATTAAATTTATATTTATATAAATATGTATTTTATAATATAACTATTTTTAATAAACCTCTCGACTGAGGCTCTCCATACTGGCATGCCTTTTTAAATTATGTTTGGTAACTTCTGTCACAGAATCTGTGTCACAATTTATATCACTACAAAGGTTTTCAGACTCCATCATTTGCTTTTTAAATATAATGTATTAAATATATGATTAAAAGAAATTAAATATAATATGTAACATAATTTGGAATTATGATAAACGGGTGAATAATAAATATATAATATAATAATAAATATTAATTTGAATTACGAATATATATATTTATCATATAATCATTGGATATTAATCTTGAGATCATTGACAAATATAATTAACCTCAATGATTTTGCGAAGCAAACCTTCGGAAAATCTTTGTTAACCTACATATAGACCTTACAATTAGGAACCCATATTCTAATATCTATGATTATAAAAAATATTTTACATTACAAAATTTTGTAAACATTATATTATACCGATATATATATTAACTATATATATTTATTAATTATAACATACAAACATATTAAAACAGTTAGTATTTAATATTAATTAATTTATAAAAAATGTGTATTTTAATATTGTAAAAATAAGAATATTATAATATATAATTAATTTCACAATACTAAAATATTTAATATTCAATATTATATTTATAATCAATTTGATTACAATGTAATTTATATCATTATTACATAAATTATAATTAAATTTATTTTATTGTAGATAATTGTTATATATATACTTAGTATAATACAGTATTATCATAATCCCCCTCTCTATCGGATAGAGTATCTCTATCAATGATAGAATCTATCATTATCATAATCATTATCATAATGATTATGATAATGATTGTGATAGATAATCATATGATTCATAGACTCTATGAATCATAGAGTCTATCCCCGTATAATTATGATAATTATTATTAATACCAAATTATCATGATGATTATTATGATTATTATCATACTAATTATGGGGATAGTCTATCCGATAGAGAGGGGTATACATGGGATAATGAGCAGTTATCATCATGATCACTTTGGTATTAATAATACGGTATTAATACCAATACCATGATTACTTAGAAGTACTAGAGAACTATATATGATGTAGAGTCTATATCCCATGTGGGTGACAGACGTTTCGTATACCGGACGTTTCGTATAAGACGTTTCGTATAAAAATATCAGACGTTTCGTATAATAATTCCAGACGTTTCGTATAAAAGACATTTCGTACAGACGTTTCGTATACTAATTTCAGACGTTTCGTATAAGGAATTTATAAGTTTGTTATCTATCTATTAAATAGTTAATAATTGACTTTATAAATAATTATCTTCCTATTATTATAATTATAATATTTGTATATATATATTTATTGAAAGTAAAACAATATTATTATAAATTATGACTGTGAAATATTATATTTATATTCATATTTATATCGGACGTTTCGTATACGAATTTCAGATATTATGTTTAATATATATTTAGATTTTTTTAATTACTATATATATATATAAGTATACTTGGGATATTGCAATATTTTATTTTAATATATATATATATATATATATAATTAACTTATTGGGTATCTTTAATTAATTTATATATTTTAGTTAATACAATTGTATTATTATAGATGGATCTTTAATAAGTTAACAACTTTAATAACTCGTTATATGATTTTGTGAACTATCTACCAATTATTATCGTATACGCCCATATATTTTAAATTGCAATTAACTAGACTATGTGGTCCTTACAAATAAAATTACTAAGATAGGAGTTCTATTGTTTCATACGCATACGCTGTATATACGGGCACTATAAAGGAAATACATTATTTGATGTTCTACTTAATACCACATACAAATAATAGCATTCATATACTATATATAGTAGGTATATATATAATATATATATTATATATATATATATATATATATATATATATATATATATATATATATATATATACTGTATACTCTATACACTATATAGTATTAACAAGGGTATTATAATATTATAATAGTATTATACTAAGTATATATATATATATATATATATATATATATATATATATATATATATATATATATATATATATATACTGTATACTCTATACACTATATAGTATTAACAAGGGTATTATAATATTATAATAGTATTATACTAAGTATATATATATATATATATATATATATATATATATATATATATATATATATATATATATATATATATATATATATACTATAGTATATAGAATACTTATTGGTGAAATTAGTTTGAATTTATATAAGTTTGTGAATAATATTATTTTATAAAAAATATATATTTATATATTCATATAGGTTAATAAATTTGTTATATGATGAATCGAAAATTTTCCATTATTTGTAACAAACTTTCAGATGTATATTTATATATTGTATACTTGATTTATACTCGTTTATTTGATGTATATATTTAATGTATAATTGTATATTTGATGTATAATTGTATCTTATGAAATGTATTAGTATAAATTATATTAAAGATATACCCAAAGCCCTTTGCTATACCTTTATAAATAAAATCATATAACGAGTTGTTAAAGTTGTTAACCTATTACAAAACCATCTATAATAATGTATTGTATAATAAATAAAATATATAAATAAAGTAACGATACCCAAGAAGTTAATTATATATATATATATATATATATATATATATATATATATAGTAAAATAAAATATTGCAATATCCCAAGTATATATAGTAATTAAAAAAATCTAAATAAATATTAAACACAATATCTGAAATTCGTATACGAAACGTCCGATATAAATATGAATATAAATATAATATTTCACAGTCATAATTTATAATAATATTGTTTTACTTTCAATAAATATATATATAAAAATATTATAATAAGAATACAATTATTTATTAAGTTAATTATTAACTATTTAATAGATAACAAACTTATAAATTCCTTATACGAAACGTCTGAAATTATTATACGAAACGTCTGTACGAAATGTCTTTTATACGAAACGTCTGGAATTCTTATACGAAACGTCTGATATTTTTATACGAAACGTCTTATACGAAACGTCCGATATACGAAACGTCTGGCATTCTCCCATGTTATGGTAACTTGTTCAATAAGTTCAACTTGTTGATGATCTTGACGATATTAACAGTGTTGTAGGCCCTAATTCATTCATTATATTCTATATATGTCACGTATCATCATAATATGATATTACGTATTGTATAATTGGTATTATTACAATATTATTATAGTAACTCAGTTACTAGGAGAGTAGAACTTACTTAAGTTACTAAGTAATGGCTACTAGATAATAACTGTTTAAGTTACTAAGAAACTCTACACAATTCAACTATAGAGGGTGCTAATTTAGGCCGCCGGAACGATTTTTTCCCAGGGGGGGGAATAAGAAATAAGTATAATTTATCAACTAAATACTATAGCATGTAATTATATGGAAAATATTTATATTTATATGAAATTATTATGTAAAATATATCTTATAACATATAATAGAGTGAACATTATGATTTATTTTAAATGTTAGAACATCTAATTATAATTATACTGATTTAATTAACAAAATATGAAACTTATAATGAATATATCTGGAATATTTTAAAGAAATATGTATGTTATAACAAGAATAAATCCCAAAATAGTGGATATATTTATTATGTTATACTTATAAAATGTCTTCTAAAATTATTTCTTTGGCAAAATTCTTTTATCAATTTATTTTCGTCAATATAATCTAATATATCCTGATGTTCATTGCAGATATCCGATATTTTTATTTGTGTTGTGACCTTAACCACATCTTCAATATTCTTAACATATAAAAGCTTCTCTCCTAAGACACTGACATACTTGGTTGTACCATCAATAATTTGATTAATTTTGTGGTTTCTATATACAAAATTACTATTAAATTAATAAAAATATTATTCTTCCAGAATATTTTAAAATATTTTCTAATTAAATGTGATAATTTTTCTGTACTATATCGATTAACATATTAATGAGTAAAACAACATCTTCATCGAGAGTAGACTTTATTCCTATTAACCCGCGATAAATACTATTTAATACTAATAGTTAATAGTTATATTTAATGATTAGTATACTCTACATTATATAAATCATAGAATATTTGTAATATGACATTAGTATCCTATACTTTGTATGTAAGGTAGAGTATTATACTAAGTATAGTACATTAGAATATTAGATTAATATGATGTTTAGAATAATCATGATATCTAGTTTAATTTTAATAATATTTATATTATATCATTTAACAAAACTCTGATTATTTCGATCAATAACAAATTATATGATTTTCTAATATACACCACACTGAACATAATCACAAACTATTAAATAGGATAACCTATATTAAAATCTAACGAGTTGAGTTTAGTTATGCTAGAGTAGTATTTAATGATGATCATATTTATAATATCTATATTATAATATATATAGTATATATATATTTCTCTAAACATATAACAATGCGGCATCGTCGCGAAGCGACGATTCTACGAAATTAAAAAATAAATGCAAGATCAGAAGACACCAGTTATACTCATATTGTATTCCTCTTTAATATGCACTATCACAATGTTACATTGTACCATGTTATCATATATTAAAGTGGATTTATAAATTAATATTTTAAATTAATTCGCCTCAAATGTTCAATAGGTGGCGCTTTTTAATAACATTAGTTTCATCCAATGAGATTCATGGTTACCAGTAATCTCGTACGAGGTCATTTCGTACAACTTATTAAATTTATTTTTATTTATTTCATAATTATACAATTCTTATACGAATATATATATATATAACTTATTTTATTGAGAGACGAGATGCTCCTATAGGGCTAACTCCGATAGGGCTAATTCATATAAGGCTAATTCAGATATGGCTAACTCAGATAGGGCTAATTCAGATAGGGCTAACTCAGATAGGGTTAATTTAGATATGGCTAACTCATATAGGGTTAATTCAGATATGTCTAATTCAGATAGAGATAACTTCGATAGGGCTAATTCAGATAGGGCTAACTCCGATAAGGCTAAATCCGATGGGGGCTAACTCCGATAGGGCTAATTCAGATATGACTAACTCAGATAGGGCTAATTCAGATAGGACTAACTCCGTAATGCTAACTCCGATATAGCTAATGCAGATAGGGCTAACTCAGATAGGGCTAATTCAGATAGAACTAACAACGATAGAGCTAATTCAGATAGGGCTAACTCAGATAGGGCTAATTCAAATAGGGCAAACTCCGATAGGGCTAACTCAGATATGGATAATTCAGATATATCTAACCTCGATAGGGCTAATTCAGATAGGGCTAATTCAGATATGACTAACTCAGATAGGGCTAATTCAGATAGGGCTAACTCAGATAGGGTTAATTTAGATATGGCTAACTCATATAGGGTTAATTCAGATATGTCTAATTCAGATAGAGATAACTTCGATAGGGCTAATTCAGATAGGGCTAACTCCGATAAGGCTAAATCCAATGGGGGCTAACTCCGATAGGGCTAATTCAGATAGGGCTAACTCAGATAGGGCTAATTCAGATAGGACTAACTCCGTAATGCTAACTCCGATATAGCTAATGCAGATAGGGCTAACTCAGATAGGGCTAATTTAGATAGAACTAACAACGATAGAGCTAATTCAGATAGGGCTAACTCAGATAGGGTTAATTCAAATAGGGCAAACTCCGATAGGGCTAACTCAGATATGGATAATTCAGATATATCTAACCTCGATAGGGCTAATTCAGATAGGGCTAATTCAGATATGACTAACTCAGATAGGGCTAATTCAGATAGGGCTAATTCCGATAGGGCTAATTCAGATAGGGCTAAATCCGAAAGAGCTAACTCCATAGGGCTAACTCCGATAGGGCTAACTCAGATAGGGATAATTCAGATATATCTAACCTCAATAGGGATAATTCAGATAGGCTAATTCAAATAGGACTAATTCAGATAGGGCTAAATCCGATAGGTCTAATTCAGATAGGTCTAACTCAGATACGGCTAATTCAGATAGAGCTAACTATGATAGAGCTAATTCAGATATGGCTAACTACGATAGGGCTAACTATGATAGGGCTAACTATGATAGGGCTAATTCCGATAGGGCTAATTCAGATAGTACTAATTCAGATAGGGCTAACTCAGATATGGCTAATTCAGATAGGTTTAACTCCGATATAGCTAATTCAGATAAGGCTAACTCAGATAGGGCTAATTCAGATAGGGCTAATTCAGATAGGGCTAACTCCGATATAGCTAATTCAGATAAGGCTAACTCAGATAGAGCTAATTCAGATAGGGCTAACTCAGATAGGGCTAATTCAGATAGTACTAACTCCGATATAGCTAATTCAGATAAGGCTAACTCAGATAGGGCTAATTCAGATAGGGCTAATTCAGATAGGGCTAACTCAGATAGGGCTAACTCATATAGGGCTAATTCAGATAGGGCTAACTCAGATAGGGCTAACTCAGATAGGGCTAACTCCTATGTATTATGTTTATTATATTAATTTCTCAAAATTTGTTTTTTTATAACATCATTAAATTAAATCAAATAAATAATATATTTCTGATTTCTAAAATACACCTAGATCATGCAATTTTCTAATAATAACTCATAATTTTCAACTATCCGCACATACACCGGGCCAAACCGGCTAGTATATATATATATATATATATATATATATATATATATATATATATATTACATATGATATTATATATTCATATATAATGTAATATATAAGTATTAGTTTGTTTATTGAATCATAAATATTTAAATTAAAAATTATTTTTAAAACTAATTATATATTACAATATTAAATATAATCTTGTTATACTTATAATATAGGTCCTTTAGTATATATTATTCAAATATCTTCAATAATACTAAGATACATTTTACATAGAATAATTAAATATTTTACCGAATATAAAATAATGTATATATATAAAACAACAATACGTTGTTGTTGATGATAGTATCTAAGTTATTTCATAGTAAAACTATAAACAGATGGGAAAGATAGTATCTTTAAGATACACAGGTAGTAGGATTCAGGTTCAAGTCCCGTCCAGAACATTAACATAGATCATAAAATGATATTTAGAAGTGATCTTATATAATTGTGTATAAATAAATGATCGGCTCTCGTTAAAACCATAGATGCCTTAACACGAGAGCGGCTTTGAAGGAACATTAGAGCCATATATGGTTATAAGTGAAAACTTCATCCAAGTTCGTGGATGGGATTAAAGGACTCCAACAAAATAGCAATAGCAATAACAATAATCAGTAAAGTAGAGTAGCGTTGATATCACCTACTGTTAGGCTATTATGTCATGTTCATCTTCTTCATTCGACTACAAACATAAATATAATTATAATAACAGACAATAACAATGATAACAAAACTGTAACAAATACACGACGATTCCATTCAAGCATCCTAGTTATTAATACATGTCTAGTTGTTAGTGATGTCCGGTGTATAGTATTATGATAAGTACACGAATACCAGTGAACTCCTGCGTATCGGTGATCTCCGTAGAGCTAGAGAGAAATAGAGTGGTAAACAAGGTATCTGACATGCGGAAAGGGTTACTCTAAATTGGTCACAAAATGTTTGTACAAAATGGTGGATTTGACCTATTTGATTTTTTATTTGGTAGCTATAATAAAATTATTAACACCATTGGAAAGAGGATACAATAAGTAATATAAGTTTCATGTTTTACTTTTTTGATATAATTAATAATAAAAAAGTTATGATCGACAGAATATTATATTTTTATATTTGGTCACCGTAAGATGGCTGATTTTTTATTTCCGCTTTCCGCATCGGCTTACGTTGCCAGGAATCGAGTATTACCACTCTATTTCTCTCTAGCTCTACGGTGATCTCGTACGCAACGTTAATACAAGTATTAATATAACTAATTATTTATAAATGTATAAAAGTACTTTTACTATTTCTACTCAGCATACGCTGCGATATACGCGGGATCACCTGTAACTCGCCATGAAATCACTTTGAACTAGATCACTGGGCACCATTACTATTATAGATGTACATGTTTTAGTACACGATTTAATGATGAATATAAAATAAGTCTCTAACTATAGTAATATCTAGTATATATTCGATCAGGGTACCGTAATAGGGGGGACATGAGGATATGTCTACCCACTTCAAATTATCAGAGGAAAAATGATTTTGTTCCCCCTAAATCATTTATACCATGTAATAATATATACTATATTAGCTTATGTAGGCATTCTCCTAATTACATATACATATCCGGATATGTATAGATTATCTCTACGGATTACTTACTATCTCTGATATATTTATATATATATATATATTTAGTGTGTATAAATAGTGATACATATAATAATAATATCAGAGTTTGACAATAACCTAATGAATGAATATAGTTTATCAGATAAACTTTATCTATTATATTCAACTATTTATAGATATAAATAGGTGAAAACAATTAAAATATATAAATATATATATATATATATATGAATATAAAACATAATAAAAATTAATGATGAATACATAATAGCCTATAAATATACACTAAATAATAGCTACGATATAACCGTGTCCCTGTATTAACTGTTATAACATAATTCACATAGATACACACGCGCACGGGTAAAGATTCACGCGTCGGGCCAGCCATGATTATACCCGTGGTCTGCAGTATTCACCCGTAGTCTGTACCGTTCTCTACCGGTCATCCACACCAGTCAGTCAGCCAGTACCTAGAGGTCAGCCAGTCACTAGCGGTCAACAGCGATGGCGGGACATCAGGAACACAAGAAGAAGGCGAAGGAAGCCACCACCACCACCGCTACCGCCATCACCGCCACCACCGCCGCTACTGCAGTGGCTGTTGGCCAGGTGAAGTCGGGTAAGGCATGGGCTCCCCCCTGGTCTATCCGTAATCGTCACAAGAGCGTCGATACCGGTATCGACGGTGTCAAGGTCAGTGTCAAGGTCGTCGTCAGCGAGATGGCCCGTCGTTGCGTTGCGTGTAGAATAGATGTATGAATATGTACGTATAACTACACTTACAATCATTATTATTTACTATATCGTTTACTACTATATTGCTTATCTGTGAGGCTTATATTTTACATAAAACATGATTTATATATATTTTTAGAGATAATTATAATTTATTATTAATTAAAAAACATCAAAACTATAAAAAGTGTAGATTTGTTGTTGTCAATTTGTTGTTGTCAGTTTGTACTGCACTACATTATATCATGTTAAGCATGTATAGGTACAACATTTATCTATTACTTATATATATATAATTAATTAGTACCCTCTTTGTGAGTATAGATTACGAGATAATCTAGTGTACTCTCCTTTGAGCAGAAATTGTATTAACTTTCTGAACTCAATAAATTATTTTCAATTCAATATATATAATAACATCATCTCCATTTACTTATAAGTAAAAACTTCATCTAAATTCCTAGATGGGATGAAATGTCTCCACCAAAATAATAATACAAATAATAATAATAATAACAATATATATATATATATATATTATTTTATATATATAAATATATATTTATATGCATATTTTATATTTCAATCCTTATTATTGGTGAATATTATGAATTATTAAATATTTCTATTATATATATATATATACAAATGCAAATCATATTCATAATCATATCATTGTTGTATCGCTATTGAGTGTTAACTCGAGTTAACTGTAAAAAGTTTTAATTTCTTTAATTTTTTAATTTCATATTATCCTTTGATTATTTCCATAACGTATGATATCGTTTGCAAATATTTATACCATATACCCTTGATTATATATATCATTTGATCGACAATGATAATAATGCTGCATTAATTACCTCTCTCGCTATTATTCCCTATAAACTATGATCCGTTGTAATCATATCGCTACCTCACATGCTACCATTGTCTACACAATACCATTGTCTACGCAATAGTCTACACACTCTATAATTGTCCACATAGTCATGTCCACGCATTACATTATCTACTCGATCGTATCGAAATAATACTGCTTCACGATAGCATTGTCTACGCAATCATCTCTACACTGTAGCATTGTCTACACGCAATCACCGCCACTGCGTTGAAAGCCCTGGTATTGTTCGCGGCCCACTTACAGATATTATTATAGACTTTATTATCCCGGTTAAGTGAAAGCACTACCACCTTCGCCCGGACACATGTAAATAGATACGAAATTCACCAGTTTTTAAAACTCTCCCATTTGAAATATTTTAAATATTGTTACATATTTGTTGCGCAGATGTAATAATAATAGCATATTCTATCATACTTATGATTTATTTTAAGTAATTTAGGTATATAACATATCTCGGGGGTAGGTATGTTATTTATAAATGCATGGCTATAGCCTCGTGTATCGCTAAACCATTGAAATAGAAACACTTTCGATGGTATGTAAATAGTTTAATAATTAGAACGTAGCCTAATTTGTAACGAATTCGACCTTGCAATAGATAGAGGTCAGATGTTTTATCCTCGGCTCAACCAATATTGAGCAATTCGTCACTACACCTCATTCTAGCTTCACTCCATTAGGCTGAAAAGGACAGAAAACTTCAAAACAGGAAAAAGTTAAAAGAAAAGATTCTCCGACGATTTCAGGTGTGACCTTGAATAATGACCTTGACAACAACAAGCTCACTATGGCTACATCTCAATGATAATAGTGTCAAATATATCATTTTGTATAATTCTTTAATGCCGGTGAAACTTTCGCTTGAATTTATCGCAAAATATCTTTTATTGAAATTTATTTAATTATCTTAAATCGAATTTATTTAATTTTTAATCTATTTAATCAACTATAATTAACATATTCTAAACAGGCACAAACAAGTTATTTTTTAATTTGAGCTGCATTAACAAAATTGACAAAATATTGACATTTTTAAATATATCAAACCAATTTGATAATGTACTTATGTTTGTAATACGTATGTGAGGCACTTATAGTTATATCACCTAGAATACATCATTTCAAAGATCACTAAATACATTTTATAATTTAATAAAATAATTGTTTTGAATTACATTATAAATGTTTTCCCCGGCACTTAATAATCTTCTCTTTGGTGAATAATAAAGAGTTTAAAGTTTAGATTCATTCATATATATATTTAAATAGTTTACTTTATATCAACAATAATGAATAGTATTTATTTCATATCAATGTACAATTAATATAACCATAACAAATATAAAACATAATTATAATTTTATATTAATCTTGACTATTTTATATTTCACTTACTAGTTATATAGCAATATATTACTTGAATTAAATACATGTATATATATATATATATATATAGATATATGTAAATGTAAGTATTAATGATTATGCATGATAGTAAAGTATAAAAAACACGCCACTAGAAATGTTATCTAAATAACAGCATAACAATTAGCCGTGGCCTTCTAGTGATACCCCTCGCTCCATCAGCGCAGCACCCCTGGCTCCATCAGCGCAGCACCCCTGGCTATAGTAACCCCGTTATAATCGTGCCCCGTAATTATATATAATTGTGTAATGTTATAATGCGGCTTATCTCGTCACCATCGCTATGTGTATGTATAAACAGTTTGCTTATGTACCAATGCATATGTATACGCATATGGATTAGATAATGTATACGAGCCCCATTAGCTGTGGTCAATGCGAGCCCCATTAGCAGTGGTCAATGCGAGCCCCATTAGCTCTAGGTCAATACTAGCCCCATTGGCTGTGATCAATACTATACTAACTGTTTAATTGGACAGCTAATTATGAACAGCTAATTATGAACAGCAACGATTACAGCCAGACTGATATCTAACGGCAAGTCTAGCGTTATCATCTCCTATTTAAATGCTTAGTTTTACATCGACTACAGTATTAGCGTTCATGTTCAATTTGTTATACTCGTAAAATCACATTTTATTTCTATCTTTTTTATAACATATATTTATAAATATGAATATAACATCGATATAACAATTAATATTACATTATATTTAGCTAATTATTTAAGGGAGTACCACATTTACATGTTAATAGATAGGAAATACAAATCTGTATTCAAAGTAGTGTAGAAATTAAAACTATGCAATGAATTTAACTATTTTATTATACAGAATATATATATGATAAAATATGTCAGTTTTGTAATCTTCTACTTCTATATAATAATATAATAATATAAAATTATATTATATATTATACAAATTTGTAATTTTAATATTTAATATTTGCAATTATAATTATATCTTACATATAATCGATATGCACGATTATAATAGATAATTAAATTTAAGTCAACTGATATTATATATAATATATATATGCTTATATGCTTACATTAAAACATGTCTATATTATATCCATTATAAGATGTCTAACGTATCCCACTGTACCTCATACTAAGTCTAACTAACCCCTCTCTACCCCATATTAAGTCTAACGTACCCCCCCCCCAGAGCACTAGATGTATGAGCAGACCTAAAGCGTTCTGCAGCAAGGAAGGACCCATGACTCCCGATGATCATCTCTGGCATCTTCCGCCGCAAACACTAGCGCCCTCTATACCCTGTTCCACCGCACCCGACGTTACTAGCCCCGCCTCCTCGAATGTGTACCTTAAACTGGGCTCCAATCCAGGTTTGTGGGTAATTACACATTTGAATGCACTCGTCTGTTCTCTATGGCTATGGCTTTAAGGGGGAGGCGTTAGTTTTCATTTTTATAAACAATTATTTGACTTTAAAATATTTAAACATAATTCATTATCTTTAAAATGGTGTATAATGCGTCGGTCGATCATAACCTAACTTATAATAAAAGTCATACCTCGTTTGCGCGAATATATTTGGTTTTTATTGTAGTGTATATCAAATAAATATATTTATATTTTTAAAAGTACCTATATGACATTTTCTATGTATTATTTATAAACTCTGACAATTGTATAAAGATTTACCCAACGGTTCAAACGGTAAACAACATTTCAAGATATAAGCTTATATAGTTCTGTGTGTAATAAATATTACATAATAATGTGTATTATATGTTATACTACATGGGTATGTTTATAATTGAGTGACAGTTTATTTAAACATTTAATAAATCATCAAAAGGGTATATATAGAATACAAATAATAAAAGTAGGTAAAACAATAAATACCATTAATAAAATAAAATAAAATAGAATAAACTGTACGGAAATTAATAAATAAAATAATAATGACAAACAATATTAGTATTACATGTTGCCACCTGATATCAATTGTTTAATATATTTCATGAATATTTTATGGATCTAATATAGGGTGGGAGTGAATTCCATAGTGTTGGACCAATATAACTCAGTGCCCGAGTATTCAATTTTGAGGGACGGAAAATAGGGGTAGATAGAACATGAGATGCACAGTTTCTAAGAGATAGAAAGGAATATCTTTGTACTAGAGAAGCAGAAATATAGTAGGGGCAATTCGAAGAGTATATTGAGGAATGAACAATAGATAGTATGCGATAAGCAGAGCGTTATAATGAATAAACAAGGCACTAATAGTTAGTTTTGAACAACACAGTATACAGCATTTTAACGATAATGAATTATATTTTAATATTTTATTGTAAACTAATTATTGATACAAAAATTATAACGAACGTTACCCCTTGACCTATTAAGTATATTCAATTCCGTGTTACATACTCCAGTATACACTTTTCAGTGATATATTCACCAACACTCCTCGGTTATATGTATTCATTTTAAACTCTCTACCCCAGTGTATAGAACTAGGATAGTTGCCCACTGTAACATAGAGATACGTTGAATACTATTGCTAAGTCATGTCCTCATAAATGTAGGTATAATTGTCAATACTGTCAACTTACTGTATGTTTTTAAAATGGAATTATCGCGTAAGCAAAACTCACGATAATATCTAATCTAGTAACGTCTCTATTGAAACAGTGATAATCGTTATATAGAATATACTATAGACTTATTCTGCGTTGTTCATAACATAGATGTATTACTACTATGTTACGGTGTTTGATAATACTACCGTTAGTTGGGGCTGCGATGTAGTAAAGCTACAAGCTTATCGCCTAGTTGTGCTCTACACATGGTGTATTATTAGCACCAAGCTATTGAAGAGGTTCACTACCACGAACTTCCTCTATTACATTAGTCATTATCATCACTGTGTGTGTGTGTGTGTGTGTGTGGGTGTGTGAGAGTGTGTGTGTGTGAGAGTGTGTGTGTGTGAGAGTGTGTGTGTGTGAGAGTGTGTCAACGCTTAGTAAACAATGTACACATTATTACTACACAGTGTACAGTAAACTAACTGATGTTATCTACTTAACTTCGCTCAGTATCTAAATATCAACACACAACGCACACGTTATAGTTAATAAACAAATAAAAAAATAAACAACTCGATTAAACACTATGTCACTTTATAGGATAAACTTTAAACGCGAACTCCTCATGTGCCAAGTAGGGCTGCCACCAGTGATCGTATGTGTGGCTTCCTTGTAGATGTTTACATTCATCTGTGGGCGTAATGGTCGAGCTAGTAATGCCTGGTAAAGAGGCAATGTTCCTAATCAATATATTACATTAGTTAAATAATATTATATGGAAATCACAAAATTTGATTAAATCCCTTTAAAATTACGTATGACAGGTTACATAAAATTAACTATAAGTTCCATAAATATGAATAAGGGAATGAACAAAATATTAACATCTAAAGTAATTAAAAAATTGAAATGTTATTTACTTATTTATTTTAAACAAAATTAATTTTCTATCTTTGAATCATCATCACTTTTAAACTACTTGATCTAACATAATATAAAATTTTAATTTATTTATGTACACTTCAGATATAACTATAAAACTTAATATAATACTCAACTAAAATATAATATTTATAACATTATGTAAAATTTATATTTTGAAAATTGGTGATATATAGGTCCCATTCTCTCTGTAGTATAATATCAATAAATTATTAATAATTATTTATATAGCTCTAAATGTATTATATTAGATACTAACAAAACTTAGTTATTATTATATATACTTATAAAATTATCTTTAGTAAATACTAATTTAGAAAAATCTCCTGTTTCATATACAAAAATTGCCTATTTACCCGACCCTTAATTCACTAATAGTTAATAACCTTGACCTTAATGTATATAACAACTACCTTAAGGGCTCCTATATTTTTGATATTACATTTTTTTTTTAATATTAATATTAATTTTGTAAGGTAAATATGTTATAATACAAAATTTATAAAAAAAAGTTCATATTGTAAAATATCACCATTATTACAAAAATAATAATTACTAAATATTTCTTAATTTTAATGTCTAATAAAATTTGATATATTTTATATTATTAATGATTTAAAAAGTATTATAAAATATCAAATTTACTCTTCGATAATTCTTGTATGGTGATTATTATATAAAATAAAGTATTACTTTATTATGATTTATTGCATACATGGCATATTTATACAAATAGCAGTCTACCTAATTCTATGTCTATGCATATATAGTATTATTTAATCAGATTGAATGTTGCAATTATATATAATTTAAATAAATATAAATGTTTATTTTGATATAATTGAAATGTATTTTATAAGCATATATAGAAAAGAAATCAAATGTATTTAAAAAATCACTATTATTTGTTTGAATATTTATTAAATGAATTGTTCAAATGATGGTGGCCATCTTAAGTTTCCTAAATCGATGCACCATGTTGAAAAATTTTACATTGGCGATATATAGCCATACCGATCTATGTCAAATACAAATCTATGGTGTATACTATTGTATGGACGTACCCTTCTCTCTACAATAATTGCTGAACCGATAGCTTCGAGCTATTCACCAATCTAAGCACAGACATACATGTCCATTGTTTACTATCGATATGGATATTTGTAATAATATTGCATAACAAATAGTTAATTAGAATGGTTAATGAATAGCCTGCGGTAATTAATGCGATGTGTACCGTAGGGGTATAGGTGTTATCCCCATAAAAATGTCTACTATATCATTATCTATGTGTACATCTAGCGATGCTACTTATAATGAAATAATAAAAGTGCAAACTAATAAGTGTAATACTATTGTATACATCATAAACTATATGCTTTATATAAGTATATATATATATATATATATATATATATATATATATATATATATATATATATATATATATACATATAAATATATGTTTATAAGTTATATATTAAGTTTATATATATATATATAGACTTATTATAAGAAATATTTGTATAGAAAAAACAACACATTTTTAAACTTAAAAAAACTTATTTTAAACACATAGCTTATGTTATACATGTTAAATACGTACGATACGTACGATATGATTCGCTTATTCAAATGATCAGCTGTAGTCATTAAGCCACGCCTACTTTATACAGTGTCAGTCTTGCCATCATTGCATAATCCATAGAGATTAGATAATAGGTCACACTTTATCTCTCTCCCTCTCTCTCTCCCTCTCTCTCTCTCTCTCTCTCTCTCTCTCTCTCTCTCTCTCTCTCCATCTCTTTCTCACACACTGGGATAGATGTAATTATTGTCTCATGTGTTATAATTAAATAATGTTGATATTCAATATATATATAACTAGAATGATTCTGTATTTGTAAATGAGTTTATCATATATATTTACTTGTGTATCATTAAATTATACAATTAATATTCGCATGTACTTAATTATTATGATATAGTTTTTGATTAAATAATAAATGTATACGTGCATTTTAATGCAGTCTAGCTAACTTTAATGTCATTGTTTGTATATTAATAGATAGGATACGCAGTACTACTATAAACATATTAAGATCTATAATATTTGTAATACTGTCAATGACATCTAACCTACATAAACTAGACTTATCCTAAGAAGAAATTAGACTTATATTATAAAAAGTTATTTCAAATATATTAATATTACAGTAAATTCTGATAAAGGAGATAATTTAATAAATGTGATTAATTTAATCGATCTGCATTTTATTTTAATTAAAGATATCTCTTAAAGGATAATTATGAATGCGGTGGGAATTTATTATAAATGTTTGACCTAAATATACCAAGCGAAATTCGTAGAGAAATGTTATTAATTTCATCACAAATTTATGAGTGCGTTCTCGAGTATTTTGAAAAATTATCCTTAACTTTACATTGAATTTGTCTTTAGGTTAATAATCACTAATTAATATTATATTAATATGTTTTCATATAGGATGATTATAGTTAAAGATTTGGATATATCGAGTTTATCATAATCTGTTATCGTTAACATTATTTATTTTAATAGAATTAATTAAAGTTAAATTTAAGTAATTATAAAACTTAAGTATGTTATTAAAATTTAATTTTATAATAAATCTAAATTATTTAAGTACAATTATTGAATAGTATTTATAGATTATTTTAAGCTAGAATGCGATTAATGTTATCATAATTTTCGTCAATACATTTATAATCGATAACAGTAAAATCATGTTACGTCGTTAAGTATATGAATACGCTTATTTAAATTAATTATATTATATTTAAAACAAGTTCAAGTTATCTCTCATTATTTAAAGATATCACTATTTTTGTTATCTACAAATTGATTTTAATTTCATAGTAATTCAGTGATAGTGTCATTAATGTATTCAAATTAGAACCAATACAATAGTGTTTGAATTATATTACCTGACCTCCACTTCGAACACTGCGAATACTAGTTTATAATTATGATATAATCATATAAATGAATTATACGTTTTTTTATTTAAATCAATACAAAACATATATAGTACAAACATAAGTACAAACATAAACTCATAGATCACACAGACACACCCATACACACATATATATATATATATATATATATATATATATATATATATATATGTATATTACTATTATTTTAACATTCCCCGATTGCAAAAAATACTTGAATATAGTATATAAATACCTCACCCTACCTTACTCTTCACACCTCACCTACCCTACTTTACCCTACCTACAGATGACACCTACTCCGAATCAGTATACCACAGCGACTGCACCCCCTCTCCTCACCCCGTCACCCCCGTTCACGACTACGAGAACGACATAACCTCCGCCGGTAATGCACTCGCCACCCCTAGGACCCGTTTCACGCCTCCACCCCGTCTGTCCCCCAACCCCCGTAAATCCCCCGCCCTACCACCGCCCCTAAACCCCCCCAACACCCGCGCCTACCTCTCCCAGCAACACCTACAAGAACAACGACAGCGCAGCAGACACAGTCGATGCGATGCCTCTAGTACAACCCCCACCTCTTCGCCCCACACTTCCCTCCTCCTCTCTTCGCCCCACACTTCCCTCCTCCTCTCCTCGCCCGATACCAAAGACCGCGACGAAAACTACTACGAAATCGACGCATCGCCCCGGCTATTGTTAACGACGAAATCAACGCGATCGCGATCTGAAACCCATCTATACGACCCCACCCTACAACTATCCCCTACGTCTCCTCAATACTGGTCTGATACCGGGGCCACTGCTAGAACGAGTCTAGAGTCTGCGTCGTCGCTAGGTACGCTTACACTTAGCGACCCCGCTGACCCCGCTCTCGACTCATCCGACGACCATTATACGACCGCCGTCACTACACCTAAACACATCTACCTGAATGAGGAATGCGACCCTAGCTTCACTCCCCCCGCCGCCGCGCCACCTACCGATGAATACACCGCCCTAGATCCACTCCTGCGCGGTACCAAACGCTCCAATAGCTTCATCTACCTGAACAAACAATGCGACCCTAGTTACAGCCCGCCCCCACCCCCGCTACCCCCACCCCCTACTGATGAAGATGTAACGCTACGCCCCTTTGCCGACACCGACAAGTTCATATACGCTAACCAACAATGCGACCCCAGCTTTAAGCTAGACTCCCTCGTAGCGGAAGAGGGGGTGGAGGAGGGGTTAGGGATGTCAACCCCCGATACATTAGCTCCTTGTCCTTACGTAAACGTTCCGCTCTCCAGATCTCCTTCGGGGGGTCCTCGTCTCGGTATACCCGGTTACTACGACGACCACCACCCCGCCACCGATAGGGGTGATGTACCACCCCTTCTACCCAGTCGAGGGTGCACCCCACTTAAGGGGGCAGGCTTTATCGGCAACCCTCTGATGGGACGAATGCTGAGTAACGTGACGGGTGTTCTACCCCTACCCTCCGTGTGCCCTACTCCCGTGGCCCTCCTCTCAGATAGGTATCCCCACAAACCTACCGGGGAACTGCTCGCCGATCTCACTCAAACCGATGCTCACTTCGTTTGTAACTTATTAATGTACCTCTATCATCGTATCGTATTGTATGCGCTTTTAGATACAGTATTAATGAAAATTATTAAAATAAAATATTAATAAATAATAATAAAATATTAATGAAAACAGTAAATATCATTACATATCAATTTGATAATATAAATTATTAAAAATAAATATTAAAATTAATCTTCTAACCAAATTTATAAATTAAACCACTATATATATATAACCGCAACTACATATATAGCATTAATAGTAAGCATATGATAGCTATAGATATACCTCGTAAGTACTGAATGTAGCTGAATAACAACATCATCACCACTACCAGTCTCAACAGCTCGGAGCCGATCTACTGCCAGGATTGAATGGCATCACTCCGGCCTTGAGTCTGATAGGCCACGAACGTTAGTCCCAGAATGCAACGGTGACCAGAGAACGTTGTTATCTGCTGTTATCACCACTATGTTATCACAGATGCATCACTTTGTGTTGTACATGCACTGTTACTTATCACTTTTATCTATAGCAATAGCTATCCTAATAGAAATGTACGATACCATATTTCTATGAATATTGCTATAACTATAAGTCCCTTCTTCCAGGAGTGTGTAGTTAAATTGTCATTTTAGTCTTTACACCAACTGATTAATTATATTTTTATTAAATATTTATTTATTAGTTATCCGTAAAATGTTTACAATACATGCAGATTTAATATCTCAAATATAATTTCGAGAAGATGTGTAGATAATAATATAAGTACTAGTATATAAATGATCGTCTCATTAATATAGGCAATAACAATATAGAAATGTCTTAGTTATATATTATATTTAACAAATTTCCTAAATGAAACTATATAAATAATATACATAGTTAAATATTTTTAATTTAATATCACATCTCTAATTAGTGTATAAACTTTGTTGTCTCCGTAAACAATTAAAATATTAGACTTTGATTTTAGGTCTTAATTAGTACATCTTTACCTGGTCATTAGTCTTTGTAGTTCATTAGTAAAATAGATAAATATATCACTGTCATAAAGTATATACTATATAGAAAGTATAAAACAGCGAGAATGTACCATATAGTTGTTGGCAGATAAGTGTAGGTTTGACCTCTTTTCTATAAATAGATTTTTTACGTAAAAACATGATTTTTATTTCATTTTAAAGATAATATTTTGTATTTGAATAAAATCGTATCAAACAAATTTTAAACGTAATTTTTGTTCTCACTTTCAGAGTTCGCACCTACCTTTATATAGAGAGATGGGGTAGTATATTATACCATCATATCCTTACTGTAGATGATGTTTATGCATAGTAGACTAATGCATCCTTGTGTGTTACAAACTAAAAGCCTTGCCTTGTCTGTATACATCACTCCCTACTTCACCACCTCAGTAACGTGGAACCAGACTCAACAGAAGGACATCCACCACAGCCTTCTCGACCACCTGGACACTGAGAAATCACTGATCCGGAGAAACCTCTCTCGTTACAGTGATGAATTCGAGAAACTCAAGGCTACACTGAGATCTCTACACTTTGATCTGGATGTTAGGGTACACACTAGGGATGTAAATGATGCCAGTCAAATCTAAAGCATCGATGCATTCTCAGTCTTAGTTACGTAAAGTCTCGACTCGGCTCGAGCTCTTTTTTTTTTTTCGAAAATGAAAGTCTCAGCTCGGCATCATTTACATCACTAATATATACCCTACAACGTGATGCATTACATCCTATAGTAATGCATAGTAATGTAATACAACCTATGCACTTTACCAATGTATATGTTATATCAATATATATATACAATTATTTATAAATTATGGGGATTTCCCAATGGATAAATTCATAAAAATCAGACAAAAATTATGTTTTTATTATCTACTATCAATTAATGATATGTTATTTAGTAACTGTGAACAAATTATCTATGAAATCAGTTTAGAAATAGCATAACAATCTTTTAAAGCATGCCATTTTAAAATAAATTATTTATTTTGAAATCTATATTCATAACTATTATAAATTGTTATATAATGTTTAATATCCAATATAATCACTATTTCAAAAATTTAAAAACTTGATTTTTTACATTATTTTGATTTATAATATAAATTATTTATTTTTATAAATTATTATATAATGTTATAATTATATATTATAACAATTAATATCTAATATAATCACGATTTCAAAAAAAATAAGGGGATGTCACACACCTTGTTTTGGTGAAAATAATTTTTATTTAAATTTTTTTTATTTCATAATACTATTCTATTATTTGTTTTTAATATCTGTAAATTATTTATGAAAACAGTCTAGAAATAATATAAAAAGTGGTTTATATATATTCATTATATATGATATATAATGTATTCATATATATTCAAATGCTGTTTTCTCAGAATAATTATTTCGCGCTAGGTAGTTGTGTATAAACGTAGGTATAACAAAAACTATTATATGTATTCTACTAATTTGTATTACATTATATAAATAAAGTATATATGAATAATATTACAGCAGAAATTTTCTAAATTTGTATGTGCATAATTGCAAAAAATAACAATTTCCATAGAAATTCCGTAAATTAAAAAATTATAAAAATATAAAATATATTATAAAAAATACGTCCTGTAATATCATGTGTATACATTTATTATATAGAAAATAACAAAAATTAGCTCTATTCAATGAATAGAATTCTGCGCGCCTAGTTTTGTGTAGACCCATTATTTGCTATCTCTATACATTAAGAGGCGGGCGTCGTGTTACATCCCCTTAAAACTAGATTTTTATATTTATTTGATTTATAAATCATTTATTAACATTCATAACTATTATAAATTGTTATATAATGTTTTATATATTATATATTTACACATATAAAAAATAGTCTATAAACTTGAAAAATATAAGAAGTACAAATTGTATTTTATAACATGTAATATATATTAATTCTATAAACATAGTATTTATATATAGATAATAAAACTATTACTTTATAATATTGATTTTATATTAGCTGAATGCATAATTGTATTACTTTATAATTTATTTATTGAATTTTATAGAATTTATTTATTGTTGACTTTTCAAATATGTTTTAATTCGAATACATTTGTTTGCTATGTTTGTGTTTATAAATAAGTGTTCATATAAAAGTACTGAAGCGATCTACCTAATTTCTTTTGCTATATATAAATAACATAAGTATGCAAAATTCATGGTCCTTATTCAAAAATATAATTAATGTGTATAAAATGATATTTTATCGAGATGCTTAATACTAATTACTAATTAACCTTAACCCTAATTTTAAATTCATTGTCCTCTTCTTTATAATTATTAATCTATACCTATGTAAGTTTTAAAATATGTAGCTTCTCATGGTGTATATTTTATTATAATTTTTCTAGTTTATAAAGAATATATATATATATATATATATATATATATATATATATAAATAAATACACAGTTCCTATCTGAATAGTGGTGTACAGTTTTTTTTTAAATAGTTATTACATTGATAAATTCAGTAAAAATTATTACTTTTTTCAACAAATTATTATATTATATTATATTTATTGAGAGGGTAACATTTATAGATATATAATCAAAATATACAATAATACAGTACATAAAACAAACAGTAAATTTCACACAATTAACATATATGGTATTAAACTTTGGAATAATTCATAATCATTATAATATCTGAAAAACCAATTAATTTAAAAAATATATAAAACTGAATATTAAACAAATAGTATTTCATTATTAGTTTATTAATTAATTTCATTATTAGCACTCATTAGCACGTTATTTTAATGTTATTATACATAGCAGCAAATGTATTCTATATATGTATTTACGATTTTTATATTGTCTCTATAATTCTAAATTTTAGTTTATTTTTTTCACTTAATTATTCGTAATTATATTTATAAATTATATATTTTTATATTGTACTTTGTGAGATTATCTCTGATACCCTCCTTTGAGCATAAATTGTATTTGTAATTATATGGTATATGCAATATTTGTAATTTATACCTTGCATTAAATTCAATTACACACATTTTATAATAGGTAATCACATACTTTTTTCTATAGTTTAATATATCATTCTATTGTTTTATACATTTTTTTATTACATATCCATTCATTAAAATATTTCTAATATATGTTTATATATATGTGTTTTATTTATCATTATTATTTTAAATTTAACAAAGACAAATTTAAAATTAATAATTTGTAATTGAAAAAAATTATTAGATTATTATTATCTATTGTATTTATATTAAAAATGTCCATTAATTATAATTAATAGAAATAATTATTTCTATTATTCAATGATATCAATGATTTTGCTTAGGGAAAACCTTTGATGATATATTGAATTTTTAGTGAGAAAATATTATTTATGTAATGGCATTAAAGTATGGCAAAATTCATTATAATAAAAATGTTAATTACAATTTAGAAAATGATATTACATAAATATATATATATATACATTGCATAATAAAGAATATATTAAATATATTATATGACAAATAATATTTGTATATATATCAAGTTTATATTTAGTAGTGTATATATATATATATATATATATATATATATATAATAATTACATTATAATACACAATAATAAGTAGAAGTATATAAATTTAGTATATTTATTATATAAAATATTTAAATATTATATTCTCTTTCATGTGATATAAAATCTGTGCATGCAATTGAAAAATACTCGTATCATAGTTACCGAAATAGTATAAACTAAATTGCAAACAAACAATGACTATTTGATGTTTATAAAAGTATTTAAATTTTCAAAATTGATCAATAAATCACAAAGTTATACTGCAGTTATTTAGTAATTATTACGTGTTATTTAAATTATGTATTCAATTGTACTTCCATTAAAGTACTCTTTTTATATACTTATATGACGATTTAAATATATTTTATTGATCAAATGTTTGATAAATAGTATATTATTTTATTTCTAACATAAAATTAAAATAATTAAATTTTATAAATAATAATTCTGAAGTACGTGCGTCCACTAAGATGAAGTATTCAAAAATTATTTATTTAGATAAAATAATAAACTTAATATAATGTTTGGCACTTGCACTTTTTTTTAGAAGGCTTTTAGAATTCCACCGCCACCAATTTGAAAAATTAACCTTTATTTCCATATTTTTTTGAATATTTTATTATTTAATAGTACTTATTTTTATATTTTGTTTTCAATATATATATATATATATACTTTATATAATACATAGATTATTTTAATATAAAAAATCGTACCATAACATGTATTCAAAAAATATAAAAAGTCTATAAATAAAATTGTATAGATAATATACTTTATAGATTTAATGATAAATAAATATTTGATTATTTATTTCTAACATAATAATTCTAATTTTTTTTCATAAATAATAATTCAGAAGGCAAAATTAAGTTTTTTTTCAAATTTATGTATTGTACCTTCAAATATATGAAAATGAATCTTCGGAATGTCTTAAATCATGTTTCTATGAACAAAATAACTTATAAAATAACATTATAATAGTATAACAATAATTATCATATTTTATATAATTGTTTTATTAATAATTTTTTTTTTATTATACTAGTATATTATAACACATATAATATATATATATATATATATATATATATATATATATATATTATATTATTTGAAACCATGTATTAATTTAACCGTATATAAATATACATAAAATATAATAAAACATTATAAATAATATAAATATTTAAAATATAATTTACATTTTAAATAGCATTAACTTTAAATTCAATTTTACAGAATGATGTGTGTTCTAAAATCACCCAATATTGTATGATAACGTCTATAATAATGCATATTTTTACTTACAATTGTATATATATATATAGTTAGAAAACATATGTATAATAAATAATTTCTAAAAATATTGTATCATTATTTACTGAGGTACAGATTGTATTTATAAATGGCGTTTAAAAAGTAATTATTTGTTTAGATAATATTATGAGGACATCTTAAAATACTAGACATACTATTGATAATGCATACAAATAATACTTATATATACTTATATATAATGGGCGACAACAACATAAAATATTCATATTAATTTAATGCCCTTTAGAAGAAAATATTATATAAATATCATTATAATTTAACAGAAAAAAAATTAAAATTCTTCTAATAAATATTATTATTTATATTATATATATAGAAATTATAGAAAATTGAAGACATTTTTTCAAATTTATAAATTTAAATAAATTGGAATCATTAATATACCACATACATTATAATAATCACTTATTTATGTAGAAAATGAATGAACATCTAACTTACGTAGACAATCAATGAGCTCCGCCAGATGTATGATACAGAGATGAAAGCCGCGATGGATGTCAGTTTAATAGAACTCTACAACTGTGAAATAGGTTAATATGGCTGGCATTGCTTACTTGTGGTATGTGATAGCATATAGCTTATTTGTATGTGATAGCATATCATAATAATATGTATTAGAAGAATTATAATTTCATTTTCAGTTAAATTACAATGATATTTATTTATATAATGTTTTCTCCTAAAAAAGGCTTCAAATTAATATTGATATTTTCTATTATTGTTGCCTATCAAGGGCATATAGATTACTTGTATGCGTATCTTGTAGCAAGTGTTTTGGTAACGTACCACTGTACTACATGTAAATTACTACATGTAAATGATGAAGTTAGGTCGGTATGTTACGTCATGATGACGTGACGTCCCATCTACGCAATGGAATGATAGTTTATAGTACCTAGATAGTTTATATTATGGTACGTTTAGTGTAGACATACCAACGTCCTGACGTATATTCATATACATGCGGGAGTTTCAGATGGTATGTTGGGATGGTACTTCGAAGTTGTATTACCAACGTCCCATCTGAATTTACATGTAATGCATACAGATGTGACCAAGGTATGTCACAAAAAAGGCACCCTTACATGTACTATATCAAGTGGTTTAGAATCGTGCACTATTATGTACGTTTATTATGGGAACAAAATATATGTATTATTTAAATCGCTTTTATTAAAATGAACTTGTATATACAAATTGTAAGACATTTAATTATCAGCTATACTAGTTTATATGAAATAATTGAGATTAGATCAAATATAAACCATGATAGGTAAATACAAATTTAGATATTGGTCAATTCAGTTAAATAGATAACCAATAGTTATTTATGTATATTTCAGATAACAATGTTTATATATATATATATTACGATATTACGTCTACTATATGATACAAACAATGAATCATAGTAGTACAAATGACTCATGTTTACTATTGATAATGTTTCTCACTGATACACAGAACATGAATGCGAGGCTAACTACAAACGTAAAGTTAGTGTACTTTATAATAGTAGTAGTAGTAGTAGTAGTAGTAGTAGTAGTAGTAGTAGTAGTAGTAGTAGTAGTAGTAGTAGTAGTAGTAGTAGTAGTAGTAGTAGTAGTAGTAGTAGTAGTAGTAGTAGTAGTAGTAGTAGTAGTAGTAGTAGTAGTAGTAGTAGTAGTAGTAGTAGTAGTAGTAGTAGTAGTAGTAGTAGTAGTAGTAGTAGTAGTAGTAGTAGTAATAGTAGTAGTAGTTCATATTAATATGTTGTAATATATAATAATATTTATATATATATATATATATATATATATATTTGTAATTAAATTTGTATCAAAAATAGGTTTTCTATAATATATATTACAATTTTATAAATTTAATTAATGTAAAATTAATATACATATATATTATAAATTAATATACATATATATTACTATATTGAATTAGTATTTACTTATGAATATATTTACTTTTTATTTAATTTTAACAAATTACCTGAACATTTTGGATCTGAATATGAATTTAAATTAAAAATATTATAAATTAGTTTATACTTTATTATATTTACATTTAATAATACAATAATTATAAATAAAATATAATTGACAGATTTATTAAATTTTTATTATTTTAAATATAACTACTATTATAATAATTATTTATGTTCTGTAGAATATGTAGATAAATTAATATCTTTATTTGCTAATAAGAAATTTATATAAAAATGTACAATTTGTAGAAACCGTAAATTAAAAATTAAGAAGAACAAAATTAAAAATAATTTCCAAGACTCATTTTTAACTTTGTGTTATTTAGTTATTTTAGTTACTAAACAATTGCTTACTATATATAACACAAGATAACATATGCTGAGGCATTAGTAGATGATGTATATATTGAAGTCTAGTTGTATAGAAGTTAATATTATTTAAGTAGTTAAATATGTCTATATTATCACATTACTTTGATGATGGGAGTGATACAATGTGACTGATATATGTTTCCATTTTTGAAATATCTAGGAACGAAGGAACATTTCAGTGCTACAAATGTAATGTTTTAAATACACTCAACGCCATGATACGAGTCACAATCCATATAAACAATGTAATTAGCAAGCGAGGTATGATTAGCCCTTATACTACCCTGTATTCATAACAGTTTGATATTGCTTCTACGCATTACTATATTAACAAATCATAGGTATGATCGAATGAAGTATTATTATTACATCTGCGCAAAAATTGAGTACAAATATTGAAAATATATCAAGTTGGGGAGTTTTAAAACTGGTCATTTTCGTATCTATTTACATGCGTCCTCACAAAGGTGGTGCTTTCCCTTAAGGGTGTAGATTAATAAGGAAAGTATCTTAAGGGAGTAGATTAATAAGTAAAGTATCTTAAGGGAGTAGATTAATAAGGAAAGTATCTTAATGGAGTAGATTAATAAGTAAAGTATCTTAAGGGAGTAGATTAATAAGTAAAGTATCTTAAGGGAGTAGATTAATGAGTACAAATAATAAGTGGAATAACGAGTGGAATAACACATTAGTTTGATTATTACACACAAAGTATAATTCAATGCAAGAATATACTATTCCCACATCAGTACCCTCTTTCTTGTTATTACCACATTAATCTATAGTTGATAATAACAACTAGCCTCCCGTAGTAATGATGCTACTTGTTGGGCATTAAAAGCAAGGCGTTTTGTTATTAAATTTAAACCCGATGTTAATTTTTGTACCATGTCTATTTGGCTATCATATCTATTTTTTCTTCCATATTTTTGTTTATTCATATTTTTGATTATCTAATAAATAATATATTATTAATTACTATTCTAATTTATATTATAATAATATATTATTACTAATACCCCCCCTCCCCTCCCCGACAGACATGGATATGTACTTCTTGTACTTTCATCAACAGCCACCGCAACTTTACATGCAAAGCCTGCCGTCTGCCCATGATGTGTAAGATATAGGCACTACCCCCCCCCTCACGATGATGATAAACATCCCATTCTCCCCTATAGTCTCCAACCGTAATGATTCACTAGCAGTTCTGCAAACACAGCCGCCAGTCGGCTCCAGCTGGTCAAACTTTAGTGCACATACATGCGCGACCTTCCACTACTACCCCCGTTACCATGCCCAGATACATGATTCACTCTGCAGAGGTGATATAATAGACTACTGAGAACATATTGCCGGCAACTTTTCAGGATCTATTAATCTTTTATGTTTTTATTTGTTTATTAGGTATTACATATGTATATATATATATATATATATATAGTTTTTTATCAGCGTATTGAGATTATCGAATACTCTCTCTCTCATCTTTTTAGAGAAATGTGCTTCTCTTACCAGATGTATTTATGTGCATTCCAAGCGTTTACATTCTATAGTATTTTACAGACGTACACTGTGTACACTTTGGCTGTATGCCAGGTAGACAATTATGTATTACATATTTACTGTACATATAACATTTTACATACATATTGATAATTTCATATAATAATCATGACAAAATAAAAATTGTATAATATAACTACTATTTTATATGTATTATTTATTTTTTAAATATATATATACATACATACACATAATAGATATTAAATACATATAACAAGATAATTTTTATTATTAATATAAAGAAATTAAATTAAACAATATTTTATAAAATATTGATTGCCAGTATTATTCACTTTTTTAGTTATTTATAAATTTAAATTAATTTTATAATGTTATTAATATTAGTTTCTCTTCCATACAACTATATTATTGTTATCTCACATATGCTAATACTATTTAATTATAAAATAATTACGAACTTGTATTCAATTATATTTAAATTTTAGTTGTATAGTTTGCAAATTATATATATATATTAGCGTTGTCATTCGGACCCGGACTTCGGACCCGGTTTCGGAATTTAGGTCATTGATACCGGACTGATACAGTATCATTTATGATATATCGGACTCGGACCGGAATTTAATATTTAACTCGGACTATTTCGGACTTTAGATATTAGATTCGGACTATTTCGGACTTTAAATATTAGATTCGTATTATTGCGGATTTTTATTATTGGATATCTAAAATACATTCCAATGTTTACCTTTGGGAATATATTTATTCGCGCCATTTTCAACCAACATAGCGGTTCTGTGTATGTATCAGCGACACTATTACTCATATTAGCGTCCCTTTGTGTGAATTGGCCCCAATGTCAATCAAACTACCCCGCCATTCGTATGTATCCGCGACACTTTTAATCCACATTGCATCATTTTAAAACATTTTCATTGCACAGAAGTTTTAATAATAATTGATCATATATAATAAATATACCATTTGAGGATCATTATTGCTAATCATTAATTTTGAAATTATTATTTAAAAAAGTAGCATTTTATAAATATGAAAGATCATAAATCACTAAAATCCAGTACTAAAATTATAGATATTAAAACCTGATATTTTTTTCAACTATTTGATACTCACAAATATCTCCAAAACCCGAACCAGTTTACATCACTATACGATACTTATGCTGCTGTCAAACAATGCGGATACAATTATCAAACGATACTGATACTGATACTTCTGTCAAACGATACTGATACGATACTGATACAGCTGTCGAATGATACTGATACGATACTGATACAGCTGTCGAATGATACTGATACGATACTGATACAGCTGTTGAATGATACGATACTGAGACTTACTTTTTAGAAAATTTGACAACACTAATATATATGTATATAAGTACTATATTGTATTTTGTTGTAATTATCGAAGTGGTATGCTTATTTAGACCACAGAATATATTGAATGTATAGCCCATTTCAAGCAACGCATACAAATATTGTTAAAGAGATGCCACATTAATCTCATCTTAAAATAATTTTTCTCTAGAATAATTCTATCTATGAATAACGTTATAACAATTAAATTATGCTCGTTTGTATATTATATTATAAATGTTAAATTGCACAGATATATTAGAAAACACTTACTAGAATATCAAATCGCATTACTAGATATACTAGATATAATAATAGCTTTAAAGCAAATTACAATTGTACGGATAACTAACATTTATATTGAAAATATTAGTTGCAATACTAGAGAGACACCCGAGACGAGAAGTGAACCTCCACTTTCATATCGTAGGATAGATATTAATAAGTATATATATACCATTGATGATATTATATTAATTCAATTAACTGATCATTATAATAGAAATATATATTAAAGATGTAAACATATATAGATAGATAATATGTATACATATTTGCGTGTATTTACTTTGTTAAGCTGCTTAGTTAATTATAAATTAAAATATGTTAACATACATTTATTATATAATATATCATATGTATGTGATATATTTATAAATATATATTTGTTATTAACAATAATTGAAATCATCAGTACACAATATATAATAGGTGTAGTAGTAGTTATAGCGGCAATTGTAGTAGTAGTAGTAATGGAAGTGTTGATTAGATATTTTCTCAAGATGAGGCTGTATTATTTTCATTATCTGTAAAGAATTGTTATCATTAAATAATTATTTATTATAAATACACAATCACACATGCATTAATACATACATATGAATATAGATATATATGTATGAATCTAGGAATAATAATAACAGACAAATATCCTATATGTATATATATTAAGTATTTATTTTTTATATATAAGGGTATACTCTGATATTTATCCATGGTTATTATTATACTTTTTATACAATATATTATTTCGTTATGATACATTATGATAAGTACACACTTTAAAGCTCATTTAGGGATGTAATGCAGTTACAAAAAAACGAGACACAAAAGAAAACCAATTAAACCCAAAATATCAATCCGTAACATATATATATATATATAAGAAAATCTTATATCGCAGAAAATTCTATTATACATTTTCAACATTTATATACAAATATCAGAATTAGTTATTTCAGAAAACCCTTAATTTGTATTATTGATAGAATTACATTTTTTATTTTACTGTTATTTTTTTTCTAGTTACCATATATATATATATATATACTTAGAAGAGTGTAAAGAAACAAAATATATGCCATATTAATATTAAATTTGTGGCTTCTTCCTCAACGAATACAAACAAATAAACAAATATTCCTACACGTGTATTTAATAGTAACTTATTTCTTTATGATAAAGTTGGAACAGAACGAGGTCATAGTACATCTCCATTTCTGTGTTGATAAGTTGTTGAACTTCGCGTACTATCTGCAGATATTAACGTTCAGGTAGTGGATAATACATTATATGAATAGGGTTTATGACAAGTGGACTGTTTATAATAATATAATATACATATGTTTTAATAATCATTATTTTGTTGACAATTTTATTATTTATATTAAACGTTTTAACCTCGAAATTGATATAATCTATTTTATATATAGCTATTATTCTAACATATTCAATAATTATAGACTTAATTCCATAATTTATTTATTTATTTATATATAGTCTATTGACTACAAAAACACTGTGTGGTTATAGGCGTCGTTAGATAATAAAAAACGAATAATAAAATAGAACGAATTACAATGACTTAAAATGGACATAATAACATTCCAATTCAGATATATAGTTTTGTATTTCACTAGTTAATCGTAACATATGATCTACACATTATCTCTATTCAATTCATGCAATGTATTGTTCTGCTACTTATTAGTTTACAAATAAACCTATTATAAACCCTTCATAATTCTTTATTTTATAATTCGATAATGTGTGTTTACAAGTTTATGAAAGTGTGTATATATATATATATATATATATATATATATATATATATATATATATATATAATATATATATTTATAATATATATATTATATATGTATATATAAATTTATAATATAGATATTAGTTATTTTAATGATACGTTATCAAAGGTTTTAGATACTTTTGCATCATCTAATTTGAAAAGAAAACTGTAGAAAACATATCTACATGAACCGAATTCGATACATTTTCGTGAATTTAAGAATACGCGATTGATTGATAGGAAATCACTGCTGTCCGCCATCTGCCATAACCAGTTTTGTCAGGATTTAATATTAAACTGAGGACACGATATTAAAAAAAAAATTCGTTTTTTAATTCCAATTAATATAATAATGGTTATCCTAAATCTTACCAACACATACTGTTAATGATCTTTGCGATCTGATTTCTGATTTTTATATCAATAAGTTATCTAAGAATAATGAATAAAGGTATTTAATTTTTATTTGTATTTAATTTTTTTTTATATATATATATATATATATATGTTTCGCTTCTTTTAATATTTACATATTTGATACATATAAATAATAAGTATGTATTAATATATCATAGTAATATAATATTTTAATGTTGAATATATAGTTTAATGTGATATTTTATAATGTGTTAATATTATTGGGATGAATTGGTATTTTAGACATTCAACACACACACACACACACACACACACACACACACACACTTATGCCTATGTCATATAGTCTATAGTTTCGAAGGGACATTAGAGCCATATGGTTATAAGTGAAAACTTCATCTAAGTTCCTGAATGAGATGAAAGGTCTCCACCAAAATAACAATAACAACAACAATATATATATATATATGTGTATAGATATACAGAAATATACCCACATTTAAACACATACACACACTGACATATAACACTACCGTTTGGTCGATTTCGAACGAGGCGAGTACGTGTTGAAAAGTACAGAATTCGTCCTGGTATCTGTGTAGGCTGGTGTCGCACTTTTCACTCGCCAGGGTTAGAGCGTGTGACAGGTACGCCCGGTACTCCGCGTTCTCTATCTTGTCATCCGCAGTCACTGTGAGTGTGTGTGTGTGTGTATCTATCTATATATATATATATATATATATATATATATATATATATATATATATATATATATATATATATAATTATTATATGTTGTTAATATATTTCGGTGGAGTCGTTTCATCTCATCCAGGAACTTAGAAGAATGTTCACTTATAATCATATGTCTCTAATGTCCCTTCGAAGCCGCTCTCATATTAAGGCATCCATGGTTTTAACGAGAGCCGATCATTTATGTATACACAATTATATAAGATTACTTCTAAATATTATTTTAAGACCCTTTTTATCAAATTAATTAATGGTCCGGACAAGGCTCGAACCCGTGTCCTACTGCTTGTGTGTCTGACTCCTTAGCCACTGAACCACACAGGCAGTAATATTAATATGATTTACTAAATTAAATATATTATACACTCAAATAATTAAATAGTTATTAATATCTAAATTTAAAAAATCTATTATAAAACCTATTTTAATGGTCCGGATGGGACTCGACTCTACGAGTTATCCAACATACGAGATTTACTAGAGTATATCTCATGCGTATATACACACACACACATACACACACACACGTGCATGCATGCATACGTGCACATCTACACACACGTGTTATAGATGACCTAGATATACGGGTGACCTACATACGAGTAGAGCGATTACGCATTACTAACCATCGGTCGTCCTGCATTTCATGTCCGTGTTCAACTCTTTCTGATGACAGCGGGGGAGGGGGGGTGGTGGGGGTGTTAGTGTAACGTAATAGTAATAATAGTTTATTTAGATACTTACATAATAGTATACTAGGTAATAGTTTACTAATAGTTTCTATAGAAACAATTCTCTATTGTGTAATCAAATAATAATGTTAAACAAAATAATCACAATAAAAGAACAGACACATGTATAGTGATGTATTCGTGTGTGTATCTATACGTATTGGCTTATTGATAAGTGAAATAAAATATAATATAATAATTGTTGAATGAATGAATGTATTTATTTACCGAATATTGGCTATAATAATCGGAGGGATACCCAGAAGCTATGTTTAGCTCATACTAAGGATACCTTTAATTATGCTTATTTAATATTTATAAATAATTATGCTTACTGAAATCGCGTATAGTATGCGATATGACTGTTGTATATCGTATATCGTTTAATATGGCTACATTTCTGTTTGGAAATGCTAATCGAAATTAAGCATTATTTCAATATTTTATAAATATTTATCGCGATTTTATTTTTAATCCGCGATAATGATCGAAATAAATGGATGCCATATTTACCCTTTTTTCGTTGATAAAGGAGACGATAGATTGAAGCTGAGGGGCCAACAGCTCATCTTCCGTCATAGACCGCAGTCTCCGGTACTTAGAGATGGTGTCGTCTAGCTCGTCTAGCATGGTGTCGTAGAACACTTCTATACGATTACAATCTAATGCAAGTGGTACGCATCAGTGGTATGTAGTGGATATATGGGATTATAATGATATCGAGATATCAAGAGATTATAATATTCCAAAAACAATTTTTATCTAAAATATTAATGTAATATATTATATATATATATATATATATATATATATATATATATATATATAAATGAAATATATAAAAATTAAAAGATATTTAAAAAAAAAAAAATTATATATAAAAAAAACGATGAATTACAATTTATATTATTTTATTTTTTATTTATTGTTAACGGCAGCCAAAGTTAGATTGAGAAACTTGCTGGCAGCCTATTGAGGAAGACAATAAGAGGTAAGATAAAAAGAAAATTTAGTTCACTCTCGAAAAATGACTATTCTATATATATATATATGCGTATGTTCATGTATGTGTATAGATGTGTATGACTATATTGATGTGTATGTGTGTGTGTCATTATTACTAACACTCCTGTTTATCTAAATCTTGTATTCTGCCAATCTCTGATACATGTAGGTAATGTTTGCCTATTTCTAGGGGCAGATCTTCCTAGAAATGAGATGATCAACATATGTATAACAATATATAGTATATTTATATATATATAGTATATAGTATATATAGTATGTACCTATAGGTACATAATATGTATACATATAGGTACACAATAGGTATACATATAGGTTGGCATACCCTAGTATACATCACTATATATTTCTATTTATAAGTATGTATTATATGTTGTACTATTTTCATATGAAACGAAATGGAATGAAAACATTATATTGAGTTCAGAAAGTACAATTTAGTAAATACAATTTCTGTTCAAATGAGAGTACCTGAGAGATTATCTCGTAATCTATACTCGCAACGAAGGTACTCTCCGATAAATATAATATCGTTCTTTATTATCGATTTAGTTTTATTTTATAACATTGTTTTGTTCGATTTCATTATTGCATTTAATTTGAATTGTTAACAATTGAATAGCACGATTATAATTTATATAATTATAATTATAATTTATATAATTATATAAATATAATGATAAAGTATATAACACTAGAATGCCGCGTTTGTAGTATATAACACGATGATAGTGTTGGATATACATTAAATACACAATGCGTACCATATCGTGTTCTTCATCGGGGCTGGCCTCTTCACTTCTTCTCGACGCCGTCGTCAGCCTGTTCAGCATCCTGTTCATCCCGTCGGGTAAACTGGAGGTCAGCTTCTTAAGGGCGCTGTTCCACGACCTCTCTTTAGTGGCGCCGGCTCTCTGTCGGGGCGCGCGGCGTGTGTACGAGGGTGGGGCGCGAGGGGTGTGTACGAGGGTAGGGCGCGTGGTGTGTGTACGAGGGTGGGGCGCGAGGGGTGTATACGAGGGTGGGGCGCGTGGTGTGTGTACGAGGTACGAATGTCTACGATGATAACGCGTACGGCGGCGTACATTTCATGACGTACGCATCTAACCACGCCCTATATTTTAGTGTGAGCGCAAAGTGGTTATTCATGTGTATAGCTATATGAATATATTGCTATTGTTATTGTTATTTGGGGGAGTCCTTTCATCCCATCTAGGAACATAGATATAGTTTTCACTTATAACCATATATGGCTCTAATGTCCCTTAGAAGACGCTGTCGTGTCAAGGCATCCATGGTTTTAACGAGAGCCGATAATTTATTTATACACAATTATATAAGATCACTTTTAATGGTGCGGACGAGGCCCGAACCCGAGTCCACCTACATGTATGTGTGTGTATCGAGTATAAATCATTTAAGGGCTACACCTAATTTAATATAAATGTGTAACTTTATTAGGAAATAATTTCTATTTTATGATAACTATTCGATGAGATTTTTAAATAATATATCTCCTACTGCTCGCGTGACCGACGCGTTAACCTATCTGCTATGAACCTGGAGAGGAGAAATACTCGCAATGTTATCGACGGGCATTAGCACCAGGCGAATAATCGAATTTCCTCCTTTTTCGGTGCACGTCGTAAAGAATTCATACGCTGCGAGTTTTCCGCCGCTAGAGTTCAGGGTTCATGTTTAAAGAAGTTTAAAAAATCAAAAATTAAAGTTTAGTTCTTTTAGTAATAAAGTTTAGTTCTTTTAGTAATAAAGTTTAGTTCTTTAAGTAAAAAAGTAACAATTTAGTAATAAAGTTGCTTAAGTAAAAAAGTAACTAAACTCAAGGAGCGTTAGCCCTTGATTGGGGAAAAAGAGTCCGGACCTCTGATTATCATTCCGAGGTCATGATTAGGTTAACGATAGCCTTACTATATTAACATGTCTATCGATTACATATAAACATTTACTACATAACAGTAAGTCGTAGCTTTGATAATAGTACTTATGTGGGCGGTATATATTCATGTCATACTTACATCGCATAATCCATGACTATATATATACATTCAGAGTATGCAATGAATGCAATATTCACAACTCTAATCCGATACACTATAACATATCTTATATCTCTGCGGCATTACTTGTAATACATCCTATCTTTATCACGATTCATACGATATCATACAATATACTCTACTATACTACTATTATCATAGTATCGAAATGATTTATTTTCTATTGTATTTCAATTAAAATCTCGTATAATATTGATATCAATTAGTAAACAATCTAAAGATGTTTGAGATTAATTATGATATCCTTCTAAATCATAACAAATCAATAGATTAGAATCGCATTAACACAAACAAAGCCACATACTACTATACTATTCTAATACAATACGGCCGCAGATACAGATATAGGTTATAACCGCTACCGCCACCATACAAAATCAATAGATTTGAATCACATTAATACAAACAAAACCACATACTACTATAGTATACAAATACACTACCGCTGCAGATAAAGATATAGACATTAGAGTGGGGATACCTCACTCTAATGTCTGTGCTTCAAGGTTATACTACCACTACCGCTAGCGCCACCTGGTGACTAACTCGAGGAACAGCTCCGACCCGCCGTGCACGCGTAACACGTGAAGGTCGATGACCTTGGCAGAGGTCACGGTCACGTGGTGGTCCGGTCGCTTGTTCAGCACGTGACCTATTACTTGTGATATGTACGTGTCCACTGTGAATTAGGACATAGGATATAGGACATAGGTTATATATCTCCTACAGTCAGCATATACGATAATGATAATTATTATAGTTATGTAATCAGTGACCTAGATGAATAACTAAAGTACACTTGTACGGCGTACATTGTACATGTATAACACTATTAATATATATATATATATATATATATATATATATATATATATCACTAGAAAACTGAAATTACATCTATGTGTGATTATAGAATTTATAGTAACAGTTATTTAGTTTAATTATCATTTAAAAAGTGTATAAACTCAAATAAACAATAAATAATAATAATGATAATAATAATAGTATGTATAGAGTATGAATATAGTATTACGTACGTATATAGTATGTACACTATGTATGTACACTATGTGCATAGTATCACTGATGATAACTGTACCAATCTAACGCGTGGCAGTGAAGAAAGCGGGCTGGGTTAACTCCGAGAACGCGACGCACAGTTTGACCTCTGTACATGCTTCAAGGTCGTCCGTTATGTGTTCGTAGTCGAACGCCGCTCTGAAATGCGTAGTGAAATGGTGATGTCTATTAATCGTTAACGTAACTATGAATATACTTTTACATATAATAATATTATAAATATACTTTTACATATAATAATATTATAAATATACTTTTACATATAATAATATTATAAATATACTTTTACATATAATAATATTATAAATATACTTTTACATATAATAATATTATAAATATACTTTTACATATAATAATATTATAAATATACTTTTACATATGATATTATAAATATACTTTTACATATAATAATATTATAAATATACTTTTACATATAATAATATTATAAATATACTTTTACATATGATATTATAAATATACTTTTACATATAATAATATTATGAATATACTTTTACATATAATAATATTATAAATATACTTTTACATATAATAATATTATAAATATACTTTTACATATAATAATATTATAAATATACTTTTACATATAATAATATTATAAATATACTTTTACATATGATATTATAAATATACTTTTACATATAATAATATTATAAATATACTTTTACATATAATAATATTATAAATATGCTTTTACATATAATAATATTATAAATATACTTTTACATATATTAATATTATTAATATACTTTTACATATAATAATATTATAAATATACTTTTACATATAATAATATTATAAATATACTTTTACATATAATAATATTATAAATGTACTTTTCATATATTATTTATATATTATTTATTAAATTCGATTTTATATATCACTAGAGGTTATTATTTATTACGATATATCAATATTTGTCTTGCTTTTTTACTTTATTATATTCTAAACTTTCATTATACTCCAATAGATTAATCATTAAATATTGCGTTATCGAATTTGAATTTACCATACTGCAACTGGTACCCGCTTGTATACTATGTTAGATACTTCCGTTCATTGTAAGCATGTATTCACAATATTAGATACATTCTATATTAGATTATTTTTACGGTAACTGTAAAACGTTTTAATTTCTTAAATTTGTTAATTTCATATAATTATTTGTTTATTTCTATAACGTATGTTATCGTTAGCAAATATTTATACTTTATACTTTCGATTATATATTTAGACTATATATTTGCTTAAATATATTAATAAATAATGTATTGATTAGAAATTATCCAACCACCCATTTCATATTATACGTGATCAATTTCAATGATCATTTTTAATTAACATTTTTTAAATATAAAACTATATTCTAAATCTACACTAAGTAAAACATATATATATAGATATATATATATATTTTTTTTTTTTTTTTTTCGGACAATGGTTAGTTAATAACCAGAGCCAATTATCCCATTTATTAGCGAAAACATATTAATAAAAATATGACGAAGTAGGCAAGGGAGAGGCCAGGTAATTAAGGATATTACAATAATCCATTGCAGCAGTATTTGCGATAAATATTTAGACTGCCTGTCATGACACGAATACTGAGTAGCGTAATATCATGCTTCCTCAGGCCTAACGAATATAGGTCTTTAGACGTTAGGGATGAGGGTATACCACGCCAGTTCCAACAAGAGGCACTTAGTTTAGCCTGCTTTGCACCAGTAAGTTGTTTTGCGTAGGAGAGTATTTCAGGTTTGTTATAGTAGTCAGTTTTGTGTCGGTAATTAGTATCGGTATCTATTGTATCAGTTGAGATTTGCGTATCTATAATATAAACAATGTCATTTCGGTAAGCCAGTAAGTCAGGTTTGCGTAAGCCAAGTTGTGTTCGTATGTGTGGTTCCAGTATAGTTGTAAATTTGTACTTATTAAGTAGAGTGATTAAAAGAGCGTTAACATAATTATGCCTATGAATAATGTTATTATAATTAAATCTACAGGTCTGCATAATATGATTTAGGCAGTCATATTTATAATTACACCCTCGCCTTAAACAGTTTGTATTTAAACTTGGAAACATACGTTTACATCTGTAATGTGTATATAGTAGACCGTGCTTTAGCATTACCATATCTACGAAATCGCGACCAGAAAACATCTTTATAGGAGAAGTTATCCAATTATTAATAAAAGGACTATGCGTGCCTAATTCTAAACCCTTGCCATCGACAGAATTAAATAAATATATTGAATGATATTTATTTATGGAGGTGTTATCAATAAAAGTGTATTCATCGGGAAGAGTTTGAATAATAGTGTCATCATTCCTTCTAATGGATGAAATCCTTTTTAGCCGCAGCACCGGTATTGCCAGAAAAAGACGAGTGATAGCTATCCCACCGACACTACTAGGTGCGTAGAATACACCGAGTGAAGTATCTGAAGGTAGTCGAAGCCAACGTCTGACGAACGCCCGAATACTTCTATCCATCGTTTTTAATGAATTTAAATAGACGTTAGAGAAAGTCAAGGTATGAAGCATACTTGGAATTAGATGATTTTTGAGCATAAACAATTTTTGTTGGGGTTTTAGAGTAGATTTAGATATTGCCAAGAGTTTCGATGTGAGGTCATCATTAATTGAATTATTTTTATTATCCAAAGCGCCTATGTTGATGCCAAGATATCTATAAGTTTCTTCTATATTTAGCGCTTTAATTGTAGAATTATCAATAGATATAAAACTATATGGGTTACATATCCATTGTTTTTTATTTGGGTTAATGATTATATTCAATGTAGCGCATTTTGATTTGTTAACGTTTAACCCACATTGAGCTAGTCTAAATAAAACATGATCAACTTGATATTGCATCATTATATCATCTTTCGCAAATAAAACCAGATCATCTGCAAATGCCATATGGCTTATTGTACTATTTCCTTGTAAATTAATACTACCTGGCATATTATCAGTTACATAATCTATAATGGAGTTAAAAAGAGCGGGAGACATTGGGTCACCTTGTTTTACTCCACGATTGACTGGTATACTAGGTGATACTCCATTTTTATATTTTAATTGAGTTGAACAATCAGAATAAGTATGCATGATATAACTTGTATACATTTTAGGAGTCCCTACTCTTTCGGCTAATGCAACAATTGAGTTGTGAGATACCGTATCAAAAGCTTTAGAAACATCCAACAAACACATCTTTAATGGGCGTAATGCATTTTTATGTTGATATATAATAGATTTAAGTAAAAAGATATTCTCAGCAATACCATCACGTCGAACAAAAGCTTTTTGCCGTGGATTAAGACTAATTGTGTTTTCAATTCTGCGTGCCAACATTTTATGGAAAAGTCTACAGAATATCGATGACATAGTTATTGGACGATAATGGGACGGCTCAGTACTGTGCTTAGTTTTAGGGATTAAAGTAGTTAGGCCTAATTTAAATGCGGAAGGTGCAGTCGATGATATGAGATAAATATTAAAGCGAGCTGTTATATTATTTAGACCAATTTTAGTTAAATCGCATTTTTTAAGACCATCTATTCCCGGGGCGCCGTCGTGTAATGTGCCGTAACAAAATATATATATATATATATATATATATATATATATATATATATATCTTTATATATCCATCTATATATCTCCTATTATCACTGTTGTGACAATCTCTGGCCATAATTTATAAAACTCCCTTCTAAATAACTCCTTTATAAAAACAACCTTGATATTATTTTTATTATAAACTCTTATATAAACAGTATCTCAGTACGTGATTTATATATGAATTGTATTAAAATTGTTAATTAAATTAGTAATATAGTGATAATTACTAAAATCAACTATAACAGTATCTATATCTATATCAATATCTTGTTCTCTCTCTATATATATATATATATATATATATATATATATATATATATATCTACTTTTGATACCTCCTTTCCAAACTTTACTCAAAAAAAAAATGATTATTTCTCCCTTCCATTCTTCCAAAAACCTAGGATTAGTATTTGATGACAAATTATCATTTAAGAATCACATATATTAAATTATATTACAAAATCCTCCAACTTTCATCTCTTCAGAATTACTCACTATCCTGAAACCTAACAAAAACTCTAATAAATCCCAACTTGACTACTGTTCCTCCCTTCTGAATTTACTTCCTGCTAAATTTACTGCTCAACTAAATTGCACGAAATTAAAACGACTGGATCACTCTACTACAACATCACATCAATCATCTCGTATGTGGCTACCCTTCTCCCTCAGGTGTAAATTACGTATACTATCTATAATCCATAAATAAATATATTCTTTCACCCCTAGCTATATCTCTGATCTAATTAAAAAAACGTACTATATTACTTTCTCTTCATTACCAAAATGCTCCTCTCCTTATCTCCCGCAACTCTAGTAAAACTTCCCTAAATTCTAGAGCTTTTAAAAATACCTGTCCCACCCTATGGAATTCTCTCACTCATACCATCCGTTCTATTAGATCACACAAAACATTTATAAATCTTACTTCTTTTTTTATATCTACTTCTAATTAAGAAATCATCAAACTTATTATTTTTGTATTCGTTATTTGTATCTTGTTTTATTTTTAACGTATTATTATTATTATCACATTGTTATCGTATTATTATCTTATTATTATTATTATTAATTTATTCCAGCACGAGTGAAGGGGTCTAATGGCCCTATTCTAGTGCTTAATAAACCGAATATCATCATATATGTATATATATATATATATATATATATATATCACGTGCTATGTTTTAAGTAAACTTAACATCGCTTACCGTGATGTTTGGAGAACTGTTACTGTCCGGGAAACAACAATCCCGAAATAAGCGAGTAAACGAGCAATCATTACTATTCAGCATAGGTAACCATGCCGACCGGTAACCATACCGACCAGTAACCATGCTACCAGTAACCATACCGACCAGTAACCATGCCGACCAGTAACCATGCCGACCAGTAACCATGCCACCAGTAACCATGCCGACCAGTAACCATGCCACCAGTAACCATGCAGACCAGTAACCATGCAGACCAGTAACCATACCGACCAGTAACCATTCAGACCAGTAACCATGCAGACCAGTAACCATGCAGACCAGTAACCATGCAGACCAGTAACCATGCAGACCGGTAACCATACATACCAGTAACCATACCACCAGTAACCATACCACCAGTAACCATACCGACCAGTAACCATGCAGACCAGTAACCATGCAGACCAGTAACCATGCAGACCAGTAACCATGCAGACCAGTAACCATGCAGACAAGTAACCATACAGACCAGTAACCATACCACCAGTAACCATACCACCAGTAACCATACCGACCAGTAACCATGCAGACCAGTAACCATGCAGACCAGTAACCATACCGACCAGTAACCATGCAGACCAGTAACCATGCAGACCGGTAACCATACAGACCAGTAACCATACCACCAGTAACCATACCACCAGTAACCATGCAGACCGGTAACCATGCAGACCAGTAACCATGCCGACCAGTAACCATGCAGACCAGTAACCATGCAGACCGGTAACCATACCGACCAGTAACCTGTATATAGCGTCGTGGCCTAGCTTCACTCGGATGTGATTGCTAGAGGTGAAGCCGTACTTCCAGTTGAACAGCAGCACGTCGTCTATTACTAGAATGTAGTCTTCTAGGGCCTATTGCGGTAAGTGTGTGGTATTCAGTTATCATTGGTTTGTTGACTAGATAAACTATAAGCATTACATTACATTATATATATATATATATATATATATATATATATATATATATATATATATGTATATATTATTACATAATTTTGTTTAACAACTTTATATGACTATACTCTATGGTGGATATTCGCGACGCGATTAAGCAATGTATAAATATATACACGTAGATAATGTATTATATTTAACCTAGGGGTTCTAAACGTAATAATATATATAAATTTCATTTATCTATTGAAATTAATATCTCATATATATATATATATATATATATATATATGGGTGATAACAACAGAATATAATATATTACTTTGAAGCCCTTTAGAAGGACTAATTAAATTACTACACTTGTAAATTAACAGAAAATTTTTTTTTAATTTTTCTAATAAATATTATTATTATATATGCATAGAATCATTAAATTATTAATCACGAAGCATAGAGATTACCAGATTAACGAGGTCATGGATAGCTTGTATTTCAGTTCGAGAGAGGGCCTGCACGCACATCTCGTCGACCCTCAGAAACAACGAAGTGAATTCATCGGCATTACGGGCGTAGTTATTCTGTATCAACGTGAACTCCAGGTACTTTTCGTTGAGGAGTTGTTCGTTAACCACTTCCATATCAACAGAGGTAGCTGCTAGAAAACACGATGTATGTTTGTATATGTGTATGATAATATGAACTGCCTGCGTGGCTCGGCGGGCTAAGGCGTTCGACACACGAGCAGTAGGACGCGAGTTCGAGACTCGTCAGGACCATTAAATTGGTCTTAAAATAATATTTAGAAGTTATCATTTATAATTGTGTATAAATAAATGATCGGTTCTCGTTAAAACCATGGATGCCTTAACATGAGATCGGCTTCGAAGGGACATTAGAGCCATGTATGGTTATAAGTGAATAAACTTCATCTAAGTTTCTGGATGAAAGGACTCCATCACAATATAATAATAATAATATATATGTGTATATAAGCTATATATTCTAAATTAAGTATAAGTTAAATATTTAACCTGTGTTCACCTCCAAGTAATCATATTCCACGAGGTTTCTCTGTAAAAGTCGAGTGTGAGTGATATAACATACATCTAATAAACAGGTACTAGAGGAGGTATTATATAGCAGGCGATTGTTACTAAATCAAAGATGAACTCCGTTATTTCAAACTTCTGATATCTCAGAAATGTTAATATTGCACCATTTTTTTTTAGCTTTGATAAATACATATAAGACACGTTTGATATCTCAGAATCGTGTATTCGGTCAATATAGACTATATCATATAGTATACTATACTGATATTCCGGAAGTTGACTTATATAACGTCACATATAAACTATTATTTAATCAAATTAAATGTTAAATATATTACCGTATAAATATATAATATAAATTAATATAAAGGTTTAGTTTGATATAATTGAAATACACTTTATAAGCGTATATTGAAAAAAAAAATCAGTAAATATTACTTGTTTGATTATTTGTTATTAAATGTAGGTGTCACGTGATGGTCAGCCATCTTAGGATACCGTAATCGATGCACTATGCTATAGCAGCTATATTTCAACTATAGTTGAACAATTTTACATTAGCGAGATATACCGATCTAATTAAAGTAAAAATCAATGCATATACTATACCAATAGATATTTGAAGATAACTTGCGTATAAATAAATGATCGGCTCTCGTTAAAAGCATGGATGCCTTAACATGAGAGCGGCTTAAAAGGGACATTAGAGCCATATATGGTTATAAGTGAAAACTTCATCTAAGTTCCTGGATGAACGGACTCCACCAAAATAACAACAACAAAAAATAAATATACAAGCTAAAATATTCATATAATATTAAATTTATATTAAAAAAATAACATACATTCTACTTATTACATCATGTGTAACATGTATATGTATACGCGCGTATACACAATAACAATAAATATTGAATTCACGATATTATTAATCGTGTTAATTATAAAAAGTAAATAATGAACTTTTCAAACGCTTAACTAACAAATCTAGCTCTCATTCTTACCTCTTGTAATCTGTTGTATTTCCTGACTTGATTGTCGATGTTGTAAAACCTCTTAAACATAGGCCCTAGTATCTGTTTCTCCTCTGGCATAGTTCTATTGTATTCTTTAATAATATTCGCAACTGAATTGTATTCAATATTATAATGATATAAATAATATATATATATATATATATATATTACCAAGTACTTACACCACACTTACTTCTAATGCTATCAAGCATTTGTTTAATCTTTATATAATATAATAATACATAATATATATTAATAACTATTATTATTATTATTTTAGCACCGTTTAAATTTAATATATATATTAATAATAATATATACTGTTTATATAGAGAAATACATAATACTAATATAGGTACTAAACTAGGGCCCACGATACAAACTAACATTCATCTTCACTTACGTGTTCTGTTTTAGACGCGGGAATGTCTTCAAACCCATAACAGTTCAACATATTCTGTAAATGCCGATGTTTCGAAATATAAATCATTATCTCAATCAATGGTAATACATACTATAGTAACATTTGTTACTTGAAGTTAACAGAGACATTGTAACCGGAAATTATACATTATACATTATACATTAGTTTTGTTTTGGTTAAGAGGTAAATTTGAAACATATCTACATATCCGCAATTAAATATATTTATATTTCTAGAAATCTTCGTAATCTCAGAAATAGTAAGTTTTATTTTGATTCTTAAACATGGAAGAATACTTAATATACTTAAATACGGAAAGCAATTCCCCTGATTATCATCTATATTATATACTCTTTACGATATACGGTTAACGTAAATGTTATGGTCGAGGTTAATTCCGAGGTTAGTATTAAGGTCAAGGTGAAACTCAAATTTAGAATTAAGGTCAATATTAAACTCAAGGTTAGAATTAAGGTCAAGTTTAAACTCAAGGTTAGAATAAAGGTCAAGATTAAACTCGAGTTTAACCATTCGTTCGAACAGTGCGTCCTGTTTAAATTGCATGGCGTTGGAATGTTGCGATTGTTGACGACTATCGGAGAATAGCTTGCCGACACTCGCAGAAAGTGAACCCAGAGTAGACATCCACGACCCATCTCGCGGTAGAGAAGTAGTAGACTGAAGGGATGCAGTGTTATGGTGATGCTGATACTGATGATGATGATGATGATGATGATGATGATGATGATGATGAGATATGAATGAATGAATGAATTAATGAATTTACCGAATATTGGCTATAATAATCGGAGGGATACCCAGAAGCTTAAACTAAGGATACCCTTTATACAGTTATTATACACTAGATTAGGGCCATGTACCCTTGTTATCATTAAATAGTAGTGTATATGTAGATGTGTAGTGTTTAATCAATCATATAGATTATTCATACATGTTATGAATGAATGAATGAATGTTTATTTAGACACAAAAATAACGTTAGACATTCTCTATTGTGTAAAAAAAATATAAAATAACGATAACCACAAAAAATATAAATCAGTTGAAAATAATAAAATAAATTTTTACGAATTAATAACAATAAATTAGATTTAAAATACGAATAATTAGTTCTTAATCTTACAGGTAGCGCATTCCATAGATGTTATGCATACATTACAATGTAAAGTGTATTTGATAACAGTAATAGATGTACACAAGAGTGGCCGGAATATTGACCGCAAAAGTGACCGGTATATAACGGCGGAACTTAGTGTTCGTGGTAGTGTTATATCGCGGCGTGCAACTCTTCAATAGTTAAAGAGATAAATAGAAATTTTATTTATCACATTTGTGTAACTAGTATTTCGTTGTGATAATATATTTATATTTTTTTATAACAAAATTTAAAATTTACTCTGTGAATAATTTATCATTAGTTTAGACAGATTAGACATAGATATAGCGATTTTATTTATAAATAATATATAGATATATTCACATATCTTGCATATATCGTTTCCGAAAAATAAATACCTTTTTTTAAATGACAGAATATTATATAAGTTAAGAGGTATATTACTAAATTTAATAAAATGTGTATGCTCCTTAAGTTTGTGATATATATTAATAGTATAGTAATACATATAGTAATAGTATAATATTATAGTATGTAACATAGTATAGTTTATATAAAGTATAAATATATGTTATATATATATATATATATAATTTAATATGCCATTAAATATTACCTTGAGAGTTTGTTTATTATGATTATGATCGACTTGCACGAGAACAAAACTGAAAGTGACCAGTGGATTAAGTCTGACCAACTCCTGAACAAACGTGTATTCTCCGAGGCAACGACTTCTAAACGCGTGTTAAAACATTGTGATTATGTTGTTAATAGTGTTTTAAGTATAAGCTTTAGTATAGTGTTATAAGTATAATCTTTAGTATAGGGATATATATATATATATATATATATATTCATAATACTTTCATATACAGTATTAATTACGAGTATAATTATTTATATTTTATCGATTATATTTTATATTAATTCGCATTCGATTCGATAATAAATATCAAGTATCATTAATAGTACTACATTAATGTTTTAGCGAATATTGAATATTAACAATTAAATAGTCGCTATAACTAGTCTATTAAACTATGTAGTGATAGACACATTCTCGTGTATCAACATTTTATAGCGAATCTTTCTTATATACTGACGATATGCAACCTATGTCTATAGACATATCTGAGCATGAGTGTGGGGTCTATGGCTCGGTGAAACAGCGCCTCGCAGTTATTTATAAGTCTATGACTTCTTGAGGGGTCTATTTGTATCCATTATTTGTATTATATATATGCGCATAACTGCCTGTGTGGCTCAGTGGCTAAGGCGTCAGACACACAAGCAGTAGGACTCGTGTTCGACCCTCGTCCGGACCATTAATTAAATTTATAAAATGGGTCTTAAAATATTATTTAGAAGTGATCTTATATAATTGTGTATAAATAAATGATCGGCTCTCGTTAAAACCATGGATGCCTTAACACGAGAGCGGCTTCGAAGGGACATTAGTGCCATAAATGGTTATAAGTGAAAACTTCATCTAAGTTCCTGGATGGGATGAAAGGACTCCACCAAATAAAAATAACAATAACAAAATAACAATAACAATAATATCTACGCATTAGTGTATTAAGTACTCGGAACAGAAAGTACGCTAAATTGATATATCGATATTTAATAGAATAACGTATTATTATTATTATTATTATTATATTATATTTAATATAATATAATAATATAATTTAACGATTATCGTACTGATTGAATCGAGTTGCTGAAATAAATGCGTGCGTCATCGACTGATTTAATATCTAAGTATTCGTGTGAAGGTTTACCCAACAATTGTATATTATAACCCTTTATGTATAATAGATTGTCAAATCCTGGGTGGTAATAGTAAATATAATGATGTGTAAATCTACTGTGTACACCGTACAGTAGATGGGTCCGTTGTGTTGCTATAATTTTATAAACCTTAACATTAAGTATAGGTATAGTATAGTATAGTATAGTATAGTATATAAACCTACTATGTTAAATAAATTTTTACAATTTTTATTCCACTAATTTAATATATATTATACGGTGTACAGTGTACACTGTACAGTATATATTGTACAGTGTATATTGTACAGTGTACATTGTACATTGTACAGTGTACATTGTACAGTATACAATGTACACTGGTGTACACTGTACAGTATACCAAAAGTACGCCGTACCCGCGGTCTAACTTCGCGAGGAACTGATGCAGGCCGTAGACCCTCAGCTCGTAGAGGTCAAGGTTATTAGTGTTGCCCCAGCGGATAGTAGGAACCTCCTTTATTAGCTCGTGTATCTTAGTGTCCACTGGTGTGCAGAGTGAGCGAGGGGGGATGGGGTCGTAGGTTACATACAATGTGTATAATAATACTCAGAGTTGGCTTAAGGGGATCCCGCACATAACACGCAATTTGCTAATTTCGTGTATAAATAGATAGGAAAAACATAGGTCCACTAAAAAAAATAGAACTGATATTCTATACATTCAATTGATATAATTGTTGTTGTAATATATTCATAACATATACATGCATAGGAAAATATAAAGTTATTTTTAATATTATTATTTATTATATTATATATATCTAAATTAAAAATTAGCGATATTAAAATGATGGTATTTCTATAGAAATTATCATTTTATACAATGAATTCTATACATTTTATTAATTATCTCTCTATTTTACTACTCACATAATTAAATTCTATATAAAGAATAACAAAATAATATTATAATTATAATAGTTTTTATGTTTTATATTTTTGAATGCACATACCTAGCATGAAATAATTATTCTGAGAAAACAGCATTTAAAGTTTGACACCATAAAAGTTTATTATTGAATAGTATATAATATAGCATTATCTTATCATCATAAAATACATTTGTATGCCATTTCTAGACTGAATTCATGTCTAATTTTTTTACAGATACTAAAAAACACTCCAATAAGTATTATTAAGTAATAAAAAAAATATATAAAAATAAAAAAATTATCATCACTTTAAATGTGCGGGATCCCCTTAAAAGCCTAGATGAATGAAAAAGCAAAAGCTTGTCTGGTCATTCACCTATTTACGAAATATATATATATATATATATATATATATATATAAATCAGGGTCTATATTAATATTTATAAGTACGTATTTAATTTTATTAATGCGTTGTTTTAGTTAATTTGTTTAATTTCGAGCAATTTGTAATATATTCAAACTATCGTTTTCATATTTAAAACCGAATATTTGTTTAAAACATTGTCGTACATTTTGTTTATTTGATTAGTAATTATGTGTATCATTTCCAGATATATATATATATATATATATATATATATATATATATATATATATATATATATATATTATATGTATACAGGGTTGGCAAAAACCCCAAAAATCTAAGAAATATGTAAGAGGTTTTTGGGTTATTGGGTTTTTGGGGTTTTTCAGAGGTTTTTGGGGTTTTTCTTTACCTTAAATTTAAAAATAAAAAAATCAAAGAAAAATATTTTTTTTAAATATATATATTATATAAATTATATAATATAATAGTGTTGTAATATATATTAATATAATACTATAAAGGTTAATGACATTTTAAATTGTAAAATGACAAGTATTCTAATAAATGATTTATATTATTATAAATAAATATAAATAATTAATATATATTTGAAATATAATTATATTAAATCACATATAATAATATTTAAATATTAAATCACATATAATAATAACAGATATAAATAGACTCATCAGTATAACTATATATATATATATATATATATATATATATATATATATATATATATATATATATATATATATTGATTGATTGATTGAAAGTTTATTTAAACACTTAAATAATTCATAAATAATTTCTCAAAAGTGTATATATAGAATACAAATAATAGATTAGGTAAAACAATAAATACCATTAATAATAATAAAATAAAATAGAATAAACCGTAAATTAATAAATAAAATAATAATGACAACAATATTAGTATTACAGGTTGCCACCTGATATAAATTGTTGTATATATTTCATGAATGTTGTATGCGATTTTATGGATCTAATATAGGGTGGGAGTGAATTCCATAGTTTTGGACCAATATAACTCAGTGCCCGAGTATTCATTTTTGAGGGATGTAGAATCGGGGTAGATAGAAAATGAGATTCATGGTTTCTAAGAGATGGAAGGGAATATCTTTGTATTAGAGAAGCAGAAATATAGGAGGGGCAATTCGAAGAGTATATTGAGGAATGAACAATAGATAGAATGCGATAAGCAGAGCGTTTGTTAAATGGGGACCATAGAGGTAAGTGTTGGTATGAGGAAGTAGAGGAATGATCTCGAATACGTAGGTTATATGTTGTACGGATTGATGAATGAATAACTCGATTTGGGGGAAAGAGAGAATATAGGAAGATTGATAAGTATCGAGGAACAGTAATCTATGCGGTAGAGTACAATGGAATTAACAAGAGTTTTAGTAAGAGATACAGTAATTGATTTTCATATTTTTCTAATTCTAAATAGATGATAATTTGCAGATTTAGTGATAGCAGTAATATGAGGAATGAAGAAAAGAGTAAATTTAAAAAATTCAAAAAGTACATATATATATCATTATTAACTTACTTATAATAAATTAGTTGAAATGTGATGATTAAATAATAATAATTAATTATATACTAAAACCCAAAAATAATTATGAAAAAAAAATGAAAAACCCCCAAAAAACCCAAAAACCCCAAAAACCCCTAAAATTATCAAAAGGTTTAAACCCAAAAACCCAATAACCCAAAAACCCAAAAACCCCTACTTCTGCCAACCCTGTATGTATACCTTCAGATGGATCTTGAATAGTAGTAATTTTAAATTCCTATTTGAATATATTATTTAGAAACAATGAAAAACTGGAGTTATATAACTTATATAACTAATATTCTATATTTATTTAAAATAAATAGTTATATATCATATATAATTTATATAAATCTTATAGTTACATTAATTTAACATCACGGAATATATAAAACAAATATCCCTATAATGGGCAACAACAACAACAGAAAATATTCATATTATCTTGAAGCCCTTTAGAAGAAAATATTATATAAATATTATTGTAATTTAACAGAAAAAAAATTAAAATTATTCTAATAAATATTATTATTATAATGGGTTGCGATCAAAAAGGACGAGTTGAGGTGCAAAGGTTAAATTTTAAATGCGAAATAATTTTTTAATTGTTCACTTTGTGATGAAATGCAGCTAAAAAAAACCAAACACGACAAAACTAAACCAATTAAACCAAATAACCCACAAATATCTATACAAAATTTATGTAAATACCATTAACTCGTATTTCAAATGTAACCTTTAACCCTCAACTAGTCCTTTTTGATTGTCTCCCATTATAATAATAACACGATTAAGTCGCGCTCGTCTGTGATTGGTCGGCACTAACGCTGCACGGAGGTGATCATCTGGAAGTCGTAGCAGTGCGCGTGTTTCGGATGAGGAAACAGTAGACAAACGTTGAAGGAGGCGTTCTTATTGTAACTATTCCATGTGGTACGGAACCTGAAGGTTGTGGGGTCAAGTGTGCGAGTGTGTTACATAATATGAGGGTTACTGGCACCAACAGTGTATGCCATACATGTAATATATGTAATATATATATATATATATATATATGTATATATATATATATATATATATATTTATATACATAGTATACTAGACATGGATAACTTACAGATAACTTAAATATATTGAATAGACGTTACTTTGTTCGCATTTATTCGAAATTATAGAACATGCAATGTACAGTTGTAATAAGAAATGTATACGTTTGTCTCTCAGTGAAGCCGTTATTAACATAGCGCGTGATACACATAGTACGAAGTAGACGTATATTATTCATCGGGTGTATTAGTCTAATTCTCTAAATGCATTATTGTTATGCACAGTTCTAAAACAGGCGTATCATATTCGAGCTGTGCGTCTCGTGATTTGTGCTTCGTAATGATAACTGATAATTCGACATGGGGTGGTGTGTGTATCTGTCTAATTGACTAGAAGTATGCCTAACTATGAAGTCGCCTATGCTGCAACACTACCGAGTTGCACAACTGAGGAGTGGCCACTGCATGAAACTCGCTGACTATAGGAGCATAGTAGAGACAAACTTCTCCCCAATCTGCCCCCATTGTGACATGGAAGCGGAGACACTCGAGCACTGGCTCCAGGATTGCTCGTCGAAGGCTGTGAAACGTATACGTGTGTTTGGGGGGGCGGCACCTCAACTTTCAGTCTTGGTCACTTCACCCAAGACTGTCCTAGCGTTTGCACACTGGCCCGTGTGAACGCCTGCCGCCAACAACAACAACAACACTACAGAGTGGTGATGTAAACGACCAGAGTATTTATCGAGAGGATTCGAGTATTTCGATTACGTATCGATTTCTATCGTTTTTTTTTCCTATTATTTCAATTTCTAATCGATTCAGAGTATACTTATTTCAATTTCGAGACATCGATACTAAATTCGATAGCGGTAATAGTAATAAATAATAATAAATAATAGAAAGGTTTATCGACTCAGTTGAAAACGATAGACGTTTATATGCGCGTCAAGTTGAAATAATAAAACGAATACGTAAATAAATACAAGAATAATAATAAATTTAAAAAGAATACATTATAACGATAACACACGTGAATAAAGTCGACATCGATACTAACTACGATAGTGGTATTACCAACATGGAGGTGTGTGTGTCGCGGTTAACAACAGCCGCAGCAGCACATCGGTGTGTGAACGCGAGCTTCTCGGTGTACACTATGAACTCTGCGACCACCCGCTCTAGGTTCACTTTAGCTTCTTGCTGCACTCGTGTGGTGTATTCATTATGTAGATATTATGTATATATTGTGTAGATATTGTACGCATATGTATATTACCAAAATCTGATATCATATATATATATATATATATATATATAATATTTGATATTGGTATTCGTCCGGATGAACAAATAATAATATTTAGGCTAAACATTATAGATTTAGATTAGAACAAAAAACAATTAAACTAATATATAATATATATATATATATATATATATATATATATATATATATATATATCAAGTAACACTATAGTGACTATACATATGCTTGATACATTACATTCTGAATACATGTGTATGTGTAATATATGTGTATATGTATGAATTATCTAATAATTTATTAATCATTTATAAATATTTGTGAGATTAAATTAAATGTTATTTTAACATTTTTTAAAGCGTTGAGTTATGTCAATTCGTCATTTTAAAAAGTAAACAATTATAATAATCATTTTAATCATAAAGTTTAAATATATGTTATAATAACTATTACACGAATAATTATTAAAGAATATAGATGAAATTCTCGTAAAATCTTATTATTTATCGATCAAATTAATTATTATAAGATTGAAATATATACAATGTAAAACATATTTCAATATTTAATGTCGGTAATGGATGTGAATATGGCATGCTATTGAATGTGAAACATGGGATTGTGATCCGTACAATTAGTGGTATGAGGTTGCAACTAGTGATGCAGTAAATTATGACCAAATCTAAAGCATCGATGCAGTCTCAGTCTCAGTTACCTACAGTCTTAACTCGGCTCGGGCACGTTTTGTTCCCGAAAATGAAAGTATCGGCACGGCATCAATAGCCAAAAGTCTCGGCTCGGCATTAAAAAGCTCGGCATCATCTACATCACTAGTTGCCACCTTGCCACCGAGATAGGTAACTAAGCTCTTACTGTAGATATATTAATGCGTTCCGATCCATTACAAATATTACACATAATAGAAATCTGTTATTACCACCTATTATTCTATATAATTGTGTATAAATAAATGATCTGCTCTCGTTAAAACAATGGATGACTTAACATGAGAGCGACTTCGAAGGGAAATTAGAGCCATATGGTTATAATTGAAAACTTAATATGAATTCATGGATGGGATGAAAGGAATCCGCCGGAATAACAATAACATAGTAACAAACTTCCTGACATATCTCATAACACGTTAACATCATTCAAAGCGTATTAGTAACGGGTCGCATTCATAATTTACAAACACTTAAATTGTATGCATAGGTAATGGGGTAATGGGGTTACATAGGGTATTGTGTAATGTTTACGGTGCACCTATTAAATAAACAAGTATATATGTAGACAATTCTGATGTAATTTATGGATAATAAAGTTTATATACATATATATATATATATATATATATATATATATATATTAAAGTTTTATTTGTATCGATAATTTCGCGATAGATTAGAATAAAAGAACCCTGAACTCGTGATAAGAGGGGGTGATATGCCTGAGTGCGTTAGCCGTAGTAACCATAGCGATGCTGTCCTGCCGGTAGCCCTGAGCTATCGTCTGTTTACACCTCGTGTAGGACAGGTTGATGATGAAGTACTCGTCGTGAAGCTCTTCTGTCAGCTTGTTCTGTGGCTCTTAGTGCGGGTGGGTGTGTTAGTGATACTAGTAGTAGTAATAACAGAGGGAGGGGGAGAGAGAGAGAGAGAAAGAGAGAGGGGGAGAGAGATATAGAGAGAAGTATTAATAGAAGTACGATATTATATGGTACGTAGTTTTTATATACATATTATATTAGTATATGTATATATTTTATGTAGGACAACATTGAAGATAACTCATTATTAATTAAGATAAGAGCGACAATATATTTACAATTATTAACAATATCATGTCTAAATTATTTTTACTGAATATTATATTCATATATATATATATATATATATATATATATATTATTGAAATAATTATATTCAGCTATATAATTTAATATATTACCGAACATATTAACATATTAACATATATAATATAAAATTGTAAAATATGATAAATTGATTATAAATTATTGAAATCATACTGAAAACTAAATAACTCTCGGTCATTAATCACTGAAATGCTTACCCCTGTTTCGTTTCAGTGATATTCTCTTAATTTCTTCGTCGTCGGTATCAATTTCCTCTGCGCTGTTGTGATTCAAGCCTATATTTACCTGCGTAGGTGTATAAGTTGCTATGACAACAGGGAGGAGAGGTAACTAAGGCTACATGTGTACACATCTAACCACTCTCTATGTAGTAGTGTGGGCGCAAATGTTATACCAGTATTTAGGCATAGCTATATGAATGTATTGTTATTGTTATTGTTATGTTGGTGGAGTTCTTTTATCAGATGAAGTGTTCACTTATAACCATATGACTCTACTGTCCCTTCGAAGCCGCTCTCATGTTAATGCATCCATGGTTTTAACGATATATGATCATTTATTTATACACAATTATATAAGATCACTTCTACATAATATTTTAAGACCTATTTTAATGGTCCGAACGAGGCTCGAACTTGTGACCTACTGCTTGTGTGTCTGACGCCTTAGCCAACTGAGCCACACAGGTAGTTAATATGAAAATGTATGTGATTTGTTTAGTCACATATACTTTACATCTATAAAGTACACACCATCCACAATGTAAACTACCACTGATGATATACTATTCAATAAATACTATACTTTATAATTGTATTTAAAAATGTTAACCAGAAATAGAAAACATGTATATTATGAGAAGTCAGTGCTAATTTTTTTAAATAAATACATACATATATATACCTAGTTATATATATATATATGTATTTATTTTTTAAAATTAACAATATAAAAAATATATATATATGTATAATTCAGTATATATAATATATAAGCATACTCGCCTTATTTATGCCAGATATGTCGCCGCCGCCGCCACCAGTCTGCTCTGTGCATTCCTCCTCATCCCCCGCTACCCCTGCCCCTGCCTCCTCCTCCTCCTCGTGCTGCTGGAACCAGTGTCTCGTCGTCCACTTGTAGCCGCGCACTAGTCTCGTTAGTTCTCCATCTCCCACGTACTGAAGTCCTCCTCCTCCGCAGCCTCCTCCTTCTTCTCCGCGCAGTGACATCTGGTGGAGAGGAGGTCGTACAAAGTATTAGAGGTCGTCGAGGTATTGTGGCAGCTGGTTAGAGCGAGGGATGAATTACACGATATGTGACCACTATGTCTAACAGCCTCATTATTATTATATATATATATTTTGTTTGTATATATATATAATTTGTTGATATCGATATTTAGAAAAAAGTATATTATTAGTAAGCATTATTAGTAGACATTATTGGTGGGTATTATTAGTAGACATTATTACTAGACATTATTAGATGGCATTATTAGTAGATATTATTAAATAGATATATAGATAGATAGATAGATAATAGTTTATTTATTAGATTCAAAACGATGGGTAACAATAAATAACAATGACAGAAATGTATACAGAATGATAAGAAATATAACACCTAAGTTGTGTTTTACACACACCGAAAAACTAGTAACCATTATTAGACGACATTACTAGACGACATTATTAGTAGACATTATAACCCACGTGACCTATTAGATTATACTAACAATTACGCGGAGATCTAAGTTACGCAATACTTACGAGTTAGGCGCAAGTCTTTAGTTACGCAATACTTAAGAGTTACGCAATACGATGATGTAACCGGTGAAATCCTGCACGTCGTAGTACTAGATATAGACGATGACAGTGTTACTACTGTACGGCTGCGGCGAGGGGGAACTGCTAGTATTACGCCGTAGTTAGATAATAACAATAACACTATTGTTCACCTAGTTCTAAGAGCGGTCCGCCAGCTTATCTTGAATACCGGTGTTATCTAAGCATCCAGATTCGAGTCGTTCTATTGGATGATATCACTAGAGATGACTAATCGATGACTCATCGAGAACATTGATAACACTCTACACGTATTATCTCTATGCCGATTATTACAATATATTTTATATTTGATGCACTTATTGATACTTTTTAAATCATATATATATATATATATATACAACTGCCTGTGTGGCTCAGTGGCTAAGGCGTCAGACACACAAGCAGTAGGACACGGGTTCGAGCCTCGACAGGACAATTAATTAATTTTATAAAATAGGTGTTAACATATTATTTAGAAGTGATCTTATATAATTATGTATAAATAAATGATCGGCTCTCGTTAAAACCACGGATGCATTAACATGATAATGGCTTCGAAGGGATATATAAGCCATATATGGTTATAAGTGAAAACTTTATCTAAGTTCCTGGATGGGATGAAAGGACTCCACCAAATAACAATAATAATAACAATATATATCATTTAAATACAATTAATTAAAATATTAAAAAAAATTTAATATACATATAATAATATGATTTATAATTATATTTATTTATATATTCATATATAATAAATATATTCTTCATTACATTATAATTGTAGAGTTAATTTTACTACATATTACAAATAGATCCAGCTATAATTATGAAAATAATATAATTACATAATCTTTATATATAATAAACATATTTTAAAAATACTTATATTATGTAATAATCATATCAAAAAATTTAACACGATTTCAACACGAGTTATTACCTAATGCTAACTTATAGTTTATCTCAGGCACATAACGAGGAAAGTATTCCAGTCGGAGATGGAGTCTGTAAGGTTGAGTTCATATCCTGTTCACATCTCTCAAAGAGGAGAATCCCCTCGCTATCTAAGAGTGCTTGAAACGGTATCGGAATATTGTTTTCGTTGAAGTACAGACGAACTGATCCATTGTTGTAGTAAATAATGGGGGTTTAGTGGCTGGATGAATAGGGGTTAGGGGCTGGATAATTTGGGGTTAGGGGTAGGATAAATAGGGGTCAGGGGCAATATGTTATACTGTTTCTCAGTATTATATGAATGCACAACACGCACAATAGATGTGATTTATGCGCTGCATAACTAATGTATATTATGATAAAGAGGATGGCAGTATTACTGGAAACTAGTCTATATAAAATAGTAAAATATAATATACTATATATATAGCATATAATATACTATATATATATATAACATGCATAGTAAAATTATAATATTAAATCTTCAAAGAAGAAAATATTGATGCCTTTTAATGATATAAGCATATATATATGCTTATAGTTTGAACTATAGTTCAATTAAATTTTCATTTAATACGTAATATAAACATTAAAAATAATATATTAACAAACTGAAATACAATCATTAATGATAGAATAACAAATTTTTAATATTCTCATATAGATTGTATGCGTATTTAAATAAATCTTAATTACACAAATATGATTCATATTCACACTATGAATATGGAAGAGTTTATCGAGATAATTACCCTCTACTCTTATCATCCTTACTTTCCATCTATACTTCCCTACTCACCGCATTATAATGAAGATGTCTCCCATTTCTTACTATCTACGTCACACCTCTAGTGTCACGATACAACTCTTAATCTCATATCACCCCACCGACACAATATACGCACTCTCCGATTCCATGTATGTAATTCACTCATGCCACGATACTTAACTCTCCAACAAACTTAATTCATTTATTTAAAATAAATTAAATCTATGTTTTTGTATCACTCTGCTTATATAGAAACACAATTACAGTTGCACTATTTAGAAATTAGCTACTAAATATCCTTTAGGGAGTATAAATATATATATATATATACTTTTCACCGATATATATAGACCTACATTTGGCATGATATGTGTGGCTAAGTATGACTTCTCGAGGTGTCCATTTGTATTGTATTCAATGTATATATATTTGTGATTTCAATAAATAAATATTATGATTATTATTATAATAGATGTATTCATGCGTGTGCTTTAGCATATCTATATCTACGTGCATAGTGCATGTTTAACACTTCCACAGTAGTGTGCACATACATGCAAATATGTCAATTCCATTACAATGATATTCACATATTAATATATATATATATATATATATATATATATATATATATATATATATACAGTAGACTATATATAAGCCATTAAAAAGTAATATATTATGAAGAACTATGAACGGGTAAATGAAAAGTGCTATAAAAGAACTCTGGCCTGGAACACTGGTTGTTATGGGTATCCCCAGCTAGCCAATTAGTGGATGCCATTACTCTCAAGGTCACAAGGTCAGTGGAGGATTAACTCTCAGCTAACAAAGATTTGCGAAGCAACGATGGTAACTTCCTATCTAAGCTACGTAATTATTTTAATATAGTTCCAATACCAACCACGAGATGGATACACATGTATTATTATAAATTATATTTACTATTACTAATTCATAAGGTAATTAATTTAATTATCAGACTAATATACTTTCGATATTATAATAGATATATGAATTATATTTAAAAAATATATTTTCAAAATACGACATTTTCACGGTATTGAAAGTTTACATGTAAATAACAATGATTGAATCAATCTACTTTTGACCTATAAAAATTCAGTAACATTTTAATGAATTCACTTTTGATACCTCAAATAATATTTTTGCAGAACACTTACTTTTCAATATATATTGAATTTTTTTATGTAAGATTATATTAGGGTATTATTTTTCGAATATACACGTAAACAGATACGGAATCTAAAAATAGATTTCAGTTCACCCGTCGCATTTTAGCTAATGTCGCTTTTATTTCAATAAATCGGTAGAGTGAACCAACTTTCCTTCGGAAAATCTTTGCTGTTAATGAAGCACGCACACATCCTAGAACAGTGAATATCTGCTACAGTGGTTACCACCTCTAATAGGGGAGACTGGACATCTGACTACGACATACAAAAGCACATGCTGCATCTATGATATCATTATTCAACAGTAAAATACAAATATCTTATTATTATTAAACCAAACCTGTCCTTGATAATATATATATATAATAGATAATAGATAAATGTATACATTTATTAAAATAATAAATTATTTATCATATAAACGTTAAAATAATATATTAATTATTAAAAAATAAACATTTTAGAATAGAATATTCCACTACAGAATGATGTATACATATCATATATAATCAGGTATATCCTATAGTCAGTATAGGTTTGCTATACATATCATATATAATCAGGTATATCCTATGTACTATAGGTATAGGTAAGCCCTACATATTTAGCTTTATATTCTGAATTAAGAATACATATTTATTTTGTTTATACATATCAATATAAAATAGTAATGTTATAATATCTTACTTTATAGTCTAGATATAGTATCTTATTATTCGTCAATAATAAATATGTTCATTTATTAAAAACTAAATTAGTATTTAAAACTGTTTTAAAATGGATAGAAACATATATTCTCACCATACTACAACATTGTTTTACAACAAATTATATAATAATTATTTATTATTACAGAGAGAAAATAAATAGAATATATTATTAAATAAAAGATTAAAAAATGATATTATTTATTACAAAGACAGAATAAGCACTTTTAGTGAACTTCAAAGTAAACTTATCGTTGACTTTTAGGCACGACTCCAAACTCTGAAATACATTATATTATTGTAATTATTCATGTATAAATGTATAGATTTTAATATGATATTATACACTTACCTGGCCTATTAGTCTGGTAATCACATAGCTGCTTAGCAGTATCGGTATCACCTTCTTGTGTACTGGATGTAGGGGTGAATGGGTCAGGCCCTGGGGCATAGTTTATCACAAATGGCTTCAGTTTCTCAGAAACAATCGATTCATATTTCTGTTAAATTTTAAATATAATGCATTGTTATTGTTAATGATAATATATATATATATATATATATATATTCATAAAATAACAACTGTTAATGATATAATAGATATAAATAATAATAGATATAAATATACTTTAATATAAATTATATGTTATACATCATATTACTAATAAGCATTAGTAAGCATTATTATTACATTGATATACGTAACTTTGATGTACCAAATAGAATAGATTATAGATACAAATTAAAATAAATTGTTAGATTCATTCATAATTGGTTTAAAACATAATGACTACTTCGTATACACTTCAGCAGTAATTCATTACAGTGAATTCTACTTTATTAATAATCAAATAACTATGCTTGTAACACAGGTTGCTTGAAGGGATGTCACCATGGGACGGCCATTTTGTTGAATGCACATGATAGGTAACGCATTGACTCCATTTATTGAGTGTTTCGAAAAACATTTTATTGAATTTACAAATTTTTTTTTGTTATATAAAAAGGACATTTATATATATAATCCTAGACAACAAAAAATAAAAAATATATATTTTACATATATAATAATAGACATACTTTTATTTTATTTTTTCACTAATCCAATACATCGTAATTATATATTTTAATATTGTCTCTCTGGAATTGTGCATACATAAGTTATTTATATATAGACAAATAAATGAGGTCAATCGCTTCTGTACTTTTATCTAAACACTCATTTATACACACAAACATAGCAACACAATTTGTTATGAGTAACACGCATATGAAAAGTCAACAACAAATAAATTTAATAAAATTAAAATAAATTATAAAGTAATACAATTATTAATATTTTCTTATCAATATATAAATGTTATTTTTTCAAATTTATATATATTATATGTTATAAAAAATGTCTTTCTTTTTGCTTCTCACATTTTACAAGTTTATAGAATTTTTTATATTTGTCATTATATAATAATTATAAAAATTTATATATATATATATATATATATATATATATATATATATATTAATAATTACAATTAATAAATAGTAAATATACAAAAATAATATATCAAACTAAGCTATACAAATATACAAATATAAATGCTAGTAAATATATAATTAAAACAATTTAAGACTAATATATATATATATATATATATATATATATATATATATATACCAATGACTGTATAAATCAAATAAATATAGAAAATATAGTTTTAAAATTTTTGAAATCGTGATTATATTAGGTATATAAAATAATAAATTAGTAATGATTATAGTTTTCAAAATAAATTATTTAGTTTAAAATGTCATGCTATAAATGATGCTTTTTAAGCTATTTCTAAACTGATTTCATTGATAATGTTTTCACAGTTACTAAATAACATATCATTATTCAATAGTACATAATAAAAAAAAATTAATTTGTTTCCGATTTTAACGAATGTATCAATGGCGATATCCCTTTAAAGATATGCTTGTGTTAAAGCTATGATTGTGTTAAATCTAATATATATATATATATATATATATATATGTGTATGTAGACTTGAGAATTCAATGTTTACATTTCATGTCAGGTATTATAACATAATTCGATACCAATATTTATAAAATTTCTTTTATTTTAATAATATTATTATTATTATTAAAATTTATTTTATTTAAATAAATGTATATATAAATATTGCCTCCAGAAATCTGTGAATAGAACTTGGAATATAGCAACATTATATATTCTAACATCAAAGTTATGTATATTTGTAAGAAAAATTAGAATATAATATTTATCAAATCACATTATTATTTTAATATTATTCCAAGATGAATTATAATCCATATAATTAACAATTTACTATCTTCATATTTGTTTGTATCGTGATAATTCTACAATTAATATTAGATGATTACCTTAAAGGAATGATGTTCTACACCCAGTGGTCTATGAATAGCATCAGTTGAGTGGAGATCACGTTGGTAATGGTACTTGAAGTTCTAGAGGTGGCCAGTCAGTGAATGTTAGTTACGTGGGGGGGGGGGTGCAGTGGGGGTGCTGTGAGGGGGGAGCAGTGAGGGGGCAGGGGGTGGTGAGGGGGTGATGAGGGTGTAGAAGTAAGGGGGTGCAGTGGGGGTGCTGTGAGGGGGGAGCAGTGAGGGGGCAGGGGGTGGTGAGGGGGGTGCTGTGAGGGGGCAGAGGGTGGTGAGAGGGTGCTACCCTTACTACTAACATTCGCCACGTTCACCAGGGACGACATGTCGTAACTGAGTGACATGAAGTTTGACGTTAAGTTTTGTAGCACTCCGCTTACATCTGTGTGTGTGAGTGTGTATGTGTGGGTGTGGGTGTATGGGTGTGTGTATATGTGTGTGGGTGTGTGTGTGTATGTGTGTGTGTGTGTGTGACTACTAATAGTACTTAGTGCTGTACAATTTCAAATATTTGACTGGTCTCGAAACCTTCAAAATTATATTTTATATCAGAAACATTTTTATCTAGATCATAATGTATAATATTATAAATTACCTACTCATACTACTCATACTACTACCACTACCACTACCACCACCACCACCACCACCACCACCACCACTACCACTACCACTACCACTACCACTACCACTACCACTACCACTACCACTACCACTACCACTACCACTACCACTACCACTACCACTACCACTACCACTACTACTACTACTACTACTACTACTACTACTACTACTACTACTACTACTACTACTACTACTACTACTACTACTACTACTACTACTACTACTACTACTACTACTACTACTACTATTACTACTACTACTACTACTACTACTACTACTACTACTACCATGACACCAGCATTAACCTCCAGTGTTCTCAACATCTATATATTCCTTGAGGTCATTGATATTGATGTTGCCCTCAATCTGGGACACAGTGATATTCTGTTGCACCAACAGATTCATGAACGAGTTCATTATCTCTATTAAAAACCTGCGTAGTAAAGTAGGGATATATTGCAGACAGATAACAAAGTATTCACATCGTTATTTAAAGACGTTTAGAAGGACAAATATACTGCACCGTTTTTATTTATATTATTATTATATCATTAAATAAAATAACTTCTAATTAAATATTATTAATAATATATGATTGCAGGTGAGGGAAAGATAAGATGGAACAATATAAAGGGGGGGGGCAAGATGAGATCAAGGGCTAAGAGGGGGGCTAAGGGGGGTGGGGGTAACCTATCGGGGTTGTCATGGTCTGTTTTCTTAGTGGTCATGAACACGCTGCACATTACGTCCACGTTGTTAGCTTCCTGGGGGAGTAAGTATAGTATCGTGAAGTATCGTACAGCAGGTGAGAGAGGTGGTAGCACTGGTGGCAGCAGGGGGGGGGGGGCATTACTAACTAATTGCGTTTCTCCCTTTAGCTTCAGTAGATTTGCCATGTTGATTTTGATCTCAACACCTACGACACATATGTGAAATGTACGAGTATTTAAATGAAGACGATCGCGTTGGTGCATAACAATGTTGTACATTATCTATAGTAAATACTTTCTTGTTTTTATACCATAATAATGTGCTAATCTAAAGGCTATCAGTTTTATTTGTGTTGACATATATTAAACTAAGGCCACTATTTGAGAATATTCGCTACTATTTGAGAATATTTGCCAGTACTTGAGAATATTCGCCACTTTTTGAGAATATTCGCCACTATTTGAGAATATTCGCCACTATTTGAGAATATTCGCCTTTTAAGAGAAACCCTAACACATTAGATGATTACGAATATCTGCAAGTGAGGCTTCAGCTTTAACATTATAAAGGTGCATACATTGATAACTCGTTCACAAAGCCTACTAGATACACCAACCTAACTCATCCAACGACTTGTGAAATGTACGTATATTTAACTTGTCTTTCATCAAGTTTTCGTATTCATTGTTATTGCATTTCTCTTTGGCTTGACGGCAAGACGTTCGGAATTCTCTGAAGGGGGTGGATTAGAGTTAGGGGTGATTAAAGTTAGGGGGTGATTAGAGTTAGGGGGGTTTAGAGTTAGGGGGTAATCAATGCTTTAAGTAAGAGTTGGCTACCAGTCATAAACTAGTCGAGATAGACCACTAGTAAATCATACTATATACTATTTACACCTTTAGGGTATACTGTCTGAAATTGAGAAAAAAATTAATGTTTAAAATTGTGTTTATAAATATATAAATATAAATATATATAATATATATATAAATATACTAGTATTAAAATATTATCTTTAAAATGATATATAAATCATGTGTTTACGTTAAATATAACTATGAAATATAAACTTAAATTAATTTAAATAAATTCTAATAATTCAAAAATAATTAATTTAATTTAATAATCGTCATAATTTAATGAATATAATATCGTTTTTAGAATTATAAAATTTAAAATAAATAATATTATATTTTAATTTAAATGATCACCATTCACAGGTAGCTATTATTTACAATCATTTAATGTGATAAGTTATCGTCTGTATGTATATTTCATACAGTTTTCATAATTATATTGTAAATCTTTAGAATAAATTTACTCAGAATAATTATTTTACTAATTTCACTCATTCAAACATCATTAATAGTGCAATAAAACGTTAGATCATTTAAATTTTCGGATAATTTATAAAATATATACCTAATATTTACATTTTCTTAATTTAATAATAATTGATTATTAAATATAATATATATTAAATGTTTCCTTTTATATTATATACAAATGTAATTATCATAGATCTATATAATATCTAACATTGTATTGAATAAATATTAAATAGATGATACACTTTTAGTAGAACTATTTTTCCTATTAAATAAATGTACAAATCTATTTATAGAACAGAGGACAACTCAACTACCCTTAAGTTAGTAGTGGAAATTGCTAATAACTTTAAAAATTGAGCCATATAATTAATGTCCATTATAGACATCAAAATGACCATAACATAAATTTGTTTACATTTACAATTTTATTAAATATATATATATAAAATATATATATATAATATTATATTATTAGTGTGGAGTGAATTTTGAAATAATTATGTCGGTCTGGTTATGTCTCGTGATAGTGATTAACTGTATATGTAAATTTATTGACATTATTGAACTCCGCATATAACCTTAAATCACTATCGCGAGACATAACCATACCGTCATAATTATTTCAAAATTCACTCCACCCTAATATATGTATGTAGCAATGTAAATATAATAAAAGATTTAGCTAAGACGGTAACACAAACTTGAAGCTAGTGATGCTGGCCAGTATCTCCGGGGGAACATTCTCGTCCATTACTGTCTTTTTGCATCTAAAGTTTGTGTAAATGTTTAATCATGCGTAAATAGCAGGCGTTAATTAAAATTATATACAAATATTTAATCATATATTTTTATGTGTATCTAGATATATATATATATATCTCTCAATTATGTAGTATATATAATTATAACATATAATTATAATATATATAACTAGTTTATAATATAAACACTCCTCTATATCACTTATTATTTTTGTCCGTGTTATATTCAATGTATATTATTATTAAATTGTTATCGTATTACTATTATCTAATATTATTTTCTTCCCGCACGAGCGAAAGGGTCTACATGACCCTATTTTAGTGCTTATTAAACTTATATCATCATCGTCATTTTCAATTAATATATAACTGCATGTAATTATCACATTTACATCAATATAGACACATGCATATAACATATATCGATAATATATATATATATACATATACCTATATAATTTATATACACGCTATAATGATATGCTATTATACATAGGAGACACATACTCAACTGGGGTACTTGTGGCGGGTTCCACTCCCCCTAGGCCATTCCTCGAGCCCGATGCACTGGGTACTGTGTGTAGTGGTAGGTGGTAGTGTGTGTGTGTTAATCACTAAGGCGTTATGAGCGGCTCGCGTGTGACTCTAGAGTCTATGGGTACTAACTGAAAGTTGAAGCCGCGGAAATGATGTTTTTTCTACGGCCGTAGATACCTGTGTGGCAAAAATAAGCAATTCTAATAATAGAGCTAATCATTTTAATTATATATATTATATATATATGATCATTTAATAATTTTATGATAGTATACTATTTAGTTAGATGTTTATGATTAAACGAGGATTTCATGAGACAAAGATAAGTCAGTCTAATTAATTTTTGAATTAGCAAACTATTTCTCCATCAGTATTATATACTAAAAATACTAATTATAATTTTAGATTATATTTGTTTAACGTAAATTTGAAAAATATATCACTATTTATAAATAAATGTTATGTACATTTTTTTAATACGATACAAATTTAATATAATTTTTGTATTAATAATCTAACATTATTTTAAAATACAAACTATATTTCTTAAAATTTACTATCATATTCGAGAAACATGATAAATAAATATGTTCATTTCAGTATTCAATAATACATATTTTATAACATGTTATACTTTGAAAATTCGCTTTCGAAATTATTTATATTAAAATTTAATAAATAGATTTAGAATATATAACATGGAACCCTATGCGATAAACCATGGTTTATATACATATATATATATGTAAATTATTTTAAATTATGACATTATATTGATATTATGATGCAAGGTTAATATTAAATTAATAATATTATGGAACCCTATGCGATAAACCATGGTTTATATACATATATATATGTAAATTATTTTAAATTATGACATTATATTGATATTATGATGCAAGGTTAATATTAAATTAATAATATTATAAAAACTATATTTTATAAAATTTGATGATACAATTATGTATTATTAACCTAATAGTTAATAAATATAATTTTTAAATACTAATTAAATATATTTATATAATTACCTATATATTAAATACTCAATAATATATACATTATATAATATTACAATATAAACATGATATTTTTCATATTGTATATTGTAACAAAATATGTATTGTTGAAAGATAATTCTATAATACAAGTCATATTTTATCTTTTCACATTATTAATACAAAATCAGTTATGATAAAAAAATATATTTATATAAGCAAATATATTTGGTAAACAATTTAATATTATTAAACGTAAGATCTTTAAAAATGATAGTACTGCCACCTATATTTCAAACTAATCTGTATTCAAATTTATTTAACATAGATAGATATTTCACATACAAGTGATATATCTTTACTTAGAAAAAATCCTTGGATTCGATGACATCGTTAAAGATATGTCTATAATAATAATAATACATTATTGATGTATAGTATTTTATGTGACTTGCTATAAAACATACATCGAGCTACATGGATATAATACCAGGCTTGTAAACACCAGCCACATGTGGCAGTATATCAATGATGGCAGTGATCGGTTTAAACATGCTCTTCAGATATACGGTGGGGTGGGGGTATAACAAATGGTATAGGGGCTAGGTTTTCCTATAGACTAACCCGCAGGAGGTTTAGTGCTACCGTATAACGCCTCGCTCTGCAATCTCTCGTTGCGGACAATTAAAGATATGTTCGCGTATTCTTTAGCGAGATCATCCGCGGTCGTAGTGGGAGGGGCTTGGGCGGGGGCGGGGCTAGCCACCAGCGGAACCGCTATCGGGGGGAAGGCGGTGGAAGCTAAAAGCACGGGTGGGGCCACTGAGTGACCCGTATAGTACCCGGGTGGGGGCATCGCGGCACCCATAGTGGAGCCGGTGATGGCGGGGGCGGTGGGGGGGGCGGTACCGTAAAGGGGCGCGGCTATCTTACACGCCACCGACGATATAATTCTCTTCGCGTCGCCGAACAGGGAAGTGGAAACGCTGGCGCCCGGGGCGAGCGCGGTTAAAGGCGTTACGGGGGGCGTGTTCTGAACGGCGGGGAGACCGAATACTGTGGGCGCGAGGCCTATTCTAGTGGGCGTTACCGGTGGCGCGAAGGATATATGGGGCTGGTTCAGCTGATCGGCTACTGGATTGTGACTGAACGGGGTGTGGGAGGAGGGTTGGACGGCAGGGGGCTGCGTGTAGGGGCCGAATGTTGAGGTCTGAGCGGAAGGGGCGACATTCGATGCGGCGGGTTGTCCGAATACTGTGTGGGGTTGAGCGGGGGCGGGGTTATTTACCGACTGTATAGGCTGCCGGGGTGCCGCAGTGGAGAATATATTTTGAGAAGTGTACGACTGATTACCTACGGATTGGCTTAACGCGACGCCACTGTAAGATAGGGCAGGGCTCCTATTAAAAAAGGATGGTGTAGCGGGGGTGCCGAACATATTAGGGTGGTTGGAGGACTGAGAAGATTGGGCGAATACTGATGAGGTGTGTCTGACCGTCGATGTAGGGGTGTAGGCGGGGGCGTATGGGGTGTTGATACCGAGTGGGGAGGCCCCGAATGTAGGGGCGTTGGTGGGGCCGGACTGTAGACCTCCGGGGGTATACCCGAATACAGTGGTGGGTGCACCGAATTGTGGAGCATGATTGGCGGCTAAGGGGTTGTTAGGGGAGGGAGATTGTTGTTGATGGCCCGATGCGTTGAAACGATTCATTCCTGGAAACATGGTGTAAGCGATAATACATATTACACATGGTTATATTATATACGTTTATATATGTATTATTTATTTTAATATATATATATATATATATTAAAACTGCCTGTGTGGCTCAGTTGGCTAAGGCGTCAGACACACAAGCAGTAGGAAGCAAGTTCATGCCTAGTTCGGACCATTAAAATAGGTCTTAAAATAAAATGTAGACGTGATCTTATATAATTATATATAAATGATCGGCTCACGTTAAAATCATGGATAGATTAGAGCCATATGGTTATAAGTGTAAACTTCATCTAAGTTCCTAGATGGAATGAAAGGATTCCACCTAAATAAAATAACAATATATATATATATATATATATATATCACAATATATTATATTTTCTTATATAATGAAACAATACTTATTATCTAAAACAAGTTTAGATATTTCTAATAAATAAATTATGATTAACTAAAGTGTAGAGATATGTTTAGTTACGCCGCCTATATAATATATAGTATATATAGATAATCACTAATCACTAATTGGCATACACTAATACCCGGATATTGATGGATCTTTTAGGTATATATTACGCATTATAATAATTATAAATAGAATTATTAATTGAATATTTATATCATAATCGTTATGATAATACGTAGTTTTAAAATAATTTTACTGATCTTATATTTATTGAGATACAGGTTAATGATACAGACCAATTAACCTGTATCTCAATAAATATATTAATAATATTATTAATATATCGTTAAATATTAATAAATTAGTAGAATATGTATATTCAATATTGAATATTATATTGTAATGGATATTTTAGGTAATTTATATTTATTGAAATACAGGTCAATTGGTATACATATAGGTTATAATTATTATAATAATTAATATGTATTAATATCGAAACATAATTTAATTATGATATAAACTTATTTGTCTATGTTGATTATTAATAATTATCAACTTGATATATATCAATTGGTATTAACTAATACACAATTATATTACTAATTATTATAACGATTATATAATAAACCGTAATATATCTTTAAAAAGATCCGTAAATCCGAAAAATATACGTAAAATATTCGGGTATTAGTATATAATATACTATATCCTAATCAAATTAGTAATATTAATAAATAATGTTGTGGGCGTTTAAAGACCATCCGCTAGGCACATTCGCGCAACTTTTGATCAGGTATATAGGTTACCAGATAACGATTTTATTTACCATGTAAATAAAGATTATTTAAATATATGTAATTAAATATTTTAAATACTTTATAATAATAATAATAAAATTAAGGGTTTATTTAATAAACCCTTAATTTTATTATTATTATAAAGTATTAATATGTGAAAATAAATGTGTATACTTCTCTTTATAATATAAATAGAAGTACGAATATTTATTTTATTATAGGTGATATTATATTGGATTATGGTCGAAAGCTTGGCGATTTGAACGCCTGCAAAATTGTTTATTCGATTAGTGATTTTACAATAGCGTATGATCGGCCATTATATTTAGCGTACGTCTATTTATTAAACTATCATAAAAGCAACTGTTTATCAGTTACATATATATCTATTTGTGTATTTGTATAGGCTCACTCAGGATGTAAAGCAGCAAAAAAAAATGGCAATATCAAAACTAAACCAAACCAAACCAAACCAGAAAAAATAACTAAAACTGCAAATATTAATGATCACAGACATACAATGTATGATACATTATGTATATGTGTATATTACTGATAAGCTGTTACATATATGATACATAAACATACTCTGCATCAAATGAACTTTACGATCAGCGGACAAATTCGATTGATATCGATGTCCGTCGATCGTTAATTTCACTTGATTATATTGTATTTTACCATATAAGATTTGTTTTACGATCGACGGTTATCTTTACATTTTATTATAAAATGATAATAATTATACAATACAATCATAGTTGGCTTTGTAAGGTTTTTTGGTTTATGGTTTTTTGCTAAAATACAAATTAAATATATGATATATTCTATTATATTATTTGAATAATTATATACACTTAATAATTAATAATTCATTTTAAAACTTCAAATTGATTAAGCTTTAAATAAATAATTAAGCTTAACTTTTTTTTTTAAAGTTTTTTTGCCTAAATATAAATTAAATGTCGTATATTATAATAATATAATATTATTCATTTAAATATATTAAATTTAATTCATGTTTAAACTGTAATTATTAGAGTTATTAGAGTATATTATTTGTATATTTGTAGTTTATTTATATAAGTAGCAAAGTTTTTTTTGATATAACACGAGAAATCGTGTAATTCACTTTTGTATACAAAACACCTATTTAGGGTTAATTTGTTTATAATGTAAATTTGTATCAAACTATATACTTTTAAAATTTAAAATAATATGTTTAAATTATTATTTATATGATGAAAACTAAGTATTAATTGATAATATATATAACAAATCAATAGGATATGTAGGTTTAAAATGCTATAAATATCTATGTGGTGAGTAAAAGCTAATTTATATTGCATGTAATTTAATTGAACTATATAAATATTGTTCTATAGAAAGTTTCTATTAGAAACCGCGCCGAACCTAAATCTATTTCAGTGATTCGATAATAAGGCTAGTGACGACAGGTGGTAGTTATTAATTATGTTGGATATATAAGGAGTTTTATATATTTGTAAGTAGTAAATTAACTAAATTATTAAGATTAGTTTTTAATATTATTGTTTTGGTTTTTTGCTTAAATATAAATTAAATAGCTATTCTATTATATATACATATTATGTATTTAAATAAATGAACCTATATTATAAAATATAATAATCAGGGTTGGGGTCAAATACAAATAAAAATACATATTTCTTAAAGAATCAAATACAAATACAAATATGTATTAAACAATATAATGGTTACTTGGGATATTATAAGTTATAATTTATAACAGATACTATAGACTATATAGAATATAAATTCATAAATTTATTTATATAGTATTCATAAAATTCTTTGACAATTATGTTTCTATTATAATATAAATATAATTTTTATTATTTAATTAATATATTATTTAATATAAATAGTAAATATTGTGTTAATTTGTTTACATTCATAAATCAATTGTTAAAATTGTATATTGAATATAATATTCTATTAAATTATTAAATATATAATAAAATAATATAAGTATTATATTAATATTATATTAATTATTATAATATATAATAATATTTATATTAAAATATAAACATATTTTTAAAAGTGAATTAATTCAAATACACCAAATACAAATACATCATTTAATAATTATTCAAATACAATAAATAAGCATATAAAAATCATTTTTAAAATGCAAATACGTATTTTCCCCATCTCTGATTTAATCAGTGATTATAATTAATTATTAAAAATAAAATACATTATTATTATTAATATGTTATGGTTTAATTTACTACCTTATTATTTATGATTATCAATATTCATTTTACTAATATAAATTATTATATAAAATATTATATTATTTATTTATGGTTTTTTTTTTTTTTTTTTTTTTCATGGATGAAAATATATAAATATATTATATTTATATTAAATGTTGAATATTTATATATTTTCATCCATGAAAAAATCAAAAAATCATAAATATATATTGAAAAAACCACGAAAAACCAAAAAAACCTAGTGCCAAACAAAGGTTTTTTTGCTAATTATCATAATTATTATGAATACAATCAAGTAAACTTAATAATTACTCTTGAATAACACTGTGAATTTCCTATCTAATATATGTAAAATAAACAAAATGGCGGCGGTGTGCGGCCTCCCTTACGTTAATGATCAACGTACATCAATTTCTGTCGAATTTGGACGTTGATCGTAAAGTTCCGTTGATCTCATACACTAATTATAATGTCCAATCATACAATATTGTAAAATAAGTAATACTAATAAACAATGTTGTCGGCGTTCAAATCGCTTTTGACCAGGTACCATTATATTAACATAAATATTAGGAAAATATAATTATTATAATAATATTAAATATTATCTATAATTGTAATATTATTATATATATATATCCTATATATATATAATATATATAAATTACTTACTGATTTAAAATATTAATATATATAATATATATTTAAGTAATTTGGAATATATATTCAATTCTATATAATTATAATTATATTTATGATTTATTTTAATTTTATAAACATTAAAAAATAATTAACAAATAAAAAAATAATATCAAAGATTTTGCGAATCATATTCGCAAAATCTTTGTTATTATTTATTTATTTTTTAATAATTTTTTTATTTTTTATAAAATAAAATTATATCATAAATTTATTTATATAGAATTGAATATATATTCCAAATTACTTAAATATATATTATATATATTAATATTTTAAAGCAGTAAGGAATTTATATATATATAATATATTATTTTATATTAAATATTAATATACAATGATTGTAACAATGAGATACAAATTTATTAAATTTGAATTTTTCATATTTTGTTTACATAATTACTGTGTAATTTAATTACTCTAAATAAATTATTAAATTTTAGAATTTATAAATTATCACAGTTATAATAATTTGTTTAGGGTAATTTTGTAAAAAATATGGAAAATTCAAATTTAATAAATTGTAATCAGATTGAGGGGAAATTAACCTAATACGGACACGTAAACAATAAATGGTAAACATTTTATGACTCATTATTTTTATTCAAAAATTACAATATATTAATATTATATAATTATAGATATTATTGTGATTTTAAAATTTTATTTAATCTTTTATTCCATAGATAACGGGGGTGTCCATATGTCCACATACCCATGTCCGAATACGGACATCCTATATACCACTAGAGGAGCTATATATATTATTGATGAATTAATCCGAAAAATTACAAATACATTATTTATAAGTAATTTTATGAATTTATTCTAATTTAATTAGTTAATATTTTATTTATTTTTATTATATTTTTAATTATTAACACATTTTAAGTATCTAAATAATACAAATTTTAGATTTAGCTTTATTGGTGGTATTAATATTATAACGCACGCGATTTTTATGAAAATCAGAATATTTCATACGCTGTGAGCTGATTGGTTATAGGGTGTCCGTATTAAGACATCTAGAGTTTCTGTATTAGGGACTTATATGAACTCTATATATATATATATATATATATGCTTATTAACTTAATGAAATATTGATAACAAATATAGAAATTATATATATAATTTTTAGAATACTTTATTTTAATAATGCTTTATTTTTAATAATATAGTGTTATATTTTATATCGATACTTTTGTATATTCTTGAGAAGGTTTTGTTAAGTTGAAATTTGTTTTCATAAATTTAAAAACGTAATAAAAAATCAGTTTATTGGATATAGCAGCAATATTTTGAATAATTAAAAAATAAAAAATACTTTTTTTTAGACTATATAATTATGAATATTTTATTCACCAACATTTTTATTTAGGTTTTATGGTTTCTGAGATACCGAGAGTGTCCGTATTCGGGCACTATCCGTATTCGGTTATTTTCCCCTATATTAATATTTGGTATACGATCATAACGTTGTTAATGTAGATAATCGCGAAAAAGGAAGATTTGAGTTTTTTATGCTCATTTTTGGATGTAAGGCATCTAAAAAAACAAAGCGGAACAAAACTAACCAATTAAACCAAATATGGTTACTGCACTCGATAGCCGCCGGATTTATAAATATAAGAAATACGACAGCTAGAGTTCAAGGTGGGCATGTCTATACGTAACGCTTCACTGCACATGTTATTTAATTTCGAGCGAGATACATGTATGTGAATATATATTCATGATGCAATAACATATAATGAATGATAATATTATAAAATACATAGATACACTGTAATACTATCATAGTGTAATATATAATATGTATAATACATTTGTATGTATATATATTATAAATATATATATATATATATGCCAATAAATATATGTGTTTATATACCATATTATATATATAATCACAATATATATATATATGTATATTTGACAAATATGATGAATTTTTAATTTATTTTGATAAATTACACTATAACATATTACAATATTATTATATATAACAAGTAGTGCTATGTAGCTGATAATAATAATACATATTACACTACAATGTTATTGTGTTTATTTACTAATTATCACCTGTTGCACTATTGACTCAACTGTAGCTATATGACTAAATAGAAAATAAATAAATTCACATATAGAGTAATATGTTAATATGTTATATATATACATTACTTATAGAGTAATTACTTTAAATTTATTTAAATCATATATATCTGACAGATATCAATGTATTGAGTTTGATGTTATTATATCTGATTAAAAAAAAAGTAAATTGTGATGTTCCACAAGGTTCTTTTTTAGGACCACTTTTATTTCATTTATACATAAATTATTTGCAAAATATTTCGAAATTATTTAAACCAGTATTTTATACCGATGATTAGAATATAATTTTTTCCAGTAGTGAATTTAAAAAGTTATCATTTTGGTTAGAAATAAACAAATTTACACTGAATATTGATAAATGTATTTACATACTTTTTAATGTACGAAATATTCATTCAAGTAATACATTACCAATTTTTCTAAATGAAATTCCAGTTAAACATGTATTTACTTATAATTTTTTAGGAGCTTATATTAATGAGAAGCTATAACTTCTATAGACTGGAAACAACACTATTAATATATGAATTAGAAAACTGTATAGAGTTATTAGTATAATAACAAAATTAAATAATATCCTCTATTTAAATACTAGAATTTTAATTTTTAAATAATTATTCATATATCATTTAAACTATTGTTCTCATATATAGGATAATACTTTTAAATCTAATAGGGCATATATATATATATGTATTTTACAGTAAAGAGCATTAACATACATAATAATACATAACAATATTAATATTCATGATTTCATGTATACAACTTTTATTTTTAAGTTTGATGAATTTATGAAAATGTAGGTTTTATTTCTATATTTTTGTTTATTTAAAATATATAAGAGCAATTCATATTTAATGTATTTTATTATTTTTATTTTATTTTACTTTATTTATTTTATATTATGTATTACATTCGTTTATTGATTTTAGTTATTTAAAATTGTAATTTAAATTGTTTTCCTCATTATCTTAATAATGTATCCTAATTATATATATATAAATAGGTTTGTTCGGCATGCATAAACCATCGTTTTGTTATTAAATGTAAACCAAATGTTAATTATTATACCATATCGATTTGGGTATCAATTCATATCTATTTTTTCTTCCATATTTTTGTTTATTAATTTTTTCGTTTACCTAATAAACAATATATTATTATATATATATATATATATATATATATATATATATATATATATATATTATATACAATTTCATTATATAATAATATTTATATTACTATAAAGATAATTTTATATACATATATGTGTATGTAAAGTATGATACATAAGAGTATAAATTAAAATAGATTATCAATTGTTATACTTCAATTGCTGTTTTCTCAGAATGATTATTTCGAGCTAGGTATGTGTGTATCACTACAAATATTATATTTATTATACTATTTTTTGTGGCATTATATAAACAACATATATATAAATAATCCTATAAGAAAATAATTTCTAAATATGTATGTGTATAATTGAAAAAATAACAATTTCTATAGAAATACCATAAATTAAAAATTATAATTTATAATGCATATATATAATATATATTATATATATATATATGTAATATAATATATATTTTAAATATTATTTGTTATAGAATCATTTGTATAAATGTAATGATTAGAATACAACATTATTAGCTCAATTCAATGAATATAATTATGTGTTTTATGAAGTATGCATTATGTTTTAAAACCAATAATGAATACATATAAAAATCAATACATTTATTTTATTTTGTATATATTGGTCTATACTATTTGGGTATATAAATTTTATGTATATCAATATAATACTTTATTCAATATAGTAATATTGCTTAACATGATATATAACATATAATTTATATTTAAATATATATAATTATATATATATATATATATATATTATCATTAACAATAACAATGCATTATATTTAAAATTTAATAGAAATATGAATCGATTGTTTCTGAGAAACTGAAGCCATTTGTGATAAACTATGCACCTGGGATTGACCCATTCACCCCTACATCCAGTACATGAGAAGATGATACCGATACTGCTAAGAAGCTATGTGATTACCAAACCACCATGCCAAGTAAGTTTATAATATTATCATATTAAAATCTATACATTTATATGAATAATTACAAAAATATAATGTATTTCAGAGTTTGTAGAGGTGCCTAAAAGTCTGTCAACTATAAGTTTACTTTGAAGTTCACTAAAAGTTATTGCCCTTAGTGTATGCATCATGTGTTTTCTTTGTAATAAATAACATCATTTTTTAATTTTTTATTTAATAATATATCATATTTAATTTGCTTTAATATCTTCTCTCCTCTGTAATAATAGATAATTATTATATAATGTGTTATAATACAATAGTGTTATGGTGGAAATATATGTTTCTATTAAATTTTAAATCAGTTTTAAATACTAATTTAATTTTTAATAAATGTACATATTTATTATTGATAAATAACAAGATACTATAACTAAGACTATAAACTAAGATATTATAACATTACTATTGTATATTGATATGTATAAACTATATAATAAATATGTATTCTTAATTCAGAATATAAAGTTAAATATATAGGGCTTACCAGGTAGTATGTGCTTACTAAGCCTTATATAGTATAGCCTATAGTATAGCCTATAGTATATAGGCTATACCTAATTTTATATGATATGTAATACATATTATGTATATATAATTCTATTGAGAATTCTTCTTTTCTAAAATGTTTATTTTTATAATTAATAGATAGTTAATATATTATTTAGTATATAATTGATTATTTTAATACATTACAATATAATAAATATATATTATTAGTATAACAATTTGGTTGTTTTATAATATTATAAGAAACTTGTATTTACTGTTGAATAATTACATCACAAGAGATACAGTACTTTGAATCATAGCAGATGTATTTAGCAGTCAGATGTCCAGTCTTCCGTATTAGAGGTGGTAGCAAGACCTCCTATATAACCTCGAGTTTATATATAACCTCTTATAATAGGTCTTTCTAATAGTGACTCACTACTGTAGCAGATATTTACTGTTTTAGGATGAGAAATATGTACTTCATTAGCTGAGAGATAAGTACACTGACCGTGTGACCTTGTGATTAATGCCATCAACTGATTAGATAGCTGGATACAGACGTAACAACAAGTGTTTTAGGACAGAGTTACTTTTTTTAGCACTTTCCTATATCTGTTCCCAGTTCTTCATAATATATTACTTACCAATGTATTATATATATATATATATATATATATATATATATTTATAATATAAAATAAAACGAACTATTACTAGGATTATATATTATATACCTATATGAATATAACATGAACCGAATTTACTACCACGTGAATTTTAATATGATAATACACAATAGATATAATATAATCTCTATATTCATAATCGATAGGAAGGAATAATACGATATTTATTTAGGGAGGGATTGTTTGAAGGTCGCACGAAGTACATTGTATATGTTCATTATTTTTTAGCTTACTTAGAAATACAATTGTAGATATATTTCTTTTTTTATTTAAAGTAGTATTATATATCTGCATCATACAATATTATTAATACCATTTTGTTATTAGCATTTTAAAAACATCCGAAAAAGGAGACTTGAAACATCTAAAAAGTGGAGAGTTGATTGATAATTTATTTAAGAAAATATATAGTCGAAATACATAACCGAAAGTATAAAGTATAAATATTTGCTAACAATAACATACGCTATAGAAATAAACTAAAGAGTTGAGCCATTATTTGTAACATTTCCAAGAACAATTTATTTTATATGTATATATATACGATTTATACACGAGAAATGTATACGAATTACGCAACTCGATGATGTGACATCGATGTTACGGATATATGTAGGTTCGGAATTAAAGTAGAACAATTAATAATATTGATATTTTCATAATAGTAAATGTCATTATTAATTACTTGGTGATGACTACAGGTAAATTGGACCATATAATAGTAGATGATAACAATATGGAATTCGTTGATAGATTTATCTTTCTGTGAGTCTTAATTACAAATGACGGAGTTACCGATAAGGAGCTACGAAGAAGGCTGGTAATAAAAAAATGTGCCATGGGAAGTCTGAAACGTATATTCAAAGATAGAGGCATCAGACTAACGACACAAATTATGATTGTTCAAACTCTAGTATTTCCAATTATCCTTTATGGAGCCGAAACATGGACTATCAAAAAGGCAGATAGGAAAACAATTGATGCTTTTGAACTATGGTGATGGATGAAACTGCTTGGAGTTACCTACTTAGATAGGAAGAGAAATATTGATATAATTGACATAATACAACCTAAAATAACGCTCGAATCCAGAATTGTCAAGACTGTCCTATCTGTTTTCGGACACTTTGTTAGATCAGATATGTTGGAATTGCAAATGATGCTGGGAATAATGAAGGTCGGCGAAGAAGATACAGACCACGGTGCACCTGGCTAGTCAATATACATAAATATCTTTCTAAATGTATTATGAATCTCCGACTAGATGCTAGAGACGGAGAGGGATGGATAATATATACCATGGATGTCGCCAGGGGTCGGTTTCGACTCGACGGCACAGAGTAACAAGGTATTTAAGAAAGGAGTAGGGTAGGGTGTATTAACATATGAGAGTATTTTATAATAACCTATTTATTAAGTAGATACGAGAGTATAATTTAGGAATTCTATTTATCTATAGTTATACCTACAGGTAGACTAATATAATGTATTCAAGTTCAGAGGGTAATAAGACGAAATTAATATATTTATATTTTCTTAATTGTATGAATATCTCGAGGCAAGAAATAGATTACCGAATGCTAATTTATCTAGTAGTTATGTAATAATGACTCATTATTAATGAGGGACCTCATTGATGGTTCTAAGAGAAGGTAAATAGTTGCGCGATAAAGAGATATCTAAAAGGACATGTTAATAAAGGTTATTCTATGATTTTTTTTGCCTAGGAATCTTTATGTATAGGAAATAAGAATATATCCGGTTACATCCTACAAGTTTTAGTAATCGCAATTTAGATATATATCCCTGGTAATATGATATAATTAGCTCGGTGCTACCTAATGTTAAAATGATATGCCCAATAGAACTCCGACAAGGTTGGTGGCAGATAAGAGTTAGACAAGGTATCAAAGTGAACCATAGTTTGCAAACATCGTGCTTATCGTTGTGCAACAAGCTCGGCAATAAGTCTGAGAACAAGTCATCACGTACAATATGAGGACAGTTCTATGTTCGAGCATATTTTCGCTCGCTCTCTGAAACAGTATTTCGATTGGTAACAATGGTCATGGAAATATTTCAACGAGCCATGTAAAGTGTCTCCGCCAAATTCAACATGTTCTATTTTATAGTAGGTAACTATAGATAATGTGTTGTAAGATATAAGTACAGTAACACTACCCATACTAACCACAGTAACACGTCGCTCGGAATATTTATCGTGCTGTGTACACCGCTTAAGGTTTGGTACTATAGTATCTAGTAACTATAGTATCCACTAACTATATATATATATATATATATTTATATACTAATTATAGTTAGTAGATATATAGAGGCATACGGTAAACTATATATATATTAAGTGATAATGAGTTATACCAATATATATATATATATATATATATATATATATAGGATGTCAGTATTTACATGTATTTGTGACCAGTTAAAATTTAAAGAATATTTAGGAACTAAAATATCAAAATGTAAATTAAATAATTTTAAGTTTGTAATTAGAAGGTAAATGTTGTAAATATATAGGATTATCGCATGGATATCTGAGATGAACTCGTGCAAACAGATATAAGCTAGGAAATATATATATAATAATATGATGATAATTATGATGATATACGGTTTATTAGACACTAAAATAGGGTCATGTAGACCCCTTCGCTCGTGCGGGAAGACAATAATAATAAAATAATAATAATATGATAAAGATTTAATAATAATAATATGTTGAATATAACACGAGATAACAATAACGAATTGGATGATTTAATGATTAGAGGTAGAGAGAAAATAAAAAGTAAGATTTATAAATCTTTTGTGGGATCTAATAGAGCGAATGGTAGTAGTGTGGTAATTCTATATATATATATATATATATATATATATATATATATATATATATATATATATATATATATAGAATTAACACACCACCATATATGATGAGACCGGAATGTTTAAAATCTCTAGAATTTAGGAAAGTATTATTAGAGTTCCGAGAGATACGGAGGGAGAAGTTTGGTAACGAAGAGTAGGTAATATTATTCATTTTTTAATTAGATCAGAGATATACCTAGGGCGAAAATAATATATTGACTATATATATATAGCAAAGATATAATACTCCCTATGCATGCAACGTAATTTAGTAATACTCAAAGCCGCTGCTAGCAGTAGTATCGAAATAACTGAAATAGATTTAGGTTCGGCCCTGTTTTCATACAACAATGTTTTCATTGCTCTATTAAATTACATGACATATAAATTAGATTGTACTTACTAAATATATAGTATAGCATTTAAAATCAACATATCCTATTGCTTTGTTATATATTAGTAATGAACACTTAGTTTTCATCATATATATTAATTTAAAGCATATTATTTAATATTTTAAAAGTGTATAGTTTGATACGAATTTACATTATAAACAACACATAGTTCATAAAAGTAACCTGATATAGGTGAAACTGGGGTATTTTGTATACAAATTCGAATTACACGATTTCGCGTAAGTGTTATATCTTTCCTTAGAAAAATCTTTGTATATAGTATCTATTTATAATATTTGTGAATTGAAGGATATATCATATAGGTCTGCCTATGTGTATTTTTTTTGTAACTAATGTATATATTTAAATAGGCACCTATAGAAGTATACTTCTAAAAGTAAAGTAGTGGAAATATGGGTTTGCTAATATAGCTAGTTTTAGATTATGTTATATAACTTTATAAATATTAGTCATAATTCGATAATGTGTTCAATATAGATACATCTTAGATACGTCTTTATATCAAAGAGGACTGCCGAATCATTTGTTCATTTTAGCTAATATGCTAATACATTATTAAGGTGTCCGCATTACCCTCCTCGCCACATTACCCATCTTTCCCCTAACAACATATGTTTAACACTGTATGCTACCTACTTGAAAGTATACATTGACAAGGGAAATACACATACCGGTATAGTTAATGTATAATACCTATAGGATAGTTAATGGGCGAGTGGTTTGTTTCGTACAGTGTCAGGCATAGGACACGATACAAGATTAGAATATTAAGAATTTCTGATTTCAAGATAATATGATACAGGGAAACTACTTATCTTCGTACAATATCTGGGATATTGATTATATTATCGTCTGTAGTATATACAACTACACCATATCAATGCAGACTGTAGTATATAATAGTCCTTTATATTGTTTATTATTGTTTTTCCGTTGTATATTGAATGTATATTATTATCAAATTATTATCGTATTACTATTATTTTATTATTATTTTCTTCCCGCACGAGCGAAGGGGTCTACATGACCCTATTTTAGTGCTAATAAACTCAATATCATCATCATCATATATACATATTAGAATACAATGTCAATAGATGTATACTTTAATATTTCTATTTAAATTAAACCATATTGATTTATAATAAAATAAGCTGACTATAGTATATATTATATATATATATATATATATATATATATATATATATATATATATATATATATATATATATATATTTAGGAATTTATAAAAATAAATGTACTATCATATATATGTGCGTGTATGTGTGTGTATGATAGTATTTTTTTTGATTTATATTCATATCTATCAGATATGCATCTGCTGACAGCAGTAGTCTACACTGTAGACTCTACAGAGACATAGACAACATGCGTGTACGTGTGAATATATACTAGAGCGATAGTGAATAGATATAATATATCTACTATAGATCTATAGTTATATACTATAGTATACTATAGTATCGCTATATTATATATGTGAACACTCGTATCGGACAACAGAGATATAAAAAAACCGATGGATGAAAAAAAATGTGAATATTTGGCGTGCGATAGATGGCGCTACGATGAGTCGGGCCCGAACTTAATAATCTATTAATAGCCTTAATATTACGTAACGACACACACGGCTAGCACATGCCTGTATTAATCATGCCTGCATTGTTAACATCAATCCACAACTAGATTATAGATAGTCAATGTTTATATATATATATTTATATATATATATAGAGTTTTTATTTATTCACGTATGCATACATCAAATATCTGTACTTTTTATATACTAATATATACATATATAACTGATATTAATATATTGTGTGGAAATGTGTAATAAATAAATATATTTACCTCTATATATATCTTAATATATATATATATATATATATATATATATATATATATATATATATCCTTACATTTATAATATACGATTACTATAATATCATAATTATAATGTAATATATTCATTAAATAAAAACGTATTTATAATTAGGATATATGTGGATATATTGCCGTAAATTGATGATGTAGTATTATTGTAGTTATAGAAGTGTTCAGTCTAATGTTGTGATAATCGTATTCAATACTTATATATATATATATATATATATAATATACACGAGTGAAATACTGTAAGTATATATTATACATAAGTAAGTAAGTATACTTACATGTTATACTTTAATAATATATTTGTATATTAGTAAAACGGTATATTGAATATATTCAATATACCGTTTACTTAATTATAATTCATATAATTATATACGAATATTATGATGTTGAAGATGATTATGGTGATGATAATGATTATGATGATGATGATGATGATGATGATGATGATGATATTACCTAAGAGATTGTTAGGCACACCCACAAATATATAAATATATATATATATATATTTATATTGTTATTTTTTTTGTTATTTTTTATTTGGTTGAGTCCATTCATCCCATCCAGGAACTCAGATGAAGTTTTCACTTATAACCATATATGGCTCTAATGTCCATTCGAAGCCGCTCTCGTGTTAAGTCGTCTTAAGGCATCCATGGTTTTAACATATATATATATATATATGTATGTATGGTGATGATATGTTCTCCGTTCACGTAACAAACGATTACAATTACATTAGATTATAGATATATTATAGGCGATTACAATTAATATAACAACATTAACAATACATTAACAATACAGTAACAATGCATGTTGTACAAGATGTCACACGTAGCGATGTAAAGCTATCGGGGCTTCACGCTAAAGTAACGATGATAAACAACGTTTTAATTGCGCTACTTTTTTAATTGTTCTTTATTTATTTCTACGTTAATTCTCTAGATCACTACTTTAATTCTGTACTGTATATTATCGATAATCTATAACGTTATTTATACTTAATACTTTCGATTATATATTTCGACTAAGTATTTGATTAAATATATTACCAATCAATAATCGCACATGTATACATAGCACTAGTAATATGTCTATGACTAATCAATAGTCATGCATCAGTAGACAGGTAACCTCGATACCATGCCAATATATATATATATATATATATATATATACATATAGAGTAGGTATATATATATATATATATATATGCTAATACATGTATATTGTAGACTACAATTTGTAGTATACTTAGTATACTACTAGTATACTATACTATAGTATGCTATTGTATATAGTACTATCGAATATATACTAACAAAACACATATTTGCATATCGGACTTTAATCGTGTGTATTTATATAATTATGTGTGTTTGTATGTGTTTGTGTGTTTGTATGTGTTTGCGTGTATATTGAATATGTATATATGTACCTCGTGTATATAAATAGAATAAGTACAGTATATATATATATATATATATATATATATATATATATATATATATATATATACAGTGTACGCCGAAACCTCTAATTGTCAACGCGTGACCTTAATTGTATTGTTTACTTTCGTAAACCAATAAACCAATGACTAACCCATCGCTTATTTATCTAAGACAATAACACAATAACGATGTACATCATGCTAAATAGAGATGCAGTCTAAAGTGTCTATTATATAACCACATTGTACGACGTACACTGTACGTTAATATATAGTTCCGTGTAATGATTAACTAACACATGAAAACAGGAGTTCTAAATATAACAAGTGGTTATGTTAACAACCGACGGATAAATACATTCTATAAATAGGTGGTCATTCCGTTATCTAATTGTATATTATAATTGTATAGCTTATGTGTTTGTATGTATGTGTGTATGTATGTGTATATATGTGTGTATATGTAATATGTATGTAGAGTAGAGTTGTCTCCATATATGGTTTTACTACTAAAACAATAGTATATTTGTGTAATATAGTACACACGTGTATACACTATACATAATGTTACATAACGATGACTAATTAGCACATTAACGACGCAGCATCGGCTCGCTAATGTCACGCGTAACGGCTCGTCACTTCCGGCTGCCACTATATCTACACACCGCTTTACTAAGTAGGCGGTGACGGTGTAGAGGCGGTGAGTCATCGTAGGACCGCGGTGACGCATCGCTACATTACTATGACTCATTGACAAGTGATGACGTGCATCGTTAATTGGCCGCATATCTGTACCGTTTACTACGCATACCTATACGCATACCTCTATGACGTAGCGTCTACATATACACATACATATGCACATATATATATATATATATATATATATATATATATATAATACCTTTACGTATATTATACCTATAGGTATTCACATACCTATACGCATACCTATACACATACCTATACACACACCTCTAAACATACATATACACCTCTACACATATTCATTGCTAATCTCGATACTACGAATCACTACACCCGCATGCAGGTCGTCACACACAGCGTGTATTCAACACGTTTAGAATAGGCTCTGGTTTATAGCTCTGGTTTATAGAGGTGGAGGTGGCTGTCAATCATCTGCTATGACTCACTGTCTATGACGCATAGCCTACTACCTCTACCACAACCACCAGTAATACTACTACTACCACCGATATATATATATACTAGCCTACCATTATATTAGACAGTAGACCCTCGCTACTGTATATATTACCATAACCCCTATCGTAGATACTACTGTATGCCATGTCATAGTGAACAAGAGTTACCTTGTATACATACAATATATGGTACCGCTATTTATATGTAATGCATCATTATTGTACACGTTACATGTAGTCATTTATCATCACTATACGTTGTAATCTACGTATACTACCACTACCACTACCACCACCACTACCACCATCACTACCACTACCACTACCACCACTACCACCACCATTACAACCACCACTACCACCACTACCATTACCACCACCTCTACCACCACCACTACCATTACCACCACCACTACCACCACCACTACCACCATCACTACCACTACTATTACTACCATTACCACTACTATTACTACCATTACCACTACCACTATAGTAGGTATACCTCTACCACCATCACTACCACCACCACTACCACCACCACTACCATTACCACTACCACTACATCTACCAATTGATTTTCCTCCAGAGATAAATCAGATCTCTCAAACCTCTCATTTATATCTAAAACACTTGAAAGAGTTATAGCAGCACAATTAAATAACTACCTTATCAACAACAATATACTAAATAAATTCCAAAGTGCCTATACTAACAACAAAAATACGGAAACTGCACTAACCCATATACTAAATAACATCCTACTTTATCCCACTAAATACTGCTCCATCATTGTTCTTTTGGATCTTACAGCTGCATTCGATACTATAGATCACACTATTATGATCCGTCGACTGCAATGCATTGGTTTGTCCAGTACAGCATTAGAATGGTTCATCTCCTACCTTGATAGCCGTTACTCAATTAGAATTGAATCACACTTAACTAAACAACGACTAATATCAAACGGAGTTCCACAAGGATCCGTTCTCGCCCCCATCCTTTTTAATATATATTTATCTCCCCTACTAGATATTTTTGATAAATACCCAGACATCAACTTCCATGTATATGCTGACGACATACAAATTTACTGCAACTTACCGGACCCCTCATTAAACATATCCACACTCAATAAATGCCTAGAAGAGATAAGATACTGGCTAGCAGCAAACTCATTAGCACTAAATAGTGAAAAAACTACTGCAATACTGATCAACACATCGCATACCCTACCCTATATACCACCCATCCACATCAATAACCACAACATAAAAATATCTCCTTACGCTAAAAATATCGGAATAATAATAGACAACAAACTAACATTCTCCCAACATACTACTGAAATATCCAAATCTGTGAACCGCACACTACATACAATACGACTAATAAGACCCTCAATAACGACAGAACTTACTAAAACTCTCATAACAGCCTTAATACTTCCTCGCCTCGACTATTGTAATTCCATTCTACATAAATCTAATAAAAACACAATAATACCACTCAATGGACTACTTTATTCAGCTGCACGTACTATATATAGAATTCCCAAATACTCTAGAACCCACATAACCCCCTACCTAAAATCACTTCACTGGCTCCCTATCACACAACGTATACAATATAAAATATTACTTATGATTCCCCATGCCACATATTATAATAACCCCGACTATCTGACCGACTTACTAAATTAACATAATCCCTCCAAACCACAACGTACCATACACAAATACAATTTATTCATCCAAAACTCCCGCAACCTCACAAGAAAACAGGAAACTGCTTTTTCTTTAGCTGCCCCTAAACTATGGAATAGCCTACCATATGATATAAGAGCAATATCTTCGACCCCCATCTTTAAAAGTAGGTTTAAAACGCATTTATTTAACACTGCGTATACAAATTAATTTTTTTTTTTTTTTTGAAAACACGGTCGGAAACTCTACTAAGAAGTTGAATGGCAGTGTCTAAACCATTAGGTTACAAGTTTACAAGGTTACCACTACCACTACTACTACCACTACCTCTACCACTACCACTACCACCACCACTACTATTACCACCCCTATTACACCATACTACCGTATGTAACAATGTATCACCACCACCACTACCGCTACTACTATATTACTAATAGCCACGTGACTTGCTATATACGTGTAATTATTCACCGCATCGTGTCACTACTAGTCATCACTACCGGAAGTCACCGTCAGCCTATAGACTATACATATAGTGCCTGGATATAGTGGGAGCGTTACGCGGCGGTAGGGGGCGTTACCAGTACGTTATCGATCACACACACACACGTGTGTATGTGTATGTGTGTGTGTGTGTATGTGTGTCTACATGCGCATAGCTCCATATCTTCAGTCACGTATTGGTTCTAAGGGTATGTTTTTTGTAACGTACCACAGTACCGCAGTACCACAGTACCGCAGTACCGCAGTACCGCAGTACCACCTGTACGCTTATACATGTAAACTCAAGTGGGACTGTGGTACTAACTTTTCGACGTCCCATCCCACAGTACCACAGTACCACAGTCCCACAGTCCCACAGTCCCACTTGAGTTGACATGTATAAACATACAGGTGGGACCGTGGTACTGCGGTACGTTACAAAAAAACGTACCCTATAGGACATACATAGGACATATATGTCATCCCCTATAGGCGAATACGGTCACTAGTATTTTGTTAAGGATTGCTTCGCGAAATCGCAGTGATTACACCATATAATAGACATCTGCAGTATGTATTAAATACCCAATGATAATGTCTATATATAATGTATATATTATTATTTCTTACCTATTTAGGTCATATATGCCCCAAGTAGGTAACTATATATGGGTATACCCATGGCCGTGAGTCATCATGTATACGCATACTCTATAGAGGTTTATCGTATGAATATTCCTTATATGGAAGTCCTCTCATCCCATCCAGGAACTTAGATGAAGTTTTCACTTATAACCATGTATATGGCTCTAATGTCCCTTCAAAGCCGCTCTCATGTTAAGGCATCCGTGGTTTTAACGAGAGCCGATAATTTATTTATACACAATTATATAATATCACTTCTAAATAATATTTTAAGACCCATTTTATAAAATTAATTAATGGTCCGGACGAGGATCGAACCCGCGTCCTACTGCTTGTGTGTCTGACGCCTTAGCCACTGAGCCACACAGTCAAGTGTATATACTTCCATATAAGGAATATGCATACCATACTAATCATGTAGCGTACTATTTATATAAGTAACGATATGTAGCTATGGGTTTGTATATGACGGAGTATACCCAGTGTGCATGGGGGTTAGCTAGGGTGTTAACGGGTGTTATGTATACACCCGACGGGTGTCACCCGTACGGCGTTATAACTGGGTTATATGCAATGGGATGGGGTAAAAACCCCCTCCCCCGACAGCGTGTGCACAGCGCGGGGTGAATACAGTATACTGCCCTATAGGGCTGATATATAACACGTGTCACGCGAGCCCCCCCCCACATGTTTCTACTCGTAGTGACGTCACCGTAATGGCGGATATTAATCACGTGATGGTGTTCTATTATTCAAGGGCCTACAGCCTACATCCATCATCCCCCGTATAGTATCCACTCTAGTATATAGTGTATATACTATATATAGTAGTATAATACATATAGGTAGTATGCTATAGCCACTGTCACTGGCTGATATAACCACTGTCACTGGCTGATATAGCCACTGACACTGGCTGATATAGCCGCTGTCACTGGCTGATATAGCCGCTGTCACTGGCTGATATAGCCGCTGTCACTGGCTGATATAGCCGCTGTCACTGGCTGATATAGCCGCTGTCACTGGCTGATATAACCACTGACTCTGGCTGATATAACCACTGACTCTGGCTGATATAGCCGCTGTCACTGGCTGATATAGCCGCTGTCACTGGCTGATATAGCCGCTGTCACTGGCTGATATAGCCGCTGTCACTGGCTGATATAGCCGCTGTCACTGGCTGATATAGCCGCTGTCACTGGCTGATATAGCCGCTGTCACTGGCTGATATAGCCGCTGTCACTGGCTGATATAGCCGCTGTCACTGGCTGATATAGCCGCTGTCACTGGCTGATATAGCCGCTGTCACTGGCTGATATAGCCGCTGTCACTGGCTGATATAACCACTGACTCTGGCTGATATAACCACTGACTCTGGCTATAGAGACGAGTGTGATTAATATGGTCGCGTAAAACATCCACGTCGTATGCAGTACGTATATATATATATGTATACATATATATGTATATATATGTCATATATATATGTCATATATATAAATTACCATTACATAATGCCAGGTAATATAGGATGATTAAACAATTCGTAAATAGATAGTAATACCTATATAGGCATATTTCCATATAAGGTGGTGTATGGGTATACATCCGTAACGGTTATATTGTACTATACTCTATACAGTTACCGTATACGGTAGCTGTATACAGTGTTAATTACGTAACTTTTATATCGTGATGTTACGTAAGCATGATATCTATTTATCTGCAGTTTACACTACAGTGTATAAACTGTATACACATATATATATGTGTGTGTACTCATGAATCATAACTTATGTGATTCATAAGTGATAATATAGTGCTAAAGTATCGATTTATACAGATAATACAGGTAATATATTTCGGTTTAGCACTATATTATCGCTCATTAATCATAAGTTATGATTCATAAGTATATTTATACATGGTGTAAACTCAAGATAAATCGATAATCCTATAGGATATCTCTATATATGTGAAGGTATATATATATATATATATATATATATATATATATATATATAAGAAATGATTATCGAACGTGTACATATTATTTATCCGACTAGACATGTGTTTTCCAGATAACTAATAATAAGATATCAACAAATAAATATCAATATAAAAATATATAAATATATATATAATGTTATCACATTATCTAAGTTATATAAATAGTGTACACACGTGTATGTGTGCAGTCGCTATCTTATCTAAGAAAACGCTGATAGCCGCCCTGTCGCCTATAACAATGCGTCAATACAGCCGTCTTATCCGGTTCATTAGCTATGCGTGTGTGTACGTGTGTGTATGTGTGTATATGTGTGAGTGTGCGTGTGTGCATGTGTGTATATGTGTGAGTGTGCGTGTGTGTGTGTGCGTGTGCTATTCATAGAGAACGAAGTGACTTCGTTCTCTTTGTTAACTATGTTAGCTATGTTAGCTATGTTAGCTATGTTAGCTATGTTAGCTATGTTAGCTATGTTAGCTATGTTAGCTATGTTAGCTATGTTAGCTATGTTAGCTATGTTAGCTATGTTAGCTATGTTAGCTACGTTAGCTATGTTAGC
>OZ025246.1:11221689-11241689 GCA_964019155.1 Osedax fenrisi | reverse complement strand
TAATAAATATGTATATTGTACCTTATTGAGTTTAAAAGTCGTATACCCTATTTAGGGTACATGGCAAATGTTGGTGATATTTTTACTATCTGTACCCTATAACTTGAAATCTATGTACCCTAATATTTAACAGTGTACATGAATTTGTAACATACATGTATGTAAATATCTCGAAAACCCTATAGGGTATATATACTATAATAGCACCATATATATGGTGTACACTGTACACTGTATCATCGTATAGCTATATCAGAGTATACTATTCTACATACAGGAATGTTTACTATGACGTAATACTATTGCATGCGACGAAGTGGTGATGTAACCTATTACGTATCCTAACTATAGAGCATATATATACTATTATGAGGATACCGGCCATTTCGTATAAAATCAATTCATACCAATTAATATCTTACCGACGCAAGTTAATATGTACCAATAAAAAGTCGAATCGTACCTCGAAATTGATTTGTTTTTCGTACGAAATTACGTGGTACAAAATTACTATTATTCATTCTAAACAACATACCTATACTTATGCTTGTTAAATATACACATATTATATATACATATATATATATATATATATATATATATATATATAATTAGGATTTAGATACCCAAGTATATATTTGTGGAAATAACAGACGCGCATAACTCGAGTATCTGATATTTGTAAGCACGTGTTATCTGAAGTTATCTGAGCACGTGACCCCCGCGCGTTATCCGAATACGGTATCGCCACCTATGTGTATATATTTCATATCTATAGTTTATAAAATCAACGAGATAATACCGCGATATCGGCGCAGTGTTGTGTTGTGGTAGCATCGCGGGAAGATTACCAGAATGCTTTTAGAATGTGTTCGCTATTTTTATATTATTAGCTAAATCGAAACATATTAGGGTGCGTTTTTTGTAACGTACCACAGTACCACAGTCCCACCTGTATGCTTATACATGTAAAATCAAGTGGTACTGTGGTACTGTGGTACTGTGGTACGTTACAAAAAACGCACCCTTAGAAATATCGTACGAATCGTGTACACTAGCATTACACGTGAACATGTTCTATACTGGTTACCAGGTGACGTGAGAACACTAGTCACGTGGTTACGCATTATTATCGATACATCGATCACGTGCTATGGTATTCACGTATCACGTGCTATGGTATTCACATATCACGTGATATGGTATTCACAGATCACGTGCAATGGTATTCACAGATCACGTGCTATGGTATTCACATATCACGTGATATGGTATTCACGTATCACGTGCTATGGTATTCACAGATCACGTGCTATGGTATTCACGTATCACGTGATATGGTATTCACATATCACGTGCTATGGTATTCACGTATCACGTGCTATGGTATTCACATATCACGTGACATGGTACTACACCTATTGTCGTAGCCGCGCTGTGAGACGATATACGCTTACATTTGAACAGCTATAAGCCTAGTCTACATAGCACGCTGCGGTGCTAAATCTAAGAATGGATGACACTGTCAAACTGAGAATGACACCGGTGTGGCAGTCTGCGATTACCCCGGTCTAAGATTACCCCATCCGGAGTAAACATACAAATATGGTATAAGTTTAACACGTAAAGTATATAGGGGTTAATCGCAGACTGCGTTCCCGGTAGTATGCGATTACCCCCAGTCTGAGATTACCCCATCCGGTATAAATACATGGGCTGAGAGTTAACATGGGATGTACGATATGGGGGCGTGGCTTAAATTCTGAATTAATATCAAGGAAATGTCCTTGTTAATATCTACCTAAACATGAGAATAGGTAACCTTTAAATTATAGTCGTTATTTTACATGTTTTAAATATTCAAAAGTAACTAGAATGTATGTATAGTGTTCGAATAAAATGTTGAATTAAAATACAAAATTAAAAAGGGTTATCTCTAGCATTGTTACTTTAAGTAACTACTAGTAACTACTAGTAACTTACTTACATAGTATCGCACTATGACAACGACTCGCAGCCGTATACGGTATATAGTATATATATATATATATATATATATATATATATATATACTATTGTGCGATGTGTATAGATGTAGGACGCTTATAGACAACCCACAACTATTTATTTATGGAATCCATTTAAACGAATTTAAACGAAATAAAGCCTAGATTTCCCCGTCTTCGTTTCTCTATCGATCGTCAACCGGTAAACAATGCAATCAATGTGTCACCTCGAGTTACTATGGTAACTATAGTAACTATAGTAACTAAAGTTAAGCGTAAGATTTACAACGTGAGATGGACACTGTTTCATACTATTATAAGAGTTATAGTTATAGAACTATAGAACTATAGTCTATATATAGAACTATAGTCTATATATAGAACTATAGTCTATATATAGAACTATAGTCTATATATAGAACTATAGTTAGGCGGTTTCGAATCAATAAAGCCGATCGCTTTCACTGATTCTCCTTATTAGGGGCGCTGGAAAGATTTTGTATGTAGAATAAATTGTGTGGTAAAAGTGGGGGGGACAAACACATAGGAGGTCCCCATAGATTTAAAGTAGGGGGACATATCCCCACGCCCCCCTGTTGCAGCGCCCCTACTCCCTAGACGTTGTATATAAACTTAATTCATACATTCGTATACATTTTACACTATTGTGTATTACTATAGTAAGTTATATTATATGTATATATTACGTAACACATATAATACATGTATTTAATATACATAACACATATATATATATATATATATATATATATATATATTACTGTCTGTGTGGCTCAGTGGCTAAGGCGTAGGACACAGGTTGAGCCTCATCCGGACCATTAATTAATTTTATAAAATGGGTCTTAAAATATTATTTAGAAGTGATCTTATATAATTATGTATAACTAAATGATCGGCTCTCGTTAAAACCATGGATGCCTTAACATGAGAGCGGCTTCGAAGGGACATTAGAGCCATATATGGTTATAAGTGAAAACTTCATCTAAGTTCCTGGATGGGATGAAAGGATGACTCCACCAAATAAAAATAACAATAACAATAACAATAACAATATATATATATAATAAAAGTTTATTGACTCAATGAAAACGATAGACGTTTATGCGTGAAGTTGAAATTATAAAACAAATAAATAAATAAATACACGAATTATATTACAATTTTAAAAGAAGACATTATACTGATAACATACGACGTACATATGTCATACGTGAACATAGTCGACATTTGAAAGTAATAAAAGATGATATGGTCCGTAGGTCATCTGTAAGACTATTCCGTATTTCGGAGGAGTAACTATTCGTCCGAGTCGCAAATGTGAACTGATGAAACTCTCAGTGCCATTTATCTCATCTATGTATGCAGATGCTGCTTTAACTGTTGCTGCTCCGAAGTACTGGAACAGTCTTCATATCACCTTTTATTACTTTCAAATGTCGACTATAGTCGATATATATATATTCACATATGTTATCATTATAATATCTTCTTTTAAAATTGTATTATAATTTGTGTATTTATTAATTTATCTTTTTCTTTCAACTTGACGCTTATTAAACATTGAGTAAATAAACCTTTATATAATATATATATATATATATATATATATATATATATATATATATATGTATGTGTGTGTGTGTGTGTGTGTGTGTGTGTGTGTGTGTGTGTGTGTGTGTGTGTGTGTGTGTGTGTGTGTGTGTGTGCGTATATGTGTGTATTACTCGTAATAAATAAGGTGAAGTATAGGGTATGTAGCGAATGCATGACTAATGCGTATGCGTATACGTGTATACATATAAGTGTATGCTATGTTTTATAATTAAAGTTTAGGAACATTATTTATTTTATCTATTATAATCTAGAAGGATATAAATTATAATAGTTATTATATAGTTTTTAATAAAAAAAAATTAGTGTGCATTATCTTATCATTATTTTATGTTTTTGAAAATGTTATTCCCCTCTATGTATTTCTGTATAGAATTTATATATATATATATATATATATATAATTTTATCTTATCTACTTCGAGTGCATTTAATTATATAGTTATTACGATATTTGTAATGATGTAGTATATGGACACTGTATAATGTCGATATTAAAAATAGAATTTAGTATATAAGTTACTTTATAAGTATATACTAGTTTAATTGTAATCATATACGATCAATAGTAGATACTATTATATATATAGGTTACTGATATAATATGTATATAATATAATACACTTTGTATACTATATAGTATTATAATAAATGTATAACTATTATAAATGTAATAATGCTTTATATAATAATTGGAGACGAATATATTCCTATCCAATGTGTATCTATACATAATCAATTTATGAGTTAACTAATATAATATTATATACTTATTTAAAATACTAGTGTAAATGCCTACTCATGATACTACTTTTATTCTTTTTACCGAGAGAATATGTTGTATGTATATATACCTATATATCATATATTTACTTCTCCTTTTTAGTTGTTTAATATTACCATAGATTTAGAGTACCAGGTTATCTAAATCTATGAATATTACCAAAGATTTTCCGAATTATAATGTTTCGCAAAATATTTTCTATTAGGAACGCACTATTTATTATTAGTATTGTTATATTCAAGTAACATATATGTATACTACTTAAACACATTCGAGAATAGCGCTCGCTAGTATATGTGTGTATAATAAATCATCATCATCATAATATTAATCTATATAACGATAACATATTATTTTGTAGATATATAAATAAGAAACTCTACGTTAATGATACTATATATATAGTATACTTAATTATACCTGTGTGGCTCAGTTTGCTAAGGCGTCAGAGACACATACAGTAGTGTTTAAGCTGTGTCCGTACCATTGAAATAGATCTTATAATAATATTTAGAAGTGCTCGTATATAATTGTGTATAAATAAATGATCGACTTTCGTTAAAACAATGGATGAATTAACATGGGAGAGAGCATGAAACATTAACGATAAAAATATAGAATAATATGCCCGTTACCAAATGTCGGAGTCTAATTTACTTATATAGGTATTCCTCGGGGGTCTGTGCCGGAACCGTTTCTGTTATACATTAATGATATTATCTGGGCAACAACAATAGAAAATATTTATATTATTTGTAGCCCTTTAGAATAAAATATTATATAAATATCACTGTAATTTAACAGAAAAAAAAACATTAAAATTCTTCTAATAAATATAATTATTAATATTACCAATGTTATGGATGACAATAATTGAATTCTATTTTCTGACAATACGCCTCTGATATTTACTGATGGCGATATTTTATACAGGAAATTCTAGTCTGCAAACTGTAGACTAATAAATATATTCGTATATGTTGTTCGTGGTTATTTTTTAATAAAATAACATAGTATTTAGATAAAATGTCATATATTGCTTAAGACTTTAGCCATACATTACACATTTCATTAATTGGAATACATTTCAATGTATTAATTAATACATGTAAATGTGTCGGTGTCATCATTGATAATAAGCATTGAATACATTGAATAATAGAAATTATTAATAAACTATTGAATAAATAAATACTGATTTATTATTAATACAGTACAATGTACTGAGTAGGGTACCTACATTAGGTAGAGCCTACGGTGCTTTATGTCATTATATATATATATATATATATATATATATATATATAATATATGTATAAATTCATATAGATTATAATCCTGGGGTTCTAACTGTAAACTAACTTCTAATAACTTATTCGAATTATGAGAATTGTTGTATAAAATAAAGTGTTAATATATATATATATATATATATATAATTATATATGTTTTTCTTCTTCCAAGGGTTAGTTCCCAGAGTGAACGTCACTGGTTAATTCTTTTTTGCTACGCCAAGAGTGTCCGCAACATCGCAGTCGTTGTTCACTTATCGAGGCAATAGCCTTCGCTATATTGCCGTATAATCTTTGTTTATCATGTGGGTGTTCCATGTTTTACTGCGCGTAACATTCTTACGTGTGCGCCGTCACTAGTTGTGTCTAGAGATACAGTTAAAGTCCATGTGATTGATCAATATACTATAACTGATTCAACTACAGCTCTAAGGAAGTTGTTCTTCAGCTTGTCTTTGAGATTTGACTTCCATATCATATTCATACTATAGTATAAACTATAAATATATTTATAAATATATAGCGCTACATCTATAGCGCTTCCTATTATTAACTTATTCTATTGTTCACATCATGTTCAGTTGATCCGATGTCACTTTCGAGATACTTACAAATCTTGACACATTTTATATCGTCGCCATTTAAACTTTTTATTTCAATGGTATTTTTCTGATTTATTCGCTTTTATCAATGTTAACTTGTAGTCCTATATATTTTGCCACCTTTTCTATCTCGTGAAGCATTGATTATACATAGGTACCTACCTACTTATTATTGTTTGATTTAGTAGTGAGGTCGTCAGCATAATCAGAATCGGTCATAAAAGTTTCAGGATTTCTACTGCTCTTTCGTTTTTTCTATATTTATTTCAAGGTTTTTATCATTATCAAGTGCTTTCCGTAATACAAATCCATGCATATTATGAAGAGGAAGGTGCGATCTCCTTGAATATCAATGGTGTAATATCGAAAAGTGTATCTATCTGGTGATCTGACGATGGAACGGGTATTTTTATATAGTATCATAATATATCGTTTACGGTCGCAGTAGGTATTCCATATGCAGTAAGAATCATTCTACATTTTTCAAGATGTAGGTTTCCTATATATATATATACCAGAATTCTATAGAATCGAATGCTTTAGCAAAGTCTATAAATAATAGTTTTTCTGGCAGATTTGTTGACTTTATTCTTTATAGTATTCGCCGGATAGTGAGGATCTGTCATGTGTTGATCTGTTTTTACGAAGCCGTTTTAGTTATTGCGTAATACGTTGTATATTTCGATATTTCTATTCAATTGACTACCCAGCAAACAGTAAGAGCAGCATAATAGCAGCATAACAGCAAATTCTAGAGCCTCGAATGTTTACATTGTGCTATTATGCTGCTATTAAATGTCTATTATGCTGCTATTAATTTGTAATGATATTATGCTGCTATTATGCTGCTGTTATGCTGCTAGTATGCTGATATTATGCTGCTATTAATTTTAAATGTCTATTATGCTACTATTATGCTGCTATTATAATAATAATATCAGCATAATAGCAGCAGAACAGCAGCAGAACAGCAGCATAATATCATTACAAATTAATAGCAGCATAATAGCAGCATAATAGACATTTAATAGCAGCATAATAGCACAATGTAAACATTTGAGGCTCTAGAATGTGCTATTATGCTGCTATTATGCTGCTATTACTGTTTGCTGGGTAGCATTAAATTGTATATATTTACTATGATATATGTGAGCGTTATCCACCTACATCTGCGATAATTTTTAGCCATGGAGAGGTTTCCCTTTTTTGGAAATGGGAGTATGCAACCTTCGGTCCACCTCTCTATATTATGTTAATCATACACGATGTTACACACATATAGTGCTATAGTACTACGTTTTAGAATATACAATTTGGCATATATGCTTTGAAAGTTTGTTATAATTAATTAATTATTAAACGTTTATGATTATTAATTTATATCTTATTGACTTAAATCATAAAGAATTCTTTATATTGTTTTACATAGTAGGTTACTTACTATAGTATATACCGACTCATGACTAATGATGGTACATAATATTGTGGAAAATGCACTGATGCTCTACCCTAAATGAATATGTTCTGAGTTTGTGGCTGATCAACCTATACATTATAATATAACAAAAGTTGACATTATTTTTACCACATTTGTTACAAATATTAAACCTTTTTGTATTTGCATACCAATTATGCTAAATTTTATAAAGTGTTTTCTTTTTTACTTTAGAAAGTATATACCTACCGTCAATATATTATTATATTGTATTGATCTTTATTTTGTAATGTTTTCCAAGGTATTGTAATGTAAAACCTACGTGGTATTTAAATAATAATTATTATTTTTACCATAATTGAATTTAATCAATTGCTATCATATAAGTAAACCACCGACTTTGACTCAACGTCTTATAATGATTCGACATTTGTATCCAATTCAATGCATTTATATAAATAAATTATATTTAATTCACTCTATCATATATTCTATATGATATATCCTACATTAATATATGTTCACTCTATCATATATTCTATATGATATATCCTACATTAATATATGCATTTAATTCAATTGAATTATTATTGAAATATAATACAATATATTAATAATAAATATTATTTACAATTATTATAGTTTATATTACATAGGTAGGCTATTATACCTATTGTACATGCATATTGTTTCGAATTATGAAATAAAATTGTATTAATTGAATATATAAATAATATCGTGATCGGGATCGGGAAAGGATCGGGTAAAGAATTGAGGATCGGGATCGAGAAATGGATCGCATAATAGAATAAATAGAGGATCGGGATCGGGATCGCCGATCCAGGAAAAAAATATCAGTGCCCATCTATGCCCATAACCAAAGGGATTTGCTGTAACCTCAGTTATATGAGATTGTAGTAGGTCTTAGAATTATACATTAGTATACCTTGTTTTATATAATATTTATTTTAAAGATAAGTACTCCCACCTATTGTTGACCTTGTGCATTATAAGACAATTTACTTATTAATTAAATAAAAATAACTATATTATATACTTTAATATATAATTTAAATAGTAGTTAATTTCAATATATTATAATAGTAATTTATTTATTAATTAGATTAATTTTAATAATTTATATAATGATATAAAATTTAATACGCGCAATAATTTTAAAGTTTGACAGTTCACAAGCAAGCACTTCCTTTTCGACCGAAGCATTTTTGCATATTGCATTCCTTAATCGTAAACATCATCGTACTATACTTCTATTTACCATGTCTTGGCAAGCATTCAGAGATAACTTAGTTGATACTAAAAATGTTACAAAAGCTGCTATCGTAGGATTAGATGGAAACATATGGACACAATCCGATGAAATGAACGTTAGAAACTAATTTTACATAAATTCTAACCAGGATATAAACTTAAAATCAGTTTAATTCGTTGCATATTGAATAAATTCACCATATTACACTAGAAACATATTCCTAATATATATAGATATGTGTCTTTTTTGTAATATAAATGATGTATAATATATTGCAATAGTAATTTAAGCATAAACATTACCGGTAAATATTTATTATATTATAATAATTTTCTAATCTCGACAAAATTCAAATTTATATTTATAAAATTTGATATACAATTTTCTTTAATAACTCTTTAATTTTTAATTGTTATATTTAATAATTAATATATTATTATTTATTATAATTGTATATTTTATTCTACCATATTAAATATTTATTTAATCACCAATCACGTACTTATATAACAACATATATATTATATAATATAATGGGGTGATCAATATTTTATCAATTTATTTATATATAGTAATTAATTAAAATATATAGTATATATTATACTGTAAATAATTTCTAATATATAATTATAATAAAATAGCTCTTCTAATATCTATTTATATTTCTAATTATATAAATATATTTAATGACTTAGTTATATTATAGTATACTATATCTTCATTTAACTATAGTATACTTCATTTAACTACCATAGTTTCCTGTTGAAATAAACTCCATGTTAATCTGCGTAATCCATAATTTCTCATACTTTCTCTCATATATTTTGTATCTATGTTAATTTGTAATGTGTTTTATAGAATGTATATATATATATATATATATATATATATATATATATACTACACATTGTATGCAGATAATTCCTGTTAGCAAATATACCATACAATATATAAGATTTGGTAACCAGTGATCTTGTAAAAGTTATTAAATTTGTTTGGTGATTTCGTGCAGTGTAAATTCTATTATTTATAAATAATTATTTACACCAATGTATTATCATTGAGAATAAGATCACCAATTCGCATGAGATCACTCCCTATGAAATCACATCGCACAAGATCACTGGTATTCTTGAATACCAGAATGTTCGGACCAGGTAAACTCGGACCACTTTTTTTTTTAAATAAAGAAGATTCCGACCACTTTAAAATAACTATTTAGTATACTTCTATAATTTAATATGCTTTCACAGTATACAATTATAATTACATTTTTATTTATTTATTTTTAATAAAAAAAGAAGATATTGACCACTTTTAAAATAACTATATATAATATACTTCTATACTATAATATGCTTCAACATACTTTATATAATTATATTTACATTTTTATTTATTTGTTAAATTAGAAAATAGTTATTTAATATGATATTTTATTAGAATTATATATTTAATTAGGTAAATATTTAATTTAAACTGATCACGATTTGAAGAAAACTCAAACCACATTTTAAAACAAAGTATATTTGGACAACTTTTAAAATAACTATATATATTATACTTCTATAATATAATATGATTTAACCAATTTTCACTTTATATAATTATATTACCATTTATTTAAAAGTTTAATCAGTATATATCTGTTACTATATATTATATTAAATATATATATAAGCTTTTATAGGCTCACTCGGGTTATAATGCAACTAAAAAAAACTGGAAATATTAAAACTAAACCCAACCAAACCAGTGAAAATAACTTATATTAATTTTTTAATATTATATTTATAAAATATTCTTTGTTTTTAAAAATTTGTCGGAGATTTCTTCAAAAGTGGTTCGAGTTTAAATTAAATGTTTATCTAATTAAATAGATAATTCCAATAAAATATCATATTAAATGACTATTTTCTAATTTAACAAATAAATAAAAATGTAAATATAATTATATAAAGTATGTTAAAGCATATTATAGTATAGAAGTATATTATATATAGTTATTTTAAAAGTGGTCAACATCTTCTTTATGTTTTTAAAGAGTGGTCCGAGTTTACTGGTACCCGTATTCTTGGATTAAAATGTAATATTTATGTTTATTTAAAATCTTAAATAATATGATAATTATAGTTACTAATTTGTTTGTAAATAAATTATAATATATTTCTTATATAAGTATATTGTACATATATAATGTAATGGTTATATATATATATATAAGTGTAACCAGTGATTGTGTACGCAGTTATTTCGTTTGTTTTGTAATTTCGTGCGTAGTGTAAATTCTAATATTTATAAATAATTATTCATATATATTATAATTACACACCAGATCACCAATCCATACAAAATTACTTCATACATGTTCACTCGTATTCTATAAGTACTCTGGTAAATTATCTTCTTTATAAATTAAGTATATCCTTATAAATATGTATATATATATATATATATATAGATATATGTTAATAAACTATATTATATTATGGATATACGTAATATACTTGTTTTTTATATATTTAATAATATTTTTATTATCAAGAAATAGATAATATTAAAAGTACTATAACTTTATAACTGCCTGCTTTGCTCAGTAATCTAAGGTGTCAGACACACATGTAGTAGGATGCTGTTTCGGTCATGTCAATATCCTTGACTCAAGACTAATAAAATAGGTGTTACAATATTATTTAGAAGTGATATGGAATATTATAATTATGTATATAATAATGATCGACTCTTGTTAAAACTACGATTAACCACCATGATCCCTTAATATATTAATAGATTTGAATAGACATGTTATAAGTGAAAACTTCATTACATTTCCTGTATGGGATGAAATGACTCTACCAAAATAAAAATAACTAAATATTTCATTCATTTATTGATATCACTATCACAATAGTCATAGACATATTTTTTTTTTTATTTTTGTATAACTTAAAAATTATTGATAAATATATCATTTAAAATTAGTATAAATATTAATATTAATAGTATATATTATGTATTGTATACATTTTAGATTGTATAATTTCAAAAAATATAATAATGTTAATAATATTATTGACTATATTAAAGTATACCATGTTACATGGTCCATGTATAATATCATCATATATAATATCGTGTACATAAAGTTGATGTCATAAACTAATATGAAAAATGAATATGTAGTATATATATTAAATAATATTTATTAAATATTATATAAATTAGTTATTAGTATAATTTTAAATTATATAATTCAGGTTTGATTATTATATTAAAAAAAATCAACAACCCGGGTATCAATATTATTAATAATATTATAGATTATGTATATTATATAAATGTATTCATTTAATAAACAAGCCTGGCCGAAAGTAACATATAATTTGGATTGAATTTACTGAATCATTGTATAAATTATAAAAGTAATTATTACAAATAACATTCTATATAAAAATGTATTAATACAAATTATTTAATAAATACAAAACCAATATTTTTCAAACACAAAATCAAAAAACTAAAAAAAAACATAAACCCTGGTCATAAATAATCAATTACAAATATTTACCATAAATGACATTTAATTATATTATAATATTTAAAGAAATGTAACAATAATTATTTCTTAAAGCGCTTTTCAAATGAGCAATCTATTCTAGAAATTTCGCAATGGAATTCTTAAGAATTGCCAAAATGTGACATTCTGTTTTTTGTGTGCAATTATTGATAAATGTTCTAATCCAAATTTATTCTAGTTCTGTGACAATGTATGCAATTGGTAAATAAACGTACGCACACGTATACTGCATCGATATAAAGAAAGTGAATAAGCAATTGAATTGTTATGATACTTGGCGCTGCAGTCGCACCCTACTACCTGGCCCACTACTTTTTATTTAAAATTAATACTATCTACATATATTGATAATTACTACCAATTTTACTGTACTAAAAATAAAATTATATATTTAAAATACATCATATCACATTTCCTCGTAATTTTGTGTATTTAAAGTATATTTAAATTGAAGATATCATACTATTTTATTGATATTTATAATCTAAATCCATTGGTATAGATAGAAGTTACTTTAATCTATTTCGACGAAAAGCCTACTGTTGTAATAATATTTGTCATATATAATATGACTAATATCCAATCAAATTGTTAATTTATCGATAAAAGTACCCTTCACGTATCTATCTTATACATGCATTGCGTGTGTCAATTGCTTATCCACTTTCTTTATATCGATGGTATACTGACGAGTATTAATGCATACTCATTTACCTTTCTAGGGGTTGATCTATTTATAATCGTAAACGATTGTGATTAAAATTGTTATCTAATCGTTAACGATCGTTTAATTAATAATAATTATAATATATAATTCCTTATATAATTATTAAATTATGAATATATATATATATATATATATATATATATTACCACTTTATGATTATATAATGAACTTAAGTTCATAAAATGTATGTATTTTTAAGTATTAGAATAAGTAGTAGAACTAATGAACAAATTTCTCATGTGAACACCCTAACATTGATACTACTAGGGGATTTTGAAACTGGAATTCTTAATAATTCCATTGTGAAATTGCTGGAATATATTGCTCATGTTAACAGCGATTTAGACCTTTTTAAATTTATATATTATTTATTTGATTTAAAAATATTTTATATAATCCCAACATATTTAATTTATAATAAATCTCACTTATTGATTGATAATTTATTTAAGCAAATATTTAATCAAGTATAAATATATTATTGAATAAATAAAGTAAAATACACATTTTAAGAAATTAAAATATTTTACAGTTGCACTTTACAGTAAATTGTAAAATTACAATACAAAATTATATTTAATAGTTTTATAAAATCAATAAGATTTCTAAATCATTTTATAAATAATTCTATAAATTAATGAAAAGCAATTTTATATATATATTATTAAGCCTGGTTCACACATAAAAAGTTTATGTATTATTTGGCAAATATTACATCACTGATATCCATGAGAATGAATATAATGAGATTTAATTTTAATTCTTTATATTTGACTTATTTTATATTTCATTTTATTATATGAGATTATAATTCTATATTATCTTATTTTATATTATATATTTTATTTTAATTAAATATTCTATTCAATAATATTTTAATGAATTCAATAGAAGATAAATTTAAAATCCGTCCTAATTCCTATATTTTAGTAATAAAAAGTTATATACATATTTTACACCTATATACAATACAATTATATATGTGTTGAAATCATCGATATAAAGAAAGTGGATAAGCAATTGACGCACGCAATGCATGTAAAAGATAGACACGAGAATGACACTTTTATCGATAAATTAACAAAATGGTATCAGTGATTTTGATTGGATATTAGTCATATTATATATGTCAAATATTAAAACAGTAGGCTTTTCGTCGAAATAGATTAAAGTGACTTCTATCTATATCAATGGATTTAAATTATAAATATCAATAAAATAGTATTATATCTTCAATTTAAATACACAAAATTACGAGGAATGTTGATATTATATATTTTAAATATATAATTTTATTTTTAGTAATGATAGTACATTAAAATTGGTAGTAATTATCAATATATATATGTATAAATACATATTATTATAAATAAAAAGTAGTGGGCCAGATAGTGGGTTTCGACTTCAGTGCCCATAGCGGATAGTGCCATACACATACATTCAATTGCTTATCCACTTTCTTTATATCGATGGTTGAAATATGTGCCAGATAATCCCCAATAAATATACTTTTTTGATGTGAAGGCAGTAAAATCCAAAATGAATAATTAAAATGTGATAATTATCTCAATAAATAAAATATTAATCTAAATAATGGTTGAAAACAATTTAATTACATACAATATTAAATATTTTAGAGATATTGGATAATTATTTACACTAGTTAATCAATTGTAAATAGATTATTTAGTTTTACTTAAAAATTAACAAGTCATTTGTCACTAAAATTTCTAACCCAAAAACCTCAAACCTGTATATGCCCGATATTTGTTAATGTTTTATAAATGTTTTAAAATACATTATTTTTAAATGTTCTAGAACTTTATTTTCCTCTCCTTGAAAATATTATTTTTTATTTAACAGATTTTATCAAATATAGCATCAAATAGTATTTAATCCCAATCCTAATATCAAGACTAATATCATCAGATTAATAATGTATTCTATATGTGAAAATATCAAATGTGTATAATGTAATATTTATAATATCAAATGTGTATAATATTTATATTCTAAAAATCATTAATAATTTCTATTATAATGATCATTTAAATAATATAGTTAAATTATTTGTAGTTATCGCAACCTGAAGCTAAAGCAATTGCAACTGGAATGACCGGAACATTTGATTCCTTAAGAGATAAAGGTGTACTTATTGGAAGTGTAAAGTATTTCCTTTTACAATGTGATGACCAACAAGTACAAGCAAAAAAAGGTAATGATGGTCTCTCGGTCGCTAAAGCAAACACATGTTACGTTATTGGAACTTATGTCGATGGTATTACCCCCGGAAATTGCAGAAATTCGGTAGAAAAAATGAGAGATTACCTTATGTCTACAAACTTCTAGGTAAATTATTATATTTTAATCAAGATTTAATAAACTATTTAATATTATAATGTCATTATTAGTAACTTCGTTAAAGTGATTTTATTATATTATAAATTATAATTTATAATAATAAGCTGACTGATAATACCCTATAATTCATTTCAAATAATAATTATAAAATTTATTAAAGAAAATACTGATATCACTAAAGGCAATCATTAATAAAATAATTATTCTATTCCAAAATAAGATTACATATTTTATTTCAGTATGTGAACATGAATAGAAAAGTTATAATTAAAATGAATACATTAATTATATAATATTAAAATTATATGTCTATTATTCTTTTGAATAATATTTCTACTCTTGTAAATTTGAATGTTTGATACAATACTATAATACATATCAAGTTAACTAATATTTTATCTTTTTATAAATTATAAATAATTATAGGAGTTTATTTAATAATTATAGCCATATAATAATACATTTATTTTTTTATTACATTTATTTATTTGTTTAATAAATTTTATATATTGGGGAGAAAATATAATACTTATCAAAAATATAATTGAATTCTAGGAATGATCGTAGATCTAAGTATAGATAATTCTATATATATATATATATATACATTAATATTAATTATTGATTAGGAGAAATAAAAAAATGTTATTTATCAGTACAAATATTAGGATTATATTTGAATAATATTGAATAAATTTAAATATTTGTAAATAATCTTAATAAATATAATATATTAGATTAAATATGTAACAATAATTTAAAATATTAAGGAAAGTTGGATATTGTGGCCAAACCAACAGTATTTCATCTACATATAACATGCAATTTTCATTCAAAAACATGCAAATTTAAGAATTTAAGGGATATACCAAAGGGAATTAATTAAATTATAATTGAATTGTAAATCTGTGAAGAATTATTTAAAATATGTAAAGATTATGGAATCATAATATTAAATGTGGGATATTAAAAATAATATATGATAATACAAACATCGGCTACTATACCCTATTAACAAATAATTCGTAAATATTTACTAAATATAGTATTTAAATATTTTATATAAACTAAATAGTTAATATACCAGAAACTAATTTTAACTGATTTTATTTATTAAACTTCATATATATATTTTAATGTAGATTAAATATTACATTTTAATTTAATATATATATATATACTATTACCATGATATATTTTATAATTTGGTTGATTAAAATAAACATTACAATATATTTAATTGATTATTTATTTACAGATATTAAGAAATATTTATGGAATGCACAATACATTGTAGACCACAAAATATGAAATGATCAATTGTAATTTATTATGTTATTATGCTTATGTTATGCTCTACTATGAAATATTAGAGATACTCACATATTAAAAATATGTAATTTATATACTGCTACGGCCAACCATTGTTAATAAACTATGCGAAATTTTATTATTTTTCCATACTTAAAATGATACATACATTGTTATACATTAATAAAGTATTAATAAACAACAATACTTATTTTATTAATTTATTTTATTTTATTATATTAGATTGATTATTTAATAAGGTCATTAGAAATTTAAAATGGTATTGCCTTTATTAATTATTAATATATCTTATATAACCTAATAAATAAATCAATATTAATTACATTATGTGTATATTAATTACATTATATGTGAATGTAAACATGAATTATAATGAAAAAACTAGAGTATATTATGTATTTATTGGAGTGACTTATTGAATTTATAGACTTATTTTAAACATTTTACAATAATATGTTGCTGAATTTGTAATCCCACAAATTTCACTTTTAATAATATAAGTTATAAATAAAATAATGTAAGAATATATAATTTAAGAGGCTAATTTAATAATCTAATATTTCAATATATAAATATATATTATTAATCTGAAAGAAAACCTTGAAAATCATGTGGTAATATAAATAATCCAGTATTAACAAATTAATATATATTACAAAATCAATTTTAATTATATAAATATTATATTTGTTAGTATATATTTAGATATGTTAATACAAATAAAAATATGACATTTAAAATAATTACTATATTTAGATAATTATAAGAATAGATACTCATTTCTATAAAAATTAATAATATTTATTACACTACATTTATATCAGGAAATATAATAATATATAATCTCTATTTGTACATACAAACATACATACAGCTATATTATACATGTAGATTAGTTTATTTGTTTTTGCCATTCATATTGATAAATTCATATACATATTTTAGATTCCATACAAAAATAACTTCAACATCTGGATGTATTTATAATAAGATAAATCAAGTATTTATCTATAATGTTTAGCATATACATATTTATTATAATGCCTTTATATATATACAGACTAATGTATTAAATTATAATATATATAGATATATATATTCAGTTATATACATATATAATAAATATTAGATATATATATATATATATATATATATATATGAATATGTAATAAGTTCTTTTTATACAATTGTTTATTAATTCTAAATTGTTTTTTAATATACAATCTATATGATAAAATTGTACTTTTAAATATATACTAGATCATGAAATTATAATTATAGTATTTAGCAATCTAATAATATATGGACTAATATTTATAGAATATGGTAATACAAATTTAATATTTATTTTGTATAGTATATTATTTACGAATTCATTAATATATTGATAGTATAGATTAATGAATTCGTAAATAATATACTATAAAAATTGTATATTTTGATATTAATAAAATGAATTATAAAATAAAATCTTAAATACAATTAATTATATAATTGAATTTGGTTATAATACTGCAAATATGAGTGCTTATTTATATTATTAACTATATATATATATATATATTAATTATAATATGATCACCCAAACAAATGTATTTATATATAATATTACATCACAAGAAAACTCTAGTACAATTGTTCTTCAACACACATGTATACCTACTACTTATGTCTAATTAACAAAATGCATATCATACAAGCTATTTACAATTCTTCATTTCCGAGTGCTAATTCATTAAAGTAAGCCATTATCACCATTAAAACATGTAGATTCTTTACAGGATGTAAACAATTAATTCCTAGTAATTCGTAAATGGAATGTGGTAACATTTGCTAGATCACAGACTTGTAAATATAGTATACATGCGCTTCGAATGCACACACACACACACATATATATTTCAGTGTATACATATGTTTATAATATAAATTCGTATACAATCACACCTTTTTATATATTTAAAAGTAAGATCGTCTATATTTACATTTAATAAGAAATTAAAATTTAGATAATAAATGAAATTATACATTCACAATAATAAGTATTACATATATATATATATATATATATATATATATATATATATATATATATATATATATATATATATATATGTTATATAACACACAGTCGATGTCTTTGATCTAGATATAGAACCAATCCAACGAATGCATGCGGTGAATGATTCTATCTAGGATGATGAGGAAGTAAAGAGGGATATTTCTTGACCTGTGCATATGCATTAATAACAAATATATTCTATTTATAGATCAATATACGCCCCCTCGTCGCTGTTATCAGTTTATGCCAATGGATAAACTAAATAGCATGCAAATAGGATAATTATTAGAATACAAATATATATATATATATATATATTATTCCGATATATTAATGCATGCATATAATAATATAAATAAACGGAAACCACTGAATGTACCTCATAGTATATATATATATATATATATATATATATATATATATATATATATATATATATATAATCAAGCATTACTCGAAATACTTGTGGTATATGTATATTGTACGCATCGATAATATATTCTGTATACAGTTACAATTCCTACAGTTACAGTTACACCTACAGTTACAATTCGTGACCTCTATACGTCCTTGACCTTGTGAGGTTTATTTGTCAATTAACTACTACCTCAAAAGCCATTTCTGTTTAACTAAGATTAATTATTAACGAAATACCTACAAATTCACGCATAATCGCGGATACACACACGAATACGACAACCATACAAGTGCATATAGGTGGCGAACTTTGGTCCACTATAGTTGACGTGTTACGTAATCGATGATAAATACCATTACGTAATATCCATCAGGCGTGTACGAAATAGAACATCGAATTCCTATTAGTAAGTGTCTTCTAAAGAGTCCTACATTGTAGGTTGTATATTATTACATTATTACTTACAGTGTAGTGATATAATTCTATACTCCGCATATAT
>OZ025246.1:11166689-11219189 GCA_964019155.1 Osedax fenrisi | reverse complement strand
TATTCGGGCACTGTCCGTATATCAGTATCTCAGAAACCCTAAATCTTTAAAAAAATGTATAATGAATAAAATATTCATAATTATATAAATAGTCTAAATAATTATTTTTTACTTTTTAATTATTCAAAATAGTGCTGATATATCAAATAAACTGATTTTTGTATTACGTTTATAAATTTATGAAAAAAAATTTCAACTTAAAACATTCTCAAGTATATACAAATGTATCGATATAAAATATAACATTATATTAATAAAGCATTCTAAAATTATATATATAATTTCTATATTTGTTATTAAATATTCATTAAGTTATAAGCATATATCTAGAGGCCATATAAGTCCCTAATACGGACAGTGTCCAGACACTCTAGATGTTTTAATACATAAACCCTATAGGGTCATATATGAACAGCGTATGAACTATTTATAATATTAATACCACCAATAAAACTAAATCTAAAATGTTGATTATTTAGATACTTACATTGTATTATTAATTAAAAAAGTAGTAAAAATAAATATATTATTAACTAATTAAATTAGAATAAATTGTTCATAAAATTAATTATAAATAATGTAATTGTAATTTTTCGGATTGATTCATTAATAATATATAGTTTATCTAGTGCTATATATATACCCTATATATACCCTATAGGGTGTTCGTATTCGGACATGGTACAGAATACGGACACCCCCGTTATCTATAGAATTAAAATATTAAATACAATTTAAAAATCACAATAATATCTATAATCATATAATATTAATATATTGTAATTTTTGAATAAAAATAATAAGTAATAAAATGTAATTTATTGTTAAAAGTGTCCGTATTAGGTTACTTTCCCCTACGTGTTTAAATTATAGGATTATGTAAATAGAGTGTATTATGTAGTGTATTATTGTATCCGGGTTTATTATTTATATAATGTGTATTATATGATTATAATATGTATTTATATGTATTAAAGTATACTACGTGTATAAGGTATATTATAAGCGTAATATATATTGCACACTGTATATCATTAATAAAGTTAGGTGTGAGATATATTATATGAGTTACTCATACTTAATAAGGTATCTACTATAGTATATATACGTATACGTAATGGTGAAATAGTGTATACCTATAGTGGAAAGTAACCTAATACGGACACTTTAACAATACATATATTGTTGCATGCATGCTCTTAACATTTTATGACTCATTATTTGTATTACAAAATTACGATATATTAATATTATATGATTATAAATATTATTGTGATTTTAAAATTGTATTTAATCTTTTAATTCCATATATAACGGGGGTGTCCGTATTACATACAATTTAAGTATCTAAATAATACTAATTTTAGATTTAGCTTCATTGGTGGTATTAATATTATAACGCACACGATTTATTATGAAAATCAGAATAGTTCATACTCTGCGCGCTGATTGGTTATATGGTGTCCGTATTAAGACATTTAGAGTGTCCGTATTAGAGACTTATATGACCTCTATATATATGATCATATCTTAATTAATATTTTATGACAAATATAGAAATTATATATATAATGTTTAGAATTCTTTAGTTTTTAATAATATAGTGTTATGTTTTACATCGATACATTTGTATATTCTATAGAATGTTTTAACCAATTCCCGCCCGCCCCCACTCCCAACCGCCCTTAAAGGATTTTTGGGCCGAGTTGCATTTCGCATTTCATCTAATTAGTATTAATATTGCGTTATTTATTTATATCCTATATCGTAATGGTAATTGTAGCGTATTTTATTAAAGCACGCCCCCCTAAGTATATATACTGCTTTACTTTTAATCACACGATTAATAGTATATACTATTATACCTAAGCTAGTATATGTCTATAATATACTACAGCTTATATACTAATAAAAGCATAATTTATATTTAATAAACTGCCGCTAGTGTAGCTCAGTTGGCTAATGCGTCAGACACACAAGCAGTAGGACGCGGGTTCCCCAGCAAACAATGTGTTCGTCGTTTTATGACACGCGGCTCTCGTCAATAAGCGTATCATATAACTTACCACCGATATCAATAGACGATATGTAATTGTATAATTAAGATTACGTAATTATATAATTCATTATTTATCATTACGCTGATTTATGAATGTTTTTTATAGGTCATAAACTATATTTATCTTATACACTTTATTTTATTAAATATATTCATAACATTACTAGGTAAATGTTTTTTCTTTATAAAATCCGGTTCAACCTGCCTCGCTCTCCCCTATAACTTAACTAATGATATTACAATAACACCTAATACCAATTAATTTCCGCATTATTTATAAATAACTGGTAACTACACATATTGCATACCATCACAAGATACTGACATATATGCGAAGTATACTTCGCGAAATTAAGAAAGACATATTCAAGTCTGATAGTTCAGAGACCACATAATCTACATCAAATTGAAAGCAACACACCAACAGAATCGTACAAAACAGCAGAGAATTTATTATAGCAACACCTATCGAGTGGAACATGCTCGATATTGATTTAATATCTTGTGAATCAATAGCATCATTTAAAACATTATTAAAAACTAATTTATTTATAATTGCATATATATATATATATGATTATTTGATTAAACGTATTTTGTGTTATTTAATATATCACGAGCATATATTACCATTTTATTTGTATCTCATATCCGACCATGTTAATATAAAAACGTTTGTTAATTATCATTTAAAAAGTGTATAAACTCAAATAAATAATAATAATATTAATATTATTTACTGGAAACTATTTATGGCGTTATATCTATACATATAGATGATATATTTATTGATTTTTAAGTATTTACAAATAAAGCATATAGGTTATATATAAATATAGGTATATAACCTATAGAGATATAAATATATAGAGATATAATTATATAGAGACATAATTATATATATATATATATATATATATATATATATGCAGTTATTATTTAATATTAATCATTATAAGAAATATATTTTTTACTATAATTAAAGTAAGAACATAAATGGTAATGGTATTATTTTTCAAACATTTAAAAACATAATAAAAAAATCAGTTTATTAGTACTATTTTGAATGATAAAAAATTGGACCAATACTTTGGAAAGGATCACATCTAAACAGACTATAATCTACTTTATATATAACAGGCTAGGTTTATAAATAGTTTTAACACATATATATATATATATATATATATATATATATATCTATTATATATTATTGAAAAGTATGCATGTATGTGATTACACTCGTATGTATATACAGGGTTTAATATGATAAATCATTATTATAAACTGTATTATACATTATACATTGTGAGATGTTAGGCCAAATGAGGATGACTATTCATGAAACGGGTTTACACTTTATTAGCGGGAAAAACAATTACACTATTTAATACCTAAGACACAATTAAAAATACCATTGTAATTATATGCTAAGTGTTAACTAATGTAATAATATTTATAATGATAATAATTGCAATTAAGGCATGCCTCTAGGCATGAGGCTCCATCATAACCAAGTAACGTTAAAAACATCGAACGAATTCAGCATCGACCGACAATACAATGTCCCGATGTAAAGGTAGGCATGACTACATTTTCACAATATATTTATTCCACTTTCTTTTAAATACACAATATAATATACGGTTACGTATGGAATCGTGCTACTAGCATGTATGGTGGTATTTCTGGTTGGTACGTTTATCAGTCGGAATCTAATGAGGGCTTCACTTAGATTCCATGGTCATCACGAAGTCGTCACATAATTCTATTGTTATATCTAAGGCACCACGTAATTAATTATCAAATAATACTGTTGTAATTTTAAAGGCGAAACTTCACTAAATATCATGGACTGCGGTGGATTAATTGGTTTTTTAGTTAAGATGGGAGGCTATTCATTCGTACGAACATATGTAAATATACGAAAAGACCAGTTTTTAAAACTTTCCAACTTGAAATATTTTAAATATTGTTACCTAATATTTGCGCAGATGTTATATAATACTTGATTGTATCATATATATATGATTTATTTTATATATTATATATTTTCATACATTATATTGTATAATAAGGGTACAAATTAAAAGATTATTCAATTATAAAAATGAAAAAAATAAAGAAAAACAGGTATACAATTTTAATTATTAGATTATATTATGTAAACAGTTTATTTGTTATTCATTTGAATATTTTCTAAATATACTGACAATTATAGAAATTTTTATAGAATAGTAAAAAAGTTCCGGACTTTTTAGTAAAGTAATATTCATAAAATTAACATTCGGAGAAAACAGCTATCAAAGTGTATTGAAATATTGTCATGCAATTATAAGAAATTCGGATAAGGTATTTAAATAAGGTAATTACCTATAGGTAAATGTATACATTTACATTTATTATAAAAAATAAGTATACGTATAAATATAGGTATACCTATGTTATAATTATGATAATATAACAAATAAATAAACTTAGATTAGTATTTTAAAAAGTTTTTAGATTGAAAATTGGCATTATATTCGATAATAATTAAAGATTTATAATTAACACGTAAATTAACATTATTCACAATAACTAATATTTATTATAATAGTAGGTAATAAAACATCACGTATACATATAGCGAATTTAGGTATAATATTTACATTATATAAAAAATTACAGGTCGTGTGTGTGCATCGAGGACACAAGAGCTGACCTATATATAGATATACTTAATACGAAGAGTAAATGGGTAAGTAACGATATGCGTATTTCTATAATTACTGCCAATAAAATGTACTATATTATAGTAAAAACATAAACCCAAACTCAAACATAAACCCAAACCCAAACCCAATCCCAAACCCAAACCCAAACCGAAACAATATCTATATGAATTAGGTAACGGAATACAGCGAATGCGACTTGTCAATTTGGTATTGCTAACAATAGGCATGTCGTGTGTCTGCATCGAGGACACGACAGCTGACCTATTCGATAGGCGAGGAGAACATAACCATAACAATGTCGGGGTCTACGAATTGTATAGTTATACCCAAACCCAACCCAAAACCCAACCCACCCCATTAGTATAACGATAAAAACACGACTACTCCGCCCGCCCGCCCCCTCCCACCCACTAAAGGATTTTTGGGACGAGCTGCATTTCGCCATTCATCGAATTATGATTAATATTGCGTTATTTATTTATATCCTATATCGTAATAGTAATTGTAGCGTATTTGATTAAAACACGACTAAATGATAGATAAATGATTTAATAAATTATTAAAGTAATGCTAATGGTGCTTCCCCTTAAGTAAATATATTGTATAAGTATAAATATTGCCTAACGTTATTGTCATCTTGAAGGAGTAAGGTCACTGACATATGTAATAATCTCTAAGCTTGTGTCTGGTATCACATAATGCGGAAACGGACTTCTGTGTTAATCTCGAAGATATTATATTACTGAGTATCATTGAATGCTTTTTATTTTGTATATAAGCAAACATATAGTCGAAATATGTATTAGAAATAGTCGTAAGTATTAATATTTTCTAACATATTTGTTAACTCGAAGGTGAAAGTATATGGACCGTTATTTTTCATCTTGAAGGTGTCATGTCAATGATAATCACGGACTGTTGTTGTTATGTAGATGGATATGTAATATATACAAATAATATTATAAATAAATTAATATATTTAATATACATTAATAAGTTTAGAGTTTAGTGTTTATTTCGTTAGAGTTTAGAGTTTTGGATATATATGTATACGTATAGATCTGCTTATAATCTGATTGCATTAATGTGAGAGTGTACTCTAAAGCTTTGAAAGTAATACAATAACAACAAATTACATATATATATATATATATATTATAATATTATAAACCCTATAGGGTTCCATTATTTTTCGCAAATAGGTTTTTTTTCTTTTATTTTCGCCTACCTGTTTTTACCTGGCAAAAATGGCACAAACGTCCAAAACATATCTCTACCATGTTAATTTACGGTAAAAACTGGTAATCACCGGCAAAAACGGGCAATTCTTATATTTCTATAATATAATATATTTAAAAAAAAAATTTATTGAAATTTATCGTAATATTGATTCATTTATATATACATTTTACATGAATGAATGAATGTTTATTTAATGACATAATAGACTATGTTAAAAACCGAAAAAATTTAAAAACAAATATTATGATGGAATATTAATTAATGTAGTGTTTTTTAGTTTATGTCAACAAATTAAATATTAAATTCATTTAGAAATAGCACAAAAACCATATTTTATGATACATAAATGTTACAAAATATGTTACAAAAATAAATTGTATAATATAGAATTGTATGTAAATATATAATCAATAAAATAGTATATATATATATATATATATATATATAATATATAAACATCTCTAAATATATTGTCTAGATGAGAAATAAATGTTGCTTTATACTATTGATTATATAATATATTAGATATACGTGTAGGTATACCTATATGTATAAATTGTACTTTTCATATTTATTTTTAATTAATGACATTTTAAATGTGATTTAAACAGAATAACTATTTACACGTATTTCATATATAAAATTAACCGCACAGATAAAACTAATATAGCAATCATACTAATTCTGTTTGTTATATATAAATAGCATACATGCGCAAAATTATATGTAGCCATAATTTTAATAATATATTAGAAAATACTTTATAATGACTATTTTCTATGAAATATTATAAAAAATAAAATAATCTATCCTTTTATGTATTGTATTGAAATGTAAAAATAAGGCTAAATATTGTTGTATATTTATATTTCCTCTATATATCACAACAAAAACAATAACATTCATTGAATAGATTTTATTGTGTGGAGCTTTATATGGAGTAATGTATTTACTATATCTATACATTGAATGGCACGATTTTAATGGCGTCGTGCGTTATCCCCTTACACACACAAAATAACATTAAACGGTCTCTATTATGTAAAAAAATATAAAAATAACAAAATATACAAAAAAATATATCAGTTGAAAATAATAAAATTAATTTTTACGAATTAATAACAATAAATTAGATTTAAAATACGAATAATTTATATTAGTTTTAATGGTACAGATAACGAATTCAATAGATCGGCTGCAGCTACACTGAAAGATCGTTTACCATATCTCGATAGCTTGTAATTCCTCTTTAGTAATAGCCGAGTAGAATAGTTAGATTACCCGTATTATTACGGAGATCTCTCTTGTAAACTCTGAATTATAGGAGGTCATTCAAATAACTCGGAAGACGACCATTCAGTACCTTAAATATTGGTTTTAAATAGCTGAAGGTAGATCACGTAACATTTTTTCACTTTACTTTATAAAGTAAAGTGCAAATATTTTTGGTTAAATTATCAAATAAAGATGCTAGATTAATTAGTATAATATAGGTCATTATAATGATGCCATTTATAGTAACTTTATTTAAAAAAACCTATACTGGTATTTGAGACCTACCACCCTTATTCATATTGTAAAATTAACAATTTTATGTAATGGGATACATTTCTAAATGAAATAAAATCATACTATACTACAGAGTCATACAATGAAAATAGTACTATTGTAAAACATGTATATGTTTATAAAAATGTATTTAATTGTATCTACATAATAATGAATATTCTATACAGTATTTTATATTTAAATATATTCATATATAATTAACAATATCTATTTAATTACCATGGTATAAAAAGCGACGAATCTATATTATTGAGAACTGAAGTGACCACCAGTAACGTAAAAGTGCACATATATCAATTCAGTATCAAAGCATCCAAATTCGGCCACAAATTCTCAAAAGTGCCTGATAAGCGATGATAAATTGTTTTCTGGGTCAAGCCTAGTCCGGACCATTAAAATGGGTCTTAAAATAATGTTAGAAGTGATCTTATTGTGTATACAAAAATGATCGGCTCTCGCTAAAAATACGGATGCCTTAACATGAGAGCGGCTTCGAAGGCACATGGGAGAAATTTGGTTATAAGTGAAAACTTCAATTAAGTTTCTGTATGCGATGAAAGGACTCCACAAAAATAATATAATATTAAATATATCGTAATTAAAATACATATATAATACATTCTATTATATAAATAGTATATATATACACCTAGTAAAATATGATTTATATAAATAATTTCTCATAAATGTACATCACTTTTCTACCATATCCAAGCATCCCTATTATCACATCTGACTAATATGTATAGCTATAGGGGAAAGTGGACCGCACCTAATACGGACACTTTAACAATAAATGGTCTTAACATTTTATGCTGCAATAGTTGTATTCAAAAATTACAATTTATTAATACTATATGATTATAGATATTATTGTGATTTTATTTCATCTTTTTATTCAATATATAGCGGGGGTGTATGTACCTGGTACCCGTATCCGAATACGGACACCCTGTGTTATAACATGGACACCCTATATACCACTAGATAGTCTATATATTATTGATGAACCAATGAGATCAATTACAATTACATTATTTATAATTAATTTTATGAATAATTAAATATAATTTAATTAGTAATTCATTTATTAATTTTTATATTTTATTAATTACTATTACAAGTTAAGTATCTAAATAATACGATTTTTAGAATTAGCTTAATTGGTGGTATTACTATTATAACGCACGAGATTTTTATGAAAATCAGAATAGTTCACACGCTGCGCGCTGATTGGCTACAGGATGTCCGTATTAAGACATCTAGAGTGTCAGAATTAGGGACGTATATGGCCTCTAGATATATGCTTATAACTTAATTAATATTTGATAACAAATATAGCAATTGTGTATATAATGTTTAAATGCTTTAGGTTTTAGTAACATAGTGTTATGTTTTATATCGATAGATTTGTATATTTTTTAGAAGGTTTTAAGTTGAAATATTTTTTTCATAAATTTAAAAACGTAATATAAAAATCAGTTTATTGGATATATCAGCAATATTTTGAATAATTAAAAAATAAAAAATACTTATTTAGTCTATTTATATAATTATGAATATTGTATTCATTGAACTTTTTTTTGTAGGATGTATGGTTGAGAGTGTCCTTATTCGGTTACTTTCCCCTACAATACAATAGATAGACTATATGCCTGATATAGTTCGGAAGTTTCTATTCATTTTACCAACTAAATTCAACAACTCATATCACACAGCTGTTCCTAAGGTTTTCTGGAACAGTTATCACGCGAGTTATGCGATTCCCGTATATCATATATTTACATGTATACTCGAAGAAAGTTGTCATGACACCTGTATTCTATCATACATATGTATAATATCATACCCAAGATTAGGAAAGCTGATAAGTTTATGCCTGCTATAGCTATAACAATAGTTACAAGTCTATTATACAGTGCGATTATATATACGCGTATATAACCTATAGGTATTGATAATTTCTTGTTAAATACATATTATTGTGTTTACGAAAACATCATCATATTACGATATATACACAAAAATCCGGCCTCGACCGACTTACGGAATAGATGAATACTTGGAAACTGGAATTGACGCCTGATAACAATTCTGGAGCAGGATGTGAATGAAGAGGAGGATGGGGGGGAGGATGAGGAGGAGGAGGAGATAATAATGATGCTTCCAAGTTGATAATGTTATCGTACACACGTTTAGTGAATCAGTTACGTAATAACCTATTGGTGGTGTTACGTCATATACACGTTACGTCATGAGTGGAATAATATACATTATATCTAATTAGTTTATAATCATAATTAATTCATAATATTTATTTATATATTCAAGTTTAATAATATACATTATATCTAATTAGTTTATAATAATAATTAATTCATAATATTTATTTATATATTCAAGTTTAATAATACAAATTATATCTAATTATTTTATAATAATAATTATTTATATATTCAATATATATGTATATAGTATATACTATATACGTATTTAATATTTCCTTTCAGTATTCGTACATGATAACATTATTAATTAATGCTGAAACGTTAATAAATGCATAGGACATGCGAATATAAACTGTGATGACCTTAAAGCTTATGAATACTTGTTTAGAATACGACTTATAGCTTATAGCTTATAGATAATATGCTTATATATATATCTATATATATATATATATATATATATATATATATATATATATATATATATATATATATATATAGATATATATGATATGAATAATATTAACGGTCATTAATACATAGTATACTATTTAATAGTGACCGTTAATATTAGTTAATGTCATGACGTATACTTCATGACATTTTAAATTTTGTATAATAAATATCGTTGTCATCATCATAATCCTCATCCACAACACCATCTTCATCATTATCCTCACCCACAACATCATCTTCATCATCATCCTCACCCACAACATCATCTTCATCATAATCCTCATCATACACAGCATCATCTTCATCATCATCCTCACCCACAACATCATCTCCATCATCATCCTCATCCACAACATCATCTTCATCATCATCCTCACCCACAACATCATCTTCATCATCATCCTCACCCACAACATCATCTCCATCATCATCCTCATCCACAACATCATCTTCATCATCATCCTCACCCACAACATCATCTTCATCATCATCCTCACCCACAACATCATCTCCATCATCATCCTCACCCACAACATCATCTTCATCATCATCCTCACCCACAACATCATCTCCATCATCATCCTCATCCACAACATCATCTTCATCATCATCCTCACCCACAACATCATCTTCATCATCATCCTCACCCACAACATCATCTCCATCATCATCCTCATCCACAACATCATCTTCATCATCATCCTCACCCACAACATCATCTCCATCATCATCCTCATCCACAACACCATCTTCATCATTATCATCACCATCATATAACGGTGATATTGCCTCATTTGGCCGAGTAGTCTGTTTATTATATTATGTATTATACATAATTGACAAGTACATATATTGACAAGCACTGTATGACGTACATTGTACGTACAAACACACACAGTGTGTGGTCGTACACTGTGTGATCGTACTTAAAGTGTATATATATAATGTATATAATACAAAATAACAACTTAATTACGTCACACACACATACACACACACACACGCGCGCGCACGCACGCACACACGCACACACTGGAGTATACTATGTATAACTTCGACGTACACTTACGTCACACGTATACTGTACGACGTGAACACGTGGACACATGGACACGTGGACACATACGAAATTAGGACGCGATACGCTGTACGAAACTGTATGAGTCATACTGGTGTATTAGTCATACGGTACGAGTCATACTGTAGATGACTCACGCGCTTACGCCATTATATAGCTTATAGACTATGATGGCGAACACGTGACGAGTATTTAACGAGCGAGGTCACGTGTTAATGCGATAGGTCACGTGACAGTAATATAACAGTTAAGATAATCTCGATAAGTACGAGCGCCATAGCACACGGAATAGCATAGCATAGCATAGCATATATGGCATATCTATAGAATTCGACCAGGAATGTTATATATGAAAGTACGTCGTACACTGTACGACGTACAGCCATTGCAATCAGTGTGATATGTGATGCTATTTGTGTGTATGTATGTATGTATATGTGTGTATGTGTGTGTATGTGTGTATGTTATATATTATTATCTCTCCACCGACCTAGTAACGTAAATACCGCTTTTAATTGGGATTTAAATAGCTTTTAATTTATGTAATATAAATTTATAAATTTTATATATACATATATATATATATATATATATATATATACATATATCAATTACAGGGCATAATGTTAAGAAGTATTCAAAGTATCTAAAGTTATATAAACATATTCATAATATTCTTCACTTTTTTTAAATCATTTATTTTGATTATTATAATTCTAGTTTGATTGTGTTTATGCAAACTTTAAATTGTTTATTCTATGTTGTTGTTGGTTTCGTGTTCTACTTTTTTATAAAAATATATTTCAATATCGTATATGTTCATATATATATATGGTATGCGTGGTATGTTATCTTTAGAATATATATATATATATATATATATATATATATATATTCATATAATATTGACATAATATATGTCAACGATTTATTGTCGATTATAAACGTACCTAACTATCTCATTAAACAGAGTAATACTTATAATTAGAATATATGTTTTATAATGCATTTTATTTTTTTTTCTTATATAATTGTTTATACATTGTGTATAAAACCACGGATGTCTTAACATGAGAGCGGCTTCGAAGGGACATTAGAGACATATATGGTTATAAGTGAAAACTTCATCTAAGTTCCTGGATGGGATGAAAGGACTCTACCAAATAAAAATAACAATAACAATTATACAATTGTATTCGTACGTAAGTTCGTCCTAGTGGATTTCTTCAATTCATAGCCCGATAGTGAATAATGAAGTTTAATAACAAACATATTTAATAAAATTATAATACTTATATTAAATTATTAAATTAATTAACTCAATAAATACATAATATAAGTTTGTTTGTAGTATACTACATTATATATATATATATATATATATATATATATATATATAATATTGTATGTAATATACTATGTACAATATATTGTAGTATATATATACTATAGTATATAATATTATAGGTATACCTATATTATAATATCAAGTATGGTGCGAAAGTTGTTGTATCTCGAATGACGTAAGGATCGCTTCGAGTGGGGTATGGTTAATGCCCTGTTTAACCCGATTATAAGAATATAGATGTTACCTACACGATGTTATCATTCCGCTCTGTTTACATAGCTGTATAGAGTTCACCGTATTCGTAATAATAATAATGTTATTTAATGAAATCTCACATATATATATTGAATACAATACAAATAGCGGATACAAATGTATCCATCGATAAGTCATAGACTTATACACGTTACCAGCAAACAGTAAGAGCAGCATAATAGCAGCATAATAGCAGCATAACAGCAGCATAATAGCATGACAAATTAATAGCAGCATAATAGACATTTAATAGCAGCAAAATGGCAGAATAATAGCACAATGTAAACATTTGAGGCTCAGGCATATGCTGCTGTTATGCTGCTATTATGCTGCTCTTACTGTTTGCTGGGTTAACAATAACTGTTAGGGAACGCGGACAATATAATTAACACGTATATTACACTGTTTTCTTGTATTTGGATTTATCGTTTGTTAAGTTCTCGATAAACACGAGAGAAGCTATCACTATAGGAGTGGGTGGTTCTGGACAACATATATACATATAGGTAGACCCTACCTGGTAGGGGCGCTGCAATAGGGGTGACTTGGGGGGGGTATATGTCCCCCACTTTAAAATCTAGGGGGACCTCCTATGTATTGGCGGGTTGACTACACTGCAGTTGTGGGCCCCCACTTTTACTACACAATATATTTTGATCGGTTGGTGCCCCCTACATACAGACAATAGTTCCAGCGCCCCTACCTATAGGTATACATACAGGTGCCCGATACTTCCTCGTATGATATGTAGGAGTCGAGTTATTTAACATAACGTACGAGATATGATATTAGCCGAGTAGCTCGACGATACTCCGTGTATCTATACGCGTAAGTTGTTAGATGTTATTAGTATTGAGTTCGATTGTCAACTTTACTGACAATTCATTTAGTTTTAATACTTAACATTTTAAGATTAACTTTTAAGATTATTTTCACACGACTAACCACCTATATATATATACATATATATATACATATATATATATATATATATATATATATATATATATATATATATATATATATATATATATATATCTATATCCCTCTATACACACATATAATAGGATAGAATAAAGATATTAGATATTATAAAATATAATAAAAGATATTATATTACGCGTGTGTGTATATATAATATATACAGTAGTTGACCCCGATACAATAAAGATCGCCCGGCTATAGCGAACACTTATTACCTATAGCCAGCACTTATTACCTTGCCTCGCGGGGACAATGCCAATCTGTGTAAGGGTTCGCGCGAGTTACTACGTTATTGGAAAGGTAGATCTCCCCACGCCCCGCCCCACCCCCACTGCCCGGCGGGCATTATAGATATCAATATTGAATGCCTGCACCGATAATATAATACACACAGCGGAGCGTGACGCAACCTGGTGGTGACCTGGTGGCGTGTGTTCTATTATTATTGTGTTCTATTATTATTGTATTATATTATTGTATTCTATTGTATTATATTGTTGTATTCTATGATTGTATTGTATACGAGCGGCTATAGAAGATCTTCTACGGCGGTCATATAATTACAATCTACATATGTGCATATACAATATATATATATATGTATATATATATATATTATATATTATTATATGCCATGGTAGTTCCTCATGTAAAGTAGATATTAGTTTTTTTTTTCAATATTATGCTCTCATGTATTTCCCTGTAGACTATAAATAGATAGTAATACCAAAGCCCTTGGTAATACTATACTATACAGTATATGTATACTATAGTATATATAATATATATATATATTATTAATAATACATATACAGTTAGTTACTATGGTTATCCGAAGAAGATTTGGATTTTTATTGTATAATATATATATTGAGGGAGCTCGTATTATTATCTAGTTATATTCATCAGATATATACACACACACACAATCACACACACACACACACACACACACACACATATATATATATATATATATATATATATAATATATAATATATTATAATATATTATATAAATATATATATATATAATCTGGGGTATATGGCTCAGTGGGACAACTAAAAGCTAGTAAGCCAGAGGTCCCGGATTCGACTCCAGGCAGATCTTGTTTTTCTCTTGTGTCTATAAAGAACTTAACGATAAAAATAAATCAAAACATAAGACCAACATGTTACTATTTGTTTTGTATTGTCCATGGCTCCTCAAAGTTATTTATAACACGTATACGTCTATGACTTCTTGACGGGTCCATTTGTATCCGCTATTATTATATATGTGATTCAATAACTAAATATTATTATTATTATATAGATATGTAGCGGCGTAAATATGTACCTAGAATAAAACATATATGTAAATACAGAATTGAAATCAGAATAAGTAACACAAATAGTTGACACATATCAGGTTAAATAATCAATCGTAAGAATCAAGTTTCAATTCAATCACACTAATTAAATTATACAAATAATATATAACTCTATAATTAGCTACTAATACATATGAGTAATGTACAATTAGTATGAATTATATTAAACGAATTTACTTGATATATTGATATTCATCTATAAATGAATCTATGTATATATATATAATATCTATATATCATATATGATATATATTTGATAGGAATAGGTCAGTTGTTTTTTCCAAACTGTCTACAAATTTCTAAGATTATTTCCGTTAATAATAGCGGATCACGATACTAAGGGTAAATAAAGACCGTATAGGTAAATATAGATATTTCATTAATCCCTCACATTTCTAAATTATAAAATGAAAGATATTATCAAATTTCCTCATTTATTATATTAATAAACAAACTATATCAGGTATCAGGTATAGGTATAAACTGTATATTAATTGTAATTGTCATTTTATTATATATTAAATTAATAAATAGCTAATTTTGTGTTAGGGTAGTTAGATATGCCGAAATGACATTGACAACTTAATATATATATATATATATATATTATATTAAATTTTAATGTACATTTAAATTGTTAATAATATCCATTGATTTAAAGAAATAATGTAATAGTTTGGAGTCTTATATTGTATTGATTAATGTTGGTGTAAAAGGATTACCCCTTGATTTATTAAGTAGTTATGTTACTGTAACTGCCTGCGTGGCTCAGTTGGCGTCAAACACACATGAAGTATAACATGAGTTATAACCTCGTTCAGACATTAAAATAAGTTTTAAAATAATATTTAGAAATTATCTAAAATAAATGTGCATACATACATATAATGGTATCCATGTCCGAATACGGACACCCTGTGTTATGATACGGACACCCTATATGTGGATAGATAAACTATATATTATTGATGAACAAATCAGATAAATTACAATTACACCATTTATAATTAATTTTATGAATAATTTAATATAATTAGTAGCTGAAAGTAACCGAATACGGACAGTTCCCGAATACGGACACTCAATGTATCTCAAAAACCATAAATCCTAAAAATAATTTTAACGAATAAAATATTCATCATAATATATATATAGTCAAAATAAGTATTTTTTATTTTTTTATTATTAAAAATAGTGCTGATATATTCAATAAACTGATTTTTTTATTACGTTTTTAAATTTATCAAATAAAAAGTCAACTTAAAACCTTTTCAACAATATATAAATGTATCGAAAAATATAATACTATATTATTAAAAAATAAAGCATTCTAAAATTATATATATAATTTCTATATTTGTTATCAAATATTCATTAAGTTATAAGCATATATCTAGAGGTCGTATAAATCCCTAATACGGACACTCTAAATGTCTTAATACGGATATCCTATAACCAATCAGCGCGCAGTATATTAACTATTCTGATTTTCATAAAAATTGCGTGCGTTATAATATTAATACCACCAATAAAGCTAAATCTAAAATTTGTATTATTTAGATACTTAAATTGTAATATTAATTACAAAATAATAAAAATAAATAAATTATTAACTAATTAAATTAGAATAAATTATTCATAAATTAATTATAAATAATGTAATTGTAATTTGTCGGATTGATTCATCAATAATATATAGTTTATCTAGTGATATATAGGGTGTTCATATTATAACACAGGATGTCCGTATTCGGAAATGGGTACCGAATACGGACATCCCCGTTATCTATGGAATTAAATGATTAAATAACATTTTAAAATATCAATAATATCTATAATTATATAATATTAATATATTGTAATTTTTGAATAAAAATAATGAGTCATAAAATGTTAAGACCATTTATTGTTAAAGTGTCCGTATTAGGTTATTTTACTCTAATACAAACGTTAATAACTAGTATACAAGAATATATATATATATATATATATATATATGTTATGGACGTTGTTGGGGATATGAAGAAATCCTATAACCTCGGTTATATGAGATTTCAGGAGGTCTTGGAACTATACATTATTATACCAATGGTATTAATTGTATATAATATTTATTTTAAAGAAAAGTAATCCCACCTATCGTCGAACTCGTGCATTATAAGAACATTTACTTAATAAATAAATAAAAATAACTATATTATATACTTTAATATATAATTTAAATAGTAGTTACTTTCAATATATTATAATAGTAGTGTGGTTATTAATCAGATTAATTTTACTAATTTATATAATAATATAAAATAAAATATACGCGCAATAATTCGAAAGTTTGACAGTTGGCAAGCGGGCTTACTTTTTGGCTTGCGACACTTACTTTTCTACCGAATCATTGTGAATATTGAATTCCTTATACCTACAGATCATCGTACTATACTTCTATTTACCATGTCTTGGCAAGAATTCAGAGATAATTTAATTGAAACTAAACATGTTACAAAAGCGGCTATCGTAGGAGTAGATGGAAGCATATTGATACAATCCGATGAAATGAACGTTAGAAACTAATTTTACTAAAATTATAACTATATAATAAACTTAATAGCAGTTTAATTCATTTAATATTGAATACATTCATAATATAACACTAGAAACAAATCCCTAATATATATATCGATATATGTCTTTTTTGTAATATAAATGATATATAATATATTAGTAATATATATTAATGTAAGCATAATAATTAGCGGTAAATATGTATTATATTATATAATAATTTTCTAATCTCAACTAATTCAAATTTATATTTATAAAATTTGATTGAAAACTTTCTTTTAAAAACTCACTTTAATTGTTCTATAGTTTAATATGTTAAATATATTTAATAATTAATATATTATTATTCATTATAATTGTATATTTTATTCTATCCTATTATATATTTCTTTAATCACCAATCACGTGATTATATGCCAAAATATATATTATATAATATAACACTATATAGGTATAACAATGAGATTTATTTATTTATTCAAGTATAATACAACTAGTACCATTGGAGAGCATGACAAAGTAATATAAGAGTCATATATTAATATTTTAATCAGACAAATTAAAAGAAAGTTATAGGTCATAAAATGGAAAATATATTAGTAAAATGCATTAGCAAAATGTACATGTGAAGTATACACATTATTTGGTCATGAAAATAAAATTTAATGGACAGCATTTGTTAAATAATATTTACATCATATTTGTTCACATATTGTTCGTTTAATATATTCAATGATATATTATTATAAAAATTATATATTTAAAAAAAATGGTCAATATTCAAAAGGTCCTTTATTTTTTTTATATAATTTTTAATATTTTTTTTTAAATACATTTTTTTCTTATACATTATTATTAGTTATAAGATATTTAAAAAAAATTATATTATTTTTACAAAATAGTTTAAATTTTGTTCAAAAAAGTATATTTTTTATAAATAAATGTTCTAGCATTATTTCCATTAAAAATAACCGAATTAATATGTATGTATAACATCAATTGAATAATAGTTATCTATAATGTATATATTTAAATTTTAAATTAAATTTCCATTTTAAATGGTATGTAGGGGAGGGAAGGGAGTAGTGGCTGATAATTAATATGTCTCAGAAGATTTCTAATATATCGATAAATACTGAATTTTAGGCTCTTCTTTTTTTGAATTAACTAATAATCATATAGTTCTAGAATACTGTAATTTCACTTTTATATATAAAGTGTTTAACCTATTAATATAAACGTTTGATTTGGCATTAAAATAAGCACTAAAATAAGGCAATGCCGTAATAGTGGCCGCTAGTACTATACAATGCGATAGGTGTCTCGTAATGTATTCGATTTATATTTTCTTGAATATGTAAATTTAAATAATTATATTTTGGATGCATATGCACCTTATTTGATTCAATTATTTAATTATATATACACATACTCTTACACATAAATAAGCATAAATATATATAATCATGTTTTTTTGTCAAAATTTGACAAAATATTATCATATAATAAATTAGAGTAATTAATTAATTATTTAAAAAAAATGTTTACTATATATTATAGATATTTTGTTTATCTAAATATTGTATATAGAATTTTTTATCCTATCAAGCACCATTTAAGCGTTAATTAAAACGGCCACTACTACGTCATTGGCCACTATAGGGGAGGGAAGGGGTATACCCCTTTCCCTCCCCTATCCAATATGGCAACCGCCTGTTTTGATTACGATATATGGGGTAACATTTAAAATACTCGTTTAAGTAGCATCACACTAGTTTACATCATATGATGTTTATATAAGTTTATATAAACTAATATTAAGAATGAATTTATAGTATATATTATAAGATACATTGTTATTATAATTTTAAATTATGTAGCGATATATGAAATATGTTAAATCTGAACTCGGAAACTGTTATCAAAATAAACAGGAGCCATATTCGATATTATCCTCTTAAATAGCTAAATGAATATATATATATGTATAAAATCTAATGAATAATAGTTATGTAGGACAATGAAAGTATTTTATTTTATTTTAAATTTTTATTATTTAATTTTTATTTTAAAATATATAATAGTTTTGTAAAGATTATTCAATAACATAATTACATAATTCCGGTATCTTAGAAGCCTCCAATATTTTATAGGCGTTACACATCAGGCCGCAACATTCATCTGCAGTTTCATACATCACCTATATAATAGATAGGTGCAATACATTAATAAGGGACAATATTTAAAAAATTAAAAATATAATTCACAAATTATAATGGTATAAAACAAAAATAATGTATATGATTATATTATATAGGGAACTTATACTTAAATATGATTAGATAATACGATTCAATGGTTTTTGCGAGAACTATTATTGAGCTAACCAAAAATAATTGTAGAAGAATTTTCAGAATAATTCCATAATTCCAGTTTCTTTTCACGGCTTGGTTTCCAATGTTTATAGGCGTTAGCAGCAGGCCGCACCATTCATCTGCTGTTCATATATCACCTATAAAGTATAGGACGTTATTGTATCAAAGGGGTGCCCGATTCACCTTATTCCTATCAGTAATTATATTACTTATTCTGTTAACGATATCATGTTCAATAATGTGTACACCTCGACGGTGACCCCCTCCCCATTATTATCGCAGCCACAATAGTATGTAACTGGTGGTTAGTGTACTGACTTAGTTATCTATTGTTTAACTCACTAACTTAAGCTGTATATTTTAAAATTCAATTATTCAATGATGATTGATGGCGATATTTTAAATATGTTATACAATTTTTCAGTGCGCGTAAATTACTTTATAAATTGCAACACTCGGTTTTGGGTATCTTTAATATAAATAACATATTCTTAATACACCACAATATTTTCCTATTTAAAGTTTTATTTTTATTCGAATTTAGTAATGAAACTAGATTATAATTGTCTACTCGTTAAATTCTAGATTTAAAACACATCCCAGCATCGTATTTTATAAATTCGATGTGAATTGTAATATTTTTATTGTCGAATACCAGTGATCTCGTACGGAATGATAATACATATTAATATAGATAAGTATGTATAAATAGTAGAATTCACACTACGCACGAAATCAACAAACATCACGTGATCACTGATTAGTAACCATGGTTACTGCATTGCAATGCACTGGTTACCATGGTTATCTTATTGTTATAGAGCATACTACGCGATGTAGGTATTTATATAGGTATTTTATTATTTGTAGAATGTGAAAATTACACTAATCCACAAATACAGTTTTATCTTTGTTTCTAAAACTTGCTCTCATTCTACGATAAATCCTTTACTTTTAATATAAAAACTAGAATCTAAATTTAATATTTACTAAAGTTACACGGAAAAGCCACTTTTTAATAAATATATAATATAACCAACTTTTAATCCAACAGTTTCAGGTATACGATACTTTTCAAGCAATTGAACAGACATATTTGAGCTAAAATAAGAACATATATATAAACATATGTATATTATATAAACATGTTAAGTTGTTAACCTATGTTATTCTATAAGTTGTATTGATGTACGTGTTAAGAATAAAAGCGACAAGGCCTATGTACGTGTATTATGGGACTTATTATCGAGTGAATATACATAGCGGCGGTCCGCTATATTTAACATATTTAACATCCGTTATATATAACACATCCTAAGGGTATGTTTTTGGTCAACCACAGGTGGTTCTACCACAGGTGTACGAGAAACTCGTCTTCACTGCATGTACAAATCCAACTGTTACAAAACACGTCTGGTTTTGCTATGGATTTTTACATACAGTGAATACGAGTTTCTCGTATACCTGTGGTTGACCAAAAACACACCCTTATAATATAGCGGACCGCCATGCAGAGCCTACTGCGCGAACCCCATGGGGCGGTCATGCGAGACGACAGGAATGTACGTGCGTCATGATACCAGGCACTAGGCGTACGCGCGGCGCTGGTATCACGTTGATAAGTGCGGATCATCTACGCACGTAAAGGGGGTCACATCGCACTACAAGATTTTCCGGCAACTTACCGGAAATATTGTAACTTTAATATTGAAGATATATTTAAAATCCGTCAAAATTCCGTATAGTTTAGAACGTGTTCTGAATAATTATCTACATATTTTTTGCCTTCACATCTAATAAGGTAAAATACCTCGAAAGTCTTCTGACTATTTTATTTATCCGTTTATTGTTTTTCTTTTATAATGATTACAATAATACAATTTATCTTATCTTATCTTATTTTAATACAATAACATACGTAGGTATATGTGTGTTGAGATATGTGTCAGATAATCCTCAATAAATCTACTTGCTTGATGTGACGGCAACTTTACAGAGTAAAATCTATCATGAATAATTCAAAAGTTCATTAATTAATAATAATCACAATAAATAACATAGTAATCTAAATAATGGTTGACACAAATTTAATTACATACGATATTACTTATTTTAGAGATATATTAGATACTTATTGACACTTTATAATGTTAATCAATTGTAAATAGATTATTTAGTTTTACTTAACATTTAATAGGTTATTTGTAACTACAATTTCTAACCCAACACCCGATACCCGATATTTATTAAATGTTTTAAATTATCGTTAAATGTTAAATGTTAGAAAACTCTATTTTCCTCTGCATGAAAATACATTATTTATTTCGGTTAATTTTTCAGCAGACGATACTATATTAATACATTAATTATATTGAATTTGTTTACATAATATATACCAGAGATTATATATATATATATAATCAGAGATTGGTCAAATACATTTATTAAATAAAAATATAGAATTAAATCAACAATAATACCTAAATTATTTTTTATATAACAGATTAAAAATAGAGCATCACATTTTATTTAATCCCAATCCTTCCTAATGTCATCAGATCAATAATTTAATCTATATATGAAAATTTCAAATGTATATAATGTAATATTTATAATATCATTTTAGGTCAACATGTTTATATTTATTCTAAAAAGTATTACAAAGTTTCTAATATATTCTAACATATCCTGATGATCATTTAAATAATATTAGTAAATTATTTATAGTTAATGGACGACGAAGCAAAAGAAATCGCAAAAGGAATCAACGTGTCAGGTGTACACTACCCCTTTGTAGATAAAGGTATATTTCTCGGAAAAGTAAAGTATTTCTATATACAAAGCGACGACCAACAAATACAAGCGAGAAAAGGGGACGAAGGTTTCTCGATCGCTAAAGCAAACACGTGCTTCGTCGTCGGAACTTACGTCTACGGTATTCAACCCGGAAATTGCAGAAATTCAGTGGAACAAATGAGAGATCGCATTATAGCTCAGAACCTATAATTAGGTAAACTATTATATTTCAATAAGAGTTAATTAATTAATCAGCGTTATAATAATAATAATATAATTTATTGAATATAGAAAATAGATATTCAAAATGACTTAAAACAGGAGACAATACTAATAGTACAAAATAAATAAATGTATTAACATAATTGATGTACATTTGCCATAGAATGTAATGTAATTATAAGCTAACTGTGTATACGTTAGACCCTTTAATTCCTTTTAAATAATATTTATAAAATTATTAAAGTACATCATTAATAAAATAATTATTCTATTCCAAAATAATATTAAATATTTTATTTCAGTATGTGAACATGAATAGAAAAGTTATAATTAAAATGAATACATTAATTATATAATATTAAAATTATATATATATATATATATATATATATATATATATATATATAACATATATGTAAAAGAATAATATATATATATAATTATTCTTTTGAATAATATTTCTACTCTTGTAATTTCGAATGTTTGATAAAATACTATAATAGGGGAAATATGGGTAATGTGGCCAGGAGGGTAATGTAGACACTTGGATTATCTCATAAAATATAAATAAAAAACAAATATATAAATGAAATATGCGCATTGGTAAGCATTATTCAAATAAGTTAAAATAATTTGTAAATCTATTAATAAAAAAAATGATGTAAAAAATATAAAAAAATCGATTTACTTGTTAAAAAATTAAAAAAAGAATAATATATATATAATTATTCTTTTGAATAATATTTCTACTCTTGTAATTTCGAATGTTTGATAAAATACTATAATAGGGGAAATATGGGTAATGTGGCCAGGAGGGTAATGTAGACACTTGGTTTATCTCATAAACTATAAATAAAAAACAAATATATAAATGAAATATGCGCATTGGTAAGCATTATTCAAATAAGTTAAAATAATTTGTAAATCTATTAATACAAAAAATGATGTAAAAAATATAAAAAAATCGATTTACTTGTTAAAAAATTAAAAAAAGAATAATATATATATAATTATTCTTTTGAATAATATTTCTACTCTTGTAATTTCGAATGTTTGATAAAATACTATAATAGGGGAAATATGGGTAATGTGGCCAGGAGGGTAATGTAGACACTTGGATTATCTCATAAACTATAAATAAAAAACAAATATATAAATGAAATATGCGCATTGGTAAGCATTATTCAAATAAGTTAAAATAATTTGTAAATCTATTAATAAAAAAATGATGTAAAAAATATAAAAAAAATCGATTTACTTGTTAAAAAATTAAAATAAAAGTTGAGTAAAACATATATTAAATCACTAATATATAATATAAATTTAAAATTAAAGATGTATATTAAAGAACAATTTAATTACAACAAAGTGTGTAAGCCATTTATTTTAGTGAGTAATATTCATTATTATATAGTGTATATAGCGTGATACCTAGACGAGAGTAACGTGGCCACTTCACGCTGATTTAAGCCAATCATATTAAAGATATGATCTGAAATAAATATATAAAAATATTGATAAAATTGCGTGCGTCATTATATGAAAACGTTAATTGAATCAATATCTACCATATCAAAATCATATAAAATATATTTTTATGGTTTTGATATGGTATACCATATATAGATGTTGATTCAATTAACGTTTTCATATAATGACATATATGTTTCCATACATATTAATCGTGGTATACATTTTAAATTTAATTTAGTATATTTAATTATTAATATTGTACCCGATAACAATATTACATAATATAATACATAATATAATATAATTATGATAGGTACGTATCAGGTACCTATCAAAAATATAATTGAATTCTACGAATGATCATAGATCTAAGTATAGATGATTATATATATATATATATATATTAACTTTTGATGAGTAGACATACACAAATGTTAATAATATTCATCAGTACAAATATTAGGATTTTAATTGAATAATATTGTATAAATTTGAATATTTGTAAACAATCTTAATCAATATGATACATTAGATTAAATATATATATATATAAATAGTTTAACATATTGACGAAAGTTGGATATTGTGGCAAAACCAACGGTATTTCATCTACATATACACACAATTTTCATGAAAATTTAAGAATGTATGGGATAGTAACCAGTAAAGGAAATTCATTAAATTATAATTTAATTATTAATCTGCGAAGAATATTTAAATTATGTAAATATTATGGAATCATAATATTAAATGTGGGATATTAAAAATAATATATGATAATACAAACATTGGCTACTATATCCTGTTAAAGAATAATTCGTAAATATTTACTAAATATAGTATACAAATATTTTATATAAGCTAAATAGTTAATATATCAGAATATTTATAAACTTGATTTGATTTATTAAACGTCGTATTTGAAAATATTTATAATTTTGTATATTAATATAATTAAATATTTACATGTACATTAATATATATTTCAATGTAGATTAAATATTAAATTTTAATTTAATATATTCATTTCATATATATTCTATTACCATTGTTTATTGTTTATAATATATTATTTACCGTATACGGTAGTCGATTTATTAAAAATAAACATTATAATATATCTAATTGATTATTTTTTACAGATATTATGAAATATTTATGGAATGCACAATACATTGTAAACCAACAAATATGAAATCATCAATCGAAATTTACTACGCTTACGTTATGCTCTACTATGAAATATTAGATATACTCATATACCGAAAAGATGTAATTGATATACTGCTACGGCCATCCATTGTTAATAAACTACGCGATATTATATTAATTTTCCATACTTAAATTATACATACATTGTTATACATTAATAACGTATTAATAAACAACGATACATATTTTAGTAATGTATACATTAAATATATTTAATTTAATTATATTAAATTGAATATTTAATGAGGTCATTAGTAATTTAAAACAGTGTCTATTTATTAATTATCAATAAATTATTAATATATCATATATAACCTACTATATAACTCAATATTATTACATTATATGTTTATATTAATTACATTATACGCGAATATAAACGTGAATTATAGCGAATAAACCCTAAATAGAGTATATTTTGTATTTATTAGAGAGCACTATTATAGTCATACGTTCATTTATTATAGCCATGAATAGTGATGTAAATGATGCTCTAATATAAAGCATCGATGCAGTCTCAGTCTCGGTTACCCAAAACATCGATTCAGTATCAGTCTCGGTTACCCAAAACATCGATTCAGTCTCAGTCTCAATACCTAAAGCATCGATGCAGTCTCAGTCTTGGTTACCCAAAACATCGATGCAGTCTCAGTCTCGGTTACCCAAAACATCGATTCAGTATCAGTCTCAATACTTAAAGCATCGATGCAGTATCAATGTCAAAGAATCGTTTAAGTCTCAGAATGGGTTACCTAAACCGTCGATACAGTCTCAGACTCTATAAAATGCATTGCCATTAACTAATGCTTATTAATGGCATCATTTAAGTTTTAGTCTCAGTTTTCATAAGATCAATATAGTTTCAGTGTCAGTTATTCGAATCATTGTTTTGTATATACAACGAACATAATTTCACTAAAATAAATAATACACAATACAAACTATCATATAAAGAAAACAATATCGGAGTGTCAATTTATAATATTCTTAATATGTTCATAAACGCAAAAGTAAAATCAGTCAACTATCAATTACATAATATTAGAATTATAAGAAAAACAATAACTATTAATACATGTAAATTGCTAATGCAAAGCCTAGTTATATCTATATTGGACTATTGTAACATACTTTTAATTAAATTACCAGCTTATCAGTTAATGCCATTAAATAAAATAATTCGATCGTCAATGCGCGTATTATATAAATTACCACCAAGATCAATAGACGGTACGATCAGTGTAACTGAACTGATGCCACAACAACATATACTACTACATTGGCTACTACACATTAATACATTTATATATATATATATGATATATTTTCCATTGTAAATAAAACTATATTATATGATTATAGATTGAGAAAACGGTTATATTTTGTAATTTTTAAAATATTTTTAAAATAAGAGTGAGACAGGACGAGTGTATTATAAACAATATAGCCACCTATCGATACACATAATTAATAATATGTCACATCATATATGAAACATTAAAAATATGGATACATTTATAAAAATGATGTTTAGAATATAACTTCAAAAAAGCATAATTTCGGCTCGGGCTCGTTTGGTTAGATATAGAGAGTCTCAGCTCGGCTCGGGCTCCTTTTTTTATACCGAAAATGAAAGTCTCGGATCGGCATCAACAACCAAAAGTCTCGGCTCGGCATCAAAAAAAAAATGAAATAACTGCCTAGATATTTGAAATCATTAACACTTTTGATTTGTATTCCGTTTGAACAAGTTTATTTTAAGTTTTCAGTATTAGCTTGATTTATATTAATATATTCAGTCTTTTTCATATTAACTTGTATACCTATTTCTTTAGATACTTCTTCTATTGTGTGAAAGAGTGTAGTGGCATCTTTTATATTGTCTGTTAATAAAGCCATATCATCTGCTTAGTCTACGTCTGTGATCTTTATAGCGTTGTAACGTTTGATCTTTTTCTTTATAAGTGTAAAACCTAGATCATATGTCTGGTCCAGTGCTTTTCTAAGTATATAATCAAGATAGATAATAAAAAGGAAAGGTGCTATTGTGTCAACTTGTAGGACACCTGTAGTAATTTCGAAAAATTCTGTATCGCCATCTGGTGATCGTACCTTTGCTCGAGTGTTACTGTTTGCTATCATAATGGCATTTACTGTTACTTCGGGTATAACGTAAGCTTTGAGAATGTCCTTCATCTTTCCTCTATGTATGCTATCGAAAGCCTTTGAGTAATTGATAAATATAATTGTAGTAGGAAGTTTTTTTGCATGCGTTTCTTCGATTATTCTCCGTATTGTAAGTATTTTTCCAGTGGTTGATCTGTTCGTTCTGAAACCGTTTTGATTTTTACGGATCGATAAGAGGTCTAATTCTGTTTAAGAGCATAATGTTATACAATTTGGCTGAAATACATGTCAAAGTGATGCCGCGAGAATTATTTGTTAGACTTAGGTTTCCTTTCTTTGGAAATGGTATAATATAACCGTCAATCCATATATCGATTTTATCTTGTATGTATACTTTGTTGTAGAAAACAAGAGGTATTTCTTTAAACAATTTTATATTCCATACTTCCACTGGTATCTCGTCAAGCCAAAATGAAGTGCAGTCATTGTGAATATGCCAGTTTCTACATCTATAGTATTATTTATTATGGTTTTAATCTCAAGGACCGGAATATTTCGTTGAACACCTATTAGATCATGAAAATGTTTATGCCATAGCTTGATTCTTTCTTTGTCACTTTCTGCTGTTATTTTGGCTTTGTCACTATTTTTTCGTCAACTTATTTTATTTACTGCTTACCATGATTTCTTATTTACCACCGCTGTATATATCGCGTCTATATTTGTTTGAAGGTAGTTTTCCTGTACTCTGTCGTACATTTCGTATAGGATTTGCTTTGCCTGTTCGTATTTAGATAGATTATCTTGTGATGGATTTAGTCTTTGATCTGTGCTGCTTCTTTTAATGACCTTCTTTTGTCGATAATTACTGGATTTTCCCATGGGGTTTGTCTTTTTATTCTATCTTTTAAAGGTATTATTTCACTTGCAATTTTGTTGTATGCAGTTTTGAAAATAAGATTAATGTGTTGATGATGTAGTTGTTACTTAAATTGTTCATGACTTTTGTTTCAAATAACTTTTGTGTTACAGTATAATTTTGTAGGCATGGCCAATTAGGCCTATATTGAGTTACTTTATATGACTTTTTATTTTTATTTGAACGAAAGAATAGTTGTAGCCGTGCTGTGACTATACGTTGTTATGCTGACAAAAGAGTTATAGGCTCTGCAGTTTTTAGAACTGTTTTTCCATTTTTTATTTACCATGATGTAGTCTAATTGTACATAGCTTCCATTTTGTGATTTATGTGTCCGTGGTTGTCCTTTTCTTTTTTTATATCTAGTATTTAGACTTATAAGTTTGTTTTCTAATAGATACTCATTTAGAATTTTACCATTCCGGTTTGTCATTTCGTGGTAAGAAAATTTGAAACCATCGTGTTGACCTAGGTGTGCATTGAAATCGCCTGAAAGTATGTGTATATTGTGTTTCGGTATTTGCCGTGAAGAAGCTGATAGTTGTTCGTAAAATGTCTCGATATCTTCTATCTCACTAACATTTGTTGGACTATAACAGGCGGTAATGGTTGTCATTGGATTTCCGTGGAAATGTTCTATCATAATTATTTCAGATACCATTTCAACTCTAATGAGTGTTTTGTATACAAAACACTAGCATATATGCTTTATCATTTAATAGTATACCTATTCCACTCATTGATGCATTGTTATTATTTCTCCATGCTGAACATGAATATAATTTCCAATTATCTATTGAATGTTCTTTTGTGACAGAATCATCATGTATAAGACGGTGTTCCTGTATGCAGATGATATCGTGGCCAGTATTTTCAGATGATGCTATCCGTTCTGATTTTTTACCTTCCTTGTGTAGTGTTTGCACATTAAAAGTAACGTCTAGTAAGGATTTCTTTCCTTTCAACAGTTTTATTATTTTTGACTTAGTATTTGATATTTAGACCGCAACCTGGGTCGGTTTGCAGGACGCGCTCCTTGTTCCGCGAGACGAGCGATGCGGGATGAGTTTGTAGAATTGTGTGTTATATTTGATTTCAGTAGCTAAATAAAATGTGCGGTCGCTACTCCATACACATTTACGTAACCCTGCTCGGATGGCTACACAGGTACTATACCTTGACAAAGGCAAGATTTTGTCCGGCACAGCTTATTGGTTATTCACAGCTAACCACTATATCTAGTGGCCGTTTCCCTATCCGCAACCTGGGAAGCCGGTGGATCGGAGTTTTCATCACCATATCAGTTCATCACTTATCGCTTCGGATAAAGATGAAGTAATGTGGGCCGAGGATCCAGAGGAAGCTGAGCTCTCCACAAATCTACAAATATATATATATATAAGTATACTTTATAATTCCGGAATTTATAACTGTATACTGAAAAGTATGTATAATATATATATTATATACCACCCTCTATATAATGCCAACCTAGTTAACCAGCCCACATGACCGATACCTACTGGCGGTATAGCCGATGACCAATGTATAGACGTGTTCTTGTATTACATGTATGTAAGTGTACACACTATGCGTACAGGGACTATGGGTATACCGGGTATAGGGTATACCCTGAACCCCTATTAGGGGCGCTGCAACAGGGGACGGGGGACGGGGGGGGGGGTATGTTCCCCGTCCCCTTTAAAATCTAGGGTGACCTCCTATTTATTGGTCCCCCCTCCACTTTTACCACAACATTTATTTTGATTGGTTGGTCCCCCCTACATACAACATCGTTTCAGCGCTCCTGAACCCCATATATAACCCTATATATCTGGGAAACTCAACTCCTATGATGTTATAGATATTATATAATCCCAAAATAGTAACGGAATATAAGATGTGTTATCACCTGTACTATTGTGATTCTGTACTAGAATATAAATACATATAATATAAATACGTATAATATAAATACTACACTATATATATATGAATATATATATTCATCTAAGTTCCTCGACGACACAACAAAAAACAATATAACTAAATAATTTGCATCTATGTATTAAATACTAAACTCTTTTGCACTCCGCTTGTTCACTATACACGCGAACTACACGTTCTATAGTACTGTATATGTAACATGCGTGTAGTAATAGCTAAGATGTACATTGTACACTGTACACTATACATCATATCTATACAATGTACACTGTACGATGTACACTGTACATAGTACAGTGTACATTGTATAGATATGATGTATATTGTACGGTGTAATGTATACTATAGGATATAGTGTACAGTGTACAATGTAAACTGTACACCTTAAGCATGGGCCAATGCCACCTCTTACCACTAAGTGTAATCAACCGATGTTTAACATAGGACCCCGTCGCCGATATCGTGTAGAGCCATGATAATGCATCATAATGCACTAACGTTATTTAGGTATACCTATTCCTATAGGAGGTAGGACATCTACAATATATATATATATATATATAATAACTGACCATATATTCGTAGGAATGCTAGGATTCGTAGGATCGTTAGTGATCGTACTAACATACATATATTCCCATTGTTCACAGTTGGTCAAATGTGATTACAGTTCGACCGTACTGACCACTAATGTATTATTTCTATTTACACTGAGAGGGGTTGCTTATCATGACAGGGGTGGTGGTGTAACCTATCGATAGGTATATGATATTTTTATTGTTATTGTTATTTTTGTTGAGTCCTTTCATCCCATCCAGGAACTTAGATGAAGTTTTCACTTATAACCATGTATGACTCTAATGTCCCTTCGAATCCTCTATCATGTTAATGCATACATGGTTTAATGAGAGCTGATCATTTATATGTGTATACGTAATTATATAAGATCACTTATAAATATTATTGTAACACATATTTTGATGATACGGATGGGGCTTGAACTCGCGTCCTACTGTTTGTGTGTCTGATGCCTTAGCCAACTGAGCCACACAGGCAGTTAAATCATCTTATACATATACATATATCGATAATAAACTGGATACTATTATACATATTACATGTACGTCGTACATTGTACGTATTTAGATCATGTTATCTTCATACGATATATGATCAAATATCGAAATATCTGGTATCGTAGTAAGTTAAATTAATAGTTATTTATTGTTATAATAATTATATTTATTATAATTGTTATGATTATATTAATTATTATAAATATCACAATTTATTAAATGTTAACTTAATATTGTATTTGTATTATTACTATTATTATTATATTTATTATTATTATTATGATTATTAATATATTTATACCTATATCTTTATATATTTCATATTATCGTTATTATCGTTTTAACTAACACTTGATATAAATTGAAGTTATTCAATGTATGTAGTTGATATGTATTCTACATTATTTGTTTATATTATTAATTTATCTACCCACTATATAAATATACAATATAAATTGCGGATATAAATAGACCCTTCGATAAGTCTTAGATTTGTATACGTTATAAATAACTGTATTATAAATAATTGTACATCACAATATAAATAATAAATGTATTGTTATTATATTTTAATTTCTCTTTCTTAAGTTTTAGATACACATAAGAGAACACACACGAGAACAAACAAGAACTACCTGCAGTCGAACTTGTGACTTCTCGCTTTCCAGGAAGTTAACATTTAATTGGGATACAAACTACAGAATTCTTATTTATATAATAATTATAATATCAACATGTAGGTAATTATGGTAAATGATGAAATGCTTATCTAGTGGTTTACCTGTTTCACTTTCCTAAAGAAGAATTACGAGGATAAATGTATAGTATATATATATATATATATATATATATATATATATATATATATATATATATATATTTATATATTATTCACTCTATTCAGTTGACTACAACCCTATGATATCATATATACCAGCAATACCAGTATATCACCGACAGTATTGTATCTAGCCTCGAACGAACGTCGCACACATCTAAATAAACTATGACGTCGTATTATGTATTGTATACATGCGTGTGTCTGTATTTGTGTGTGTGTGTATCTATGTGTGTGTATCTATGTGTGTGTGTGTATGTGTTTGTGTGTGAGTGTGTGTGTTTTGTATAGAGTTAGCAAAACCCAAAGGGCTTTGGAGTTAGTATGTGTGCAGTTGTGATTATGTTAATATATATATATATATATATATATACATATATATATATGTATATATATACGTATACGTATATTTACTAGTTATTCGAGGTTGCATAACACTGCAGACACGTCATAATGAATCATAAACATCCGTTTCATCAATACCCCCGAGGCATGAGTGTACAAAGTGCATACAAATGTATCTTCCACGCATCTGCATGTATTCGTTATGCTTATATTATCGTATTGTTATATAATAGTATAATGCTACAGTAACGTAATATACATACATAAACACACACATATATATTATCATATTTATAAATAATAAATTACCTATAGGTAATGCCAGGGTAATTATAGAAGCAAGGTTGCTTATCGAGACATTACCCCTTTATTAACATGATATATATTAACTTAAAAGTTACATTATATATATATATATTATATAGATAAGTGTAATATATAAATAATAATGTTGTAATATTATGACTTCCTGTTTATATATATATATATATATATATATATATATATATATATATATATATGATACAAATAAATAAAATATATAATAAAATATAATGAAACTTATCATTTAACTAAATGTAACCATCATAATATCATTTAATCATATAATAATATAAATAAATAATAAAATTATAAAATTAAAAGCTAAGAAATATATTAAGCATTACAATAACATAAAATAACATATAACATAGTTGAACTAAATAAGAGATAACCAACACTTAAAAGTAAAATAAACAAGAGAAAAATAGACAAATATATTAATTAAAATATATATTAACAATATTGAAAATTCATATAGAAATTATACAACCTGCAGGTCATACTCCATGGAGGTCTTATTTGGCAAGGCTTATTTAATGTCAAAAAATGTATAAATAAAATAAAAGCTAATATAAAGCATAAAATCATATATAATATATATATATATATATATATATAAATATATATATATATATATGTATATTTATATTAATAATATGTATTTATTGAATCACATTATAATAATATCGGATATTAATGGACCACTCAAGAAGTTATTTACTCATTGACATGTTATAAATAACTATATACAATAAACTATATAACTATATATCCCAGACAATACAATACAAAGAAGTACACTATTTTATCTTGTGTATTATATAACTTTTATTAAGTTCTCGATATACCCAATAGTAAAAACAAGAACTGACCGGAGTCGTATAGAGACCTCTCTCTTTCCAACAAGTAACGGTTCCACTGAGCCAGAGAACCCAGGCTATATATATTGTTATTATTATTTTTTTTATTTGGTGAAGTCCTTTCATCCCATCCAGGAACTTAGATGAAGTTTTCACTTATAACCATATATGGCTCTAATGTCCCTTCGAAGCCGCTCTCGTGTTAAGGAATCCATGGTTTTAACGTGAGCCGATTATTTATATATACACTTCTAAATAATATTGTAAGACCCATTTTATAAAATTAATTAATAGTCCGGACGAAGCTCGAACTCGTGTCCTACTGCTTGTGTGTCTGACGCCATATATATATATATATATATATATATATATATATATATATATATATATATATATAGTGTTTATAAACAACTTAATAAAATATAAACCAACATCAGAACAAAATGCTACTAATATAAGATATACATATAACTTTAGATTACTATCTCTCTTTAAAGTATGTATTTGTGTGGCGATCTTATCACCTATAGGTATACTTATTTTGAAAATATTCCTTAAGATATCTTCTGGGAATCTATGTATGGGTAATATTGCTTACGAATATCATATTTAAGAATATCTGATATTATATAAATATATAAATTATTTTATATATATTTATATATATATATATGAATATTATTTATATATATTTAAGTATGCTGCGAATTAGTGATCTAAATTAGCCAAAATATCCTGCTTCGAAACAACTGAAAAATCAACAATTTATGTTTCGAATCATCTGAAACATCCTAAATTGTCGATATATCTTACTAGATTGTCGAATTTGTTTATAGGATTATATTTTTGAAATTTACTGCGAACTAGATTTGTATACTTGATTCGATTTGTCGTACTTGATTACAAAATTAGATTGTCTTAGTATATCTGATTTTCATACTAGATTAGATTTTCTTATCGAATTAAATTATCGTACTTGGATGTTGAATTTGTTTATCGAATTTGGTGTTCATAGTTGATTTCAAACTACATTTTCTTACTTGATTCGATTTGTCATACTCGATTATCGAAATGGATTGTTGTATTAGATTTTCATATCATACATGATTTCAAACTAGTTTATCTTATTAGATTGTCGAACATGTAGTGTGACTCTAGATTTATATTCATAATAATATTAATTGTAATTAATTGTTTTTAAAATTAAATAAGATATTTTTTAATTACAATATTATAATATCGTCCATTATATTTTAATTTAAAATATTTAGTTCAAAAGTAATTGTTATAGACATTTAAATAATATATTATTATAAAACGAAACTGCATTGCTTAGTATATAAACAAGTTATACATATAAGCGATTGTTTAATTACCCTCTCCTATAATAATAATTGGTGCATCCATTTGATAAAATAGAGATTTTTTTAAAAAGAGAAATATTTAAAATTCTAATACTAATATTTGGGAATATTTATTTACTGAATATTTAATTAATATACAGAAGGATATTCAGAAGCTATACGTAGCTTATATTAAGAATATCCTTATAACAAACATATTAAATATTTAATATATAATAATAATTATGAAATAAGAAAATGTAATAATAAAAATGGTGTAATACAAGATATTTATATCGAATATACATATTAATAATAATAATAATAAATAATAATAATATAATAATAATAATAATAATAATAATAATAATAATAATAATAATAATAATAATAATAATAATAATAATAATAATAATAATAATAATAATAATAATAATAATAATAAATGATAATAATAATAATAATAATAATAATAATAATATAAATAATAATAGTGCCCATATTAATAATACTTATGTACATATATTACAAAATATTATAAAAGATATGAATTTTTAATATAGATTAGAGATTACATGATATTAAATATTTAATTTTTGAACAGAATTGGTTAAGTGTGGTTTGCCTATTGTATGATTTTATATGTATCGGTAGATTATTCCAGCAAATGGGTCCATAATAAGTTATATTAAACTTTTTTGCATTGGTATTAACTAAAGGTATTTTAAATTTGTTATTATCGCGCATATTATAAGTAGAGTCTTGTAGTTTAAATAAATTTATAATTGTTGTTGAAATTTGATAATTTTTAATCCTAAACATAATTTTACAGGCATTATAGAATATTATTTCTTTAAAAGTTAAAATGTGTTGTTCTTTGTAAATATTATCCACATTAGTTCTATTTTGTTGACGATATAATATTCTTATAGCTTTATTTTGAGCTATACTTATTTGTTTTGATGTTACATCATAATTATTCCCCCATATATGTGTACAATAAATAAGATGGCAATGAAATACAGAATAATATATTAGTTTTAAAATATTGATGGGTAAAATATTATTTAGTTTTCTTAGAATTGATAATCCATAATAAAGTTTAGATTTAACCATATTAGTATGTAGTTTCCAATTCATGTTCGAATCAATAATTACACCAAGGAGTTTTATTGAGTTTTTTTGAATAATGACAATATTATTTAATATAATAGATAATTTTGCTTTATTATTATTAAATATTAAATAGTTAGTTTTGCTTTAATTAATTGTCAATTTATTTAATGATAGCCATATATCAAGATTTTTTAAAGTTTTATTCATGGAATTTTCCATAGAATCAATATTATTTTCACGGAATATAATAGAAGTGTCATCAGCGAATAAAACAAAATGGCCTTGTGTTTTAATATTGACTATGTCATTTATAAATATTAAAAATAATAGGGGACCGAGGACAGATCCTTGAGGGACACCAAACTTAATATTCTTTATTTTTGATTTAGACTTATTGAATATTACAAATTGATTTCTATTATTAAGAAAAGATATTAATAATTTTAAAGCAACTCCTCTGAAACCATACTTCTCTAACTTATTTATTAATAGATCATGACTGATGGAGTCGAATGCTTTCTTTAAATCTATAGATATAGCTGCACAATATTTCATTTTATTTGAAGCTATGGTTCCGGTTAGGTCAGTCAATGCGTCGGAAGTTGAAACTCCTTTTTTAAAACCAAATTGTGATTTATTAATTATTTTATTTTTTTCCATCAAATCTATATATCTAGATTTTAAGACTTTTTCTAAACTTTTTGAGAAAGATGATAATAGAGAAATTGGCCTATAATTAGAAGGATCATCAATATTACCAGATTTATATTTAGTTACGACTTTAGCAGTTTTTAGACAATTAGGAAATATACCCTGTTGTATACATAGATTAATTAAATATGATAATATATTACTTATTGAAGAAATGATTTGAATAATTAGTTTAAATGAAAAGTTATGAGAATCAGTACTATTTGTTGGTTTACTTTTTTCAACAATATTAGTTATTTCAATTGGATTAGTGGGAGTAATAAATAATGAATTTGTATAATTATTATGTATATAATTAGATGTATTATTGGTATTAAAATTTTTTTCTGATTTAGAAGCTAACTTGTCACCTATGTTACAAAAATAATCATTAAATTGTTCACACCGTTTATTATCTTCTATTACATTAGGAACTATATTACCATTTTTGTTGTTATGTATAATAGTATTTATTTTATTCCATATCTGCTTAGGGTTGTTTCTGTTAGTAATAAAATATTGACTATAGTAATAGCGTTCAGCTTTATTTATGATTTTTGAAAGACAATTTTTATATTTTTTATAAATAGTTTCATTAGATACAGAATGTTTTTTTTTTAAGTTTTGGTAAAGTTTATTTTTTTTAATTATACATTTTTTAAGGCCCTCTATTAGCCAAGGTTTATTTAAATAAGAATTTTTTGTATATATTTTTTTTTTAGAAAGGAATTTTTGTTTAGAGTTTTCTAAAGTAGAAATGAATAAGTCAAAAGCATGATGCGCATTATCTATTCTGTATAAAGATGACCAATTATAATTTAGAAGATAGAGCTTAAACTCGCTTATATTATTCTGTGTCATATAATATATGAATTCATTATTTTTTTTAATAGAATTGTTAAATTTATTTAATTTATAAATACAAAAAATAGGAAAATGGTCACTTATATCATTATATAATAAACCATTAGATATTGGTACATGATTATAATTTGTGTATATGTTATCAATTAAGGTGGACGTTATATTAGTAATGCGTGAGGGTTTGGTTATTATTGGATGTAGACCTAATGAAATAAGTATATCAATGAAATGAGAGACTTTAGGACAAGTTAATTTTAATATATCAATGTTAAAGTCTCCGCAAAGAAATATTGTATTATCAGTATAGAGTGTATTAAATAAATTATATATTTCATCTGAAAAATTAATGATATCAAATTCGGGGCATTTATATATACCACTTATTATAATATCTTTAGAATTGGGAATTATTAATTTAATGGTAACTATATCAAATTTATTTGGTAATGTTGTACTGAGTGTATCAATAGTTATATATTTAAAAGAATTTTTAACGAATATTGAGGTACCTCCACCACGTTTATGATTTCTGGTTATATGTATATTATTATAGTCTAATATAAAATATAGATCTTTATTATATTCATTTAACCATGTTTCACTTATAACTATTATATCAAATTTATGGTGTAAAGAATATAAATAATTAGTAATAGAATTACAATTTTTTACCAGACTACGTGCGTTAAAGTGTATGATCGATATATTACTATTCGTGTGTATTTGGTTTGGTATATTATCATAGTTACATTGATTATTTATACTATTATAAAGTTGTTTTTTATGATGATAAAGAATACTATCGCTAGAATTGAAATCATTATCGAGATTATCTAAAGTTTGTTTATATAAATTATTTTGAAATATATCTTTTCGTGAATTATCGGCATTCATAATCATTGGAAAAATAAATAATATGAGATTAATATAGAAAAAAAATGTATAAGATAAAAAATAAATAAATAAAGATATATGTTTATAAAATACTCTGATGTAAGTTTTCAGATGTAATTCATTTTATGATATTTTATATCTATGATGTGACTATCTAACGTTTAAATATTCTATAACTATAGTCTATATAATCAGTATAATCTCATAAATCTACTAGTATAGTTTTCTTATTATATGATATATTTCGTAAAGGATAACAATTACTATATAGAAACAAATTTTATAATAATATTATAAATTAAAAAAAAAAAAAAAAAAAAAAAAATTATATATAAATTTTTAAGAATTTAAAAAAAAAATATATATGTACATAAGTTAATAGTAATAATAATATGAATTAAATAATAGTACGGGATAATAGTAATACGAATTGTGAGTGTAAATATTTATATCAGGGAGAGTGGTCCTCCGATACAGCAGATGATCATAGATGATGCCGAGCCGTGTAAACAGAATGTCGTCGAGTATTCGCGTGTATTCTGGCAGATTCACTTTGTATGTTCTTGTAAGTTCTTGTAAGTTCTTGTATGTTGTATTCAGTAGTCGTATTCCAGATAGTACCACGTTTAAGATTGACTAAATGTATAAAAGGTAGAGCAGCAGGATGTATCCGTTAATGGTTAATAGTGGCTAACCTTATATTGAAGGTAGGTAGGTGACACTACCTAAGGCGCGGCTCCCAGAGGATATCTCCGGGGTATGAAGATTATAGATCGTATGATATATTTTAATTATAATTACCGAGTATAAAAGTTAATTATAATTAATGAATATACTCGATCAAACCGTTCACTAACCCGGTCTAGCTCGAAAAACGCGGCTCGTTTTATATCACTACTGCCAATACGCGTAATTTATTGATGAATGTTTTATTTAAATAATAATTCAATTGTACAACTATTATAGTGTGATAATAATAAATAAAATACAATAAAGTAATAATTATATTAATACATACAACGTGACGAAAACGAATATATTTGAAGTTCAGATTCATGAATATGGAGGTACTTCTCTAGTCTAAGTTTGAAGGTGGTCGTTGATGTGTTAATGGAGGGATGGAGGGAGTTAATTCCAAAGGAGGCTGGCGCAAACAGAGTGCTTGTGTATTATATTTAAGTAGACGTTATTAGTAAGTATTAATAAGTAGACTATATATATATATATATATTCTAACTATATATAGTCTAATTATTAATAATGTATACCTATAGTTGATGTTTATGATGGTATTTGGTTTATTAAGCACTAAAATATGGTCATGTAGACCCATTCGCTCGTGCGGGAAGAAAATAATAACAAGATAATAATAATATGATGACAATTTAATAATAATATACATTGAATATAACACGGAAACAAATAATAAGTGATATAGTGGAGTGTTATATACTACATACAGAGTTATAACATTATTATTATTATTATCAGATTTGGTTTTAACTGCCGGGTTTATATATATAGTATAAGTAGTATACGTATACTTATAGAAGCATAGTTTATCAGGACAATTACCCTTATCATTCTGACAAGTCCTCTAAAAATGTACCATTATAATTAGAATAATAAATTACTAAAAAAAGAATAAACGAATATAGCATAAAGTCACATCTAAATTGACTTCCTGTTTACACTAAATCTAATTATGAATAATATCAAATACATCGATTATGAATTGTCACTATACACTTTAGGGAATGGTTGCTTATTACATATAATGTTGCGTATACTATGACTATAGTCTACACTTATGGGTGACATTCACTCATACATGATACTGGACATAGACATATGTTGCAGTCGTTAGGAACTGTATTTTAATAACCAGCCGGTATACGCCTGTCTCATAATATCAAAACACTCTGTCATATTTAATTTTATTAATGCCAATATTATTATTAATATTACAATATTACAATATTATAATATTACAATATTATCGGTAATATATTGATTAATTATTATAAAACGTGTACCGACATTTAACATACGACATTTAACAACCGTCTATAGACTGTATACAGTCATTATATAGTATATGCATTAACAATAATAGTAATTATATAATTTTCATATTCGTATACGAATAAGTAAAAAAAAAACTACACATTATTACAATAATATATACGTATACCTATAGGAATGAAGTATTACATATATATATATACAGAGCTGGGCACGTACTCAACAAATTTATAATAGATACAATTACAATTAAACACTTTTTTCTTATAATAGATACTACTACAATTACTTTTTAAAAAATCATAGTAGATACAATTACAAATACATAATTTTCTTAGTAGATACATCTTAGTAGATACAAATACATTATAATTATATGCAATGTATATAAGTATATATATAAATTATATAGATATATATTATATCCTATAATATATATTTATATATATATATATATATATATATTCATCGATGTCGAATTTGATAGTACATATCAAGTTACATTACACGGAATAATATCCGGAAATGTTTGCTAGAAAGTGAGTTTCTAGCAAGTTGTAGTGGGACCCCCTTTAAAGTTACTATATTTCACGAAAATGTTCGGAAAGTAATGGGGTAACTCACTACATTCTCCTTGATTTATTAGCTGCCTTCTTTACCATTGACCATAATATCCTTATAAATGGACTATCCTCTATCGGAATCTCTGGTACTGCACTCGATTGCTTCATCTCATACCTAACTGGTTTTTTTTACCAAATTAGCATAAATTCACTACTTTCTAAACCTCGTAAAGTTACTCATGGAATACTTCAAGGATATGTCCTTGGTCCACTCCTGTTGAATATTTATCTACTTCACTTATTTAAAATTATTGACAAATACCCAACTATAGATATTTAGTCGACTATCACTCGTATAAAGATGACATACAATTACACTATAGATTGATAGACCCTAACAATGACAAACATGTACTTAACAACTTCATTACTGATATACATAACTGGCTCACCAACAACTTCTTATCACTAAACTATCTTAAAATTGAATCACTGCATATTAAAACATCTACTACTATATTCCTTCCACCACAAATTACCATTTGAGTATTTCTTATGATAATAAAGTAAAAACTTTTGGTATATTAATCGACCCAACACTGCAATTTCACATTCCGACTAAATCACTATCATAGTAAATTAACTACATACTACAAAACTTACGAACAATAATACCCTTCATTAATTTTAATACTGCAATCTTCTCTCTACATCCCTCATTCTACCCCACATTGATTACTATAATTCCTATCCCTATAGGGACATATATGCCTCCTCACAATCTAATAAATATACTCCAACGCCTTCAAAACTCAGCTTTCAGATTTATATTCAACATAGCTAAACTTTTCAGACAACATATATCTCCTCTAAGAACCAAATTACATTGGCTGCCAATAAAATCCAGTATAATTTATAATATTTCACTCACCATACATATATCTACTCACTATAACATACCTGACTATCTCGCCAACTTAATAACTCCAAACATAACTATTTACGAATAACAAAAATAAACAAATTCAAATTAAATACTCCATATCTATCATATTTAACATCTACTCAACATAAATCTTTCTCCGTCCATGCTCCAAAAATCTGGAATGATCTACCTCGCCATATCCGATCAATTACTCAACTGTAATACTCAAGTAAAATCTCAAAATATATCGTTTTCTCAATAAATACATTAAAAATCACGTCAGAAAACTTCCATAAAGAAGTTGAAGGAAGTGCCTAAACCAATTAGGTAACAGGTAACAATTAACTACAATTGTAGTTAACTTGCTAGAAAATAACTTTATAGCAAACATTTCCGGACATTACTTCCGGAAAAACTGGTTGTGAAATACCCCTTTTAAAAGGACATATTAAATATTTACACCTTATAACGTACGTGTTCTTCAATAGATGATATAGAATAAATGTGTTGAAATTTAATGAAATTTAATGATACCCACGATGAATCTTTTAGTGTATGAATTTGTTGGTTGTACATACGCTGGTATACCAGCGTTTATTTCATCTGCAATTATAATATGAGCCATTAGTAATGGCCCATTACAGACTATAGAGAAATATACATTATTACAATATATTATTTTTCAACTCAAAATAATCAGCGACCTTTACTTTCGAATGTTCAACACGAATATAGTAAATTATCAAATATACAAACAATAAATTATTAATATATTATTAATTATTATTATTAATTATTAATCATATTTATTAAAATGATTTTATCTTTCAATGTAATATATAATTTTGAATTATAAATCAATTATTATATAAAATATATTAACAAAATAATAACTTTGTTTTCAATAAATGTATATAATGGTTTTTGAGAATATCGCTATAATTAATATATCATAATTTTTAACAATAAATTAATTTCAATATTTACAAAAGATATTGATATTAAAATTAATTTATAATTTGATAATATAAAATATTGATATAAAATACATATAATGTCCAAATGATATATTATTTAATAAAATGTATCTGTTTACATAATTTTCTTAGTAGATACTATTTATGACTAATAGATACGATTACAAATACTTTTATAATTTTTATAATAGATACAAATACAAATACAAATGTATCTACGATACTGATTTTTTGCCTTAATAGATACTGTATCGGCGATACTGCCCAGCTCTATATATATATAATATATATATATATATATATATATATATATATATATATATATATATATATATATATCGGATATATCGGATATATCGGTTTTAATTGATCTAAATATATAATGGATTTTTATTAGTTATTTTTTGTTTGTGTATACATTTTATTTTACATAAACATATAGTATATAAACCTATATACGAAAATATAAATAACTTAAATATATTGAAACGACATTTACTCAACATATATATTATTGTTTTTTTAAAACTAGTTTTCTTTAAAAATGAATTTACTAATTATTCTATACCATTAATTGTAGCTACTTTTTTATATTTAGTCTATCTGGAATATAACATAACTACTCTGTATATATATATATATATATATATATATGTTATTGTAACTACTATATAAGTATTAAAAAAGGAGCAGATACAACGTATAAACATATATGTGTAACCTACAGATGTATTATTAAATATTGTATTAGCAATAATAATAAGAATTCAATGATAATTTAAAACAACATTGTTTTCTCTTAATACAATATGACCACACCTACCTAATTCACATGTCCTACGTTGCATGTCCTACGTTGCATGTCCTACGTCACATGTCCTACGTTGTATGTCCTGCATTGTATGTCCTAAGTCACGATTCCTACGTTGCATGTCCTATATCATATGTCCTACGTTACATGTCCTACGTTGCATGTAGGTAATGTCCTACTACTAATAACGCTGGTACGTCAATAATTAAAATCATATATGAGAGAGGCTTCGAAGGGACATTTGGTTATAAGTTAAAACTTCATCAAAGTTCCTGGATGGGATTAAAGGACTCCACCAAAATATATAATAATAATAATAACAATAATATAAATCACATAATAAGTTTGATCGAAAATACGTTATATTACAGGACATCACCGAATGAACATAAAAATAAGAATACCCACACACACACACACACATATATATATATATATATATATATATATATATATATATATATATATATATATATAGATAGATAGATGATTTATTTATACACAAATATATCAAACATAGTTCTCATTTGTGTTTTAGAAAAACAATATTACATAATTAAATAAACGATAAAATAATATATAAGTAAAACGAAATAGGATTGTTAGATTAATAAACGTGAACAAAATAAAATAACATAAAATAAAAATATACGAATATTAAAAATTACTAATAGTATACTATTGTATACTATCGTATACTATCTTTGACTTTATTCTGAAACATATACGGGGATCAGCAGCACAGACCAATGGGAAGTAAGTAATATAGTTCACCAAGTTATACACATATTGTGTACGACCATCACACATTAAGTATAGTAGTAACTTAAACACGATTTACCCACCTGGTATTGTATAGCATACCGAGCAGAGCTAAGTGGTAGCGGGTCGACGTATTAGGATAATAATCGACGCTTATATCGCTTATATATCTATGCTTAAACGTAATAATAAACTAAATGTATACGCTAGAAAAGTAATTACGATAGAATGAAGTATTATTATTACATCTGCGCCGAAAGTATGTAAATATATGTACACAATTCAAGTTGGAGAGTTTTAAAAACTAGTAGTTTCCGTATATATTTATAAGTAAGTACGCGTAGTTTTCAGTATCCCTTTTAAGGTTAAGCACTACATTGGCGCGCTTCCCCTTAAAATGGCCCTTTTAATACCCGGGTATCCCACTACAAGATTTTCGGCAACTTTCCGGATACATTGTAACTTTAACAACATTTTCTATAGATCTACTCATATATCAAGTTGTAATGGGATACCCCTTAACATGTATTCTATTCCAGGCAAGTTGCCGGAAAGTAAGTAGGTTCCCACTAAAAGAGTAGTTAACTTGATAGAAAATCATTATAAAGTTAAAACATTTCCGGAAATACTTATATTGCTTCCCCTTAACGCAGTCGTCGTATTATATTAATCAGCTAGCCTACCAAACAACTGATACTATATCCGGTATATCACATACACATATAACGAATCACTATATTAGGAATACTCTACAATCAGTGGAACTTTAGGTAGCCCGTAATTATTACTGGGAACTATAGTTACAAAATTATCTCAAATATAAGAAAACTTCGCAGTCTCTCTATTAAACATACTTCACTATGTTATTCCACTATAATAACATTCAAAGTTTTATTGTAATATATTATACATTTATTAACTCATTATTTCAATACAATAGTTATCCTCTGTCACAACCTCCTCAATACCCAGCGTTTAATGCTTGATCATATCGAATCATCCCCCTAAATATCTGGAACACTCTCTTGTTTGTCATTGAACAATTATATAAATATATATATATTATAATATTTACGCTCGATTCATAAACATATATTATTATGTGCCACCTCAACCGTTAAATAACCTATTCATTTTACTGTTTATTAGTAGTAGTATTATTAATAATTATTAGTATATATATATATATATATATATATATATATATAATATATATATGTGTTAAATAAATAATTCATCATCATAACTTCACCTGAGTTGTATACGATTACTGAACACCCTCTGAACACCCTCTGAACACCCTCTATACACGTATTATAAACGTAGCTAATTATCCATTAAACACGATTCAACAATAAAGAAATATATATATATATATATATATATATTGTTATTGTTATTATTTTTGATTATTTTCATGGAGTCATTCATCGCATCTAGAATATAATATGAAACTTTTAATTTAAGCGAATATCTCTAATTTATATTCGAGGTTGCTCTTATTTTAACGAATACGTGGGTTATCGAGATCATTTGTTATAAACAATTATATGAGATACTTTATAAATATGATCTTAAGACCCAGTGTATTGGTTCATACTTGGTTTGTGCCAGTCCAACGTGCTACTACAACGTGTATGTCACCGTAGACAATGTATAAATATATATATATATATATATATATATATATATATATATGTACATCTTCTAATTCTTGTTTTTTGTATCGTGTCATTTTGTCTTACTGTTATCACTTTTATATATTTTGTTTATATATATGCTATATAAATAAACGGTATTTTGTTGTTATATATACAATACAATTTTGATATATTATATGTATATATATATATATATATATATATATATATCTATTATATATCTCAAAAGAAGTAATCATAATAAAGACACGTGTTGTACGTAAATCAAATCCGGCCCGAATATAAGACAATGGACAACACAGTATATTACGAAGTATTACGATGTTTTATTATGTACATTAATAGTGTGTGTCGTTGTTATCGTTTCATCCGGCTGACCCTCCCCCTTTAGTGTCCGTAGAGTGACCCCTGGGGTGTTGACCGGACGAAGGGGTCTGAGTGCTAACTTTACGTGTTCCGTTCTCGACTTTGACCGGTGCGGTGTTGCTGGTAGTAGCGGTAGTTTCACTGGTTTCGATGACCGTCGGAACTGTTAGTGTTACAGCGGTATTATTAATAATAATGGTATTAATAATAATAATAATAATACTATTAATAATACTAATAATTACATTAATTAGGAATAATAATAATTACATTAAAAATAACAATTACATAAACTTCCCAAGTATTACATTATTTGTTTGTTTCATATTATTACTGGTTTATTTTATGTTTTATATTTTCTGATTATAATATATTTAAATGTATCGATTACATATTACCTATACTATAGTATACAACTATTAATAATGTATTACTATGACGGGTTACATGGTTAACAATAATTCAATATATTTAAAGTAGAAACTGAATATGTCGATACCTAAATTTACCAAAGAATATATTTTATTTCCATTTTCAATAATTGTTCGTTTATTTTTATAATAATCTTTATTTATATTTTCGATTATTTGTTGTTTATGTTTACCGTAACTTCAAAACATTCAATTTATTTAATTTTTTAATTTCGTATACTTATTTGTTTATTTCAATAACGTATGTTATCGTTAGAAAATATTTAGACTTTTAACTATATATTTGATTAAATATATATATATTATTAAATCAATCTATAATATAATATTACAATTAATATTACGATAAATGCTAAGAGTTTCAGATTCTTTATTTTTCGTATTATTTTATATTATTTTAATAACGTATTTATATTATATTAAGCCGTTAATAAATATATATATATATATATATATATATATACATATACTTTCAATTATATGTGTTTAAATAAACATATAATACCTATCAATAATAGTATTAGTGATAATACTAATAATTTAATATATTAAGATTATACAGTTAAACGCAATTATCTAAATTTTAGCCATTGTATATAATACATGATAAAACACTATTTTACAGAAAGTCTACATAATTAGTTATAATTTTAACAGTAAATGTAATAATAACTTAATACTCTTATAAATATATATATATATATATATATATATATATGCTCCCTAATATTAATAAGTTATGGTTGTATATCACTACAAAAATGTTACACTAGTTGTTAATATCGCTGAGAATGATTTTAGCCCGAATGTAAGCATTATACTCTATTTTTAATTATAATACACATATGTATAATATTTACTCTTTCATCTATAGGTTGTTAATAATAAAGTTATCAATAATTAAAATAAACAAACAAATAACAAATCATTGCATATGTAAGTTTATAATTGATGTTAGCAAATATAGTGCACTATAGTATAGTATAGTATACCATATATACATGTAGTATACTGCTATAGTGTAGTAGTAGCTACTATTATACCTAGGCATATATACATAACATATATTGGGCAGACACATTGAAAATATGTATCACTGATTTATATGTATCATTCAAAATGCATGTAGTATGTGGATTTCAAATAAAAATTATTGTATTCGTTAACTAATACAAATATAATACTACTCCAATAGTATATACTAATTTAATAATAATACGATTACAACTTATGTTGAGGATTAGAAAATAAAATTTACATCAACTAATTCAGATTTTTAAAATATACTATTAACTTTGTACATATATATATATATATATGTACACATTTCTACCTATAGGTACAATATGTTAAACATTTGTACATCTAAATAAATATATATATATATATATATATATATAAATACTATGGTACGTATGTTATTTAAATATCGTACATCATTTTATTATACAATTATATTAGTATGTATATTAATATAATATATATAAGTAGTATCAATCATAGATGTATTAAAAATAAATTATCAACTAACTTGGTATATTGGTGACTACGATTCGAGCCCCGTTTGTCATTACCGACCCGACGAGTGTATTAGATACATTATGAGTCACCACATCGCTATTTGAGTCCTCGGATGAATGCAGTTCCGGTCCAGTGGATACGGCGGGCGTCTGATTCTTAGCTCGACTCCCGCAAGCAGAAGGGCTTGGCACCACCACTTCATTTCGATTCGGTGATTCTACGCCGTCGGCGACCACCTCCTCTCGTTTAGTCACGGTGGGCGGTTCCTTCCTAAGTCTGGGGGCGGTGTCTTCGTTATCGACAGCCGTCAGCGGACAGAACGTCACGTGGTTATTGTAATTGGAACACGAATAGGAGTCCTGTCTGGTACGTGCTTCCGACGGCCCGTACGCCTGGCGTCGTATACCCGTGCTAACTTTACGCAAGGTACGCCTGTACATGTAATGTCGTCGCAGTTCTACGTCCGCCCGTATCATGATGTTGAATACGATCGCTTTACTCCTTATGTTTAGATTTCTATCAGACGGCGACATCTTCACACCTTTGGTACCGACAACCCTCTCCCTGCCTTGTATCGTTATGGTTGGCACGTTGACATCTTTAGGGGGCGTGGCTACTCTACTGCGGTTGTTGTAAAGTATATTCTCTAGTTCGTCGAGGACGTCGTTAAGCGGGTCCTTGGGTTGTTTGTTTCCTGCCGGTAGTTTGTTCTGTATTGTATCGCGGGCGTTGGCGAGTTTGGCGTTGTTCGTCGGCTGCCGATTGCGGGCGTTAGACTCTTTAGCGTCGTCGTTTCCTTTCAGTGGATTCTTAGGCTTAGCGATGAGACTGGTGATAGCGACCCAGGAGTTACGACGTAATGACGGGCTTCTCGAGCGGGGAGACGACGACGACGCCGCAGCTTCTATGTCGTCTTTCTTAGCTTTTTCATCTTGATTTGCTTTCTCTTCTTTCTTCACTTTGCCATCTTGATTTTCTTTCTCTTCTTTCTTCGCTTTGCCATCTTGATTTGCTTTCTCTTCTTTATTCGCTTTGTCGTCGGTCACTAAGTTTATCGATTGAGTTATACATGTGTTATATATGAATTACATCATTACTATGCTATTATTATCATTATTAGTAGTCCTATATATGATACTTTCTAATAGTAAATATCAAAAACAATATATAAATATAAATATAATACGTGTATATATTATATATATATACTTATTCAGGTATATTTATTATGACGTAATGTTTACAAAAGGATGTAAAGTTACGTAATCAAACTTACTTTTAGAATCATTTTCCAGCGAGTTATTCGTATTAAGGTTCATCAGAGTGGGTTTTCTCTTTCCTTTGTTATAGCCCTATTGTTCTTTATACTGCGGTAATGAACATGGGTCGTATTGTTTACGATATTTGTGTTTACCGAAATTAATTGTTTACAATAAAAAATAATATCTAAATTTAATTTCGTTATTTATAATAATAATAATAATAATAGCCGTAATTCAATTCAATTGTGTAATTTCGCGTCCGCCGAAATTCCACAAAACCGCACATTTATATCCTACTTCCTTTTTAAATCACGATTAATTACCCCTTCCCAAGCAACCAAACACGTTGACCGTTTGAACCCCTGTTCATTCATATTCCATAAATGATTTGAACTGCCTATGCACACCTCCTTCAAAGATTTAGGCATAACATGCAATGATAATATGAGTTTTAATACTCATATTAACTATATGTACTAAAGCGCACTTAAATATTAATATATTATGTAGATGTTTTATCACTAACGATTATATATACTAGCTTACTATTTATCATATGTTCGCCCTATGGTGGAATCGGACTCATGTTTGGAATCCAGACAATTTAATATGCAATTGTAACAACATAGAAAATATTCAAATCTATTTATCTAAAATATGTTTTTATAGATATAACCTTACTAAACGGTCTTAAGAAGATATAATTAATTTTCTCAATATTAAAAATTCATTTCATCGCAGGTTATTAGCCTGACTTATAAAATATTGAACGGACTTGTCGATGTGAATGTAACTGATATCTTTGATCTATATAGCAACAATTGGAGAGGGCATAAAGTGAATATATGTAAGAAAAAGTGTAGAACAAATTTACAAACTCATTTACTTGATGATCAGATGCAATACTATTAAACGAATTGTAATCTCTGTAGTTTTTTTTACACTGTTCTTCCATTTTCTGTATAATTATTAAGTCAATATGTTATTTAAATTCATGTAGTGAGTTATGTGTCAATAATTGACCATTTCTTTTCTGAAAGTGAATGTTTAGACATATCATATTGTTTTCTTGAAGATACTCCATGAGCATTTGGTCATTCCGGTTTGTAGTTTGATGATAGGTGTACTTATATCCGCGTTCTTGTCCGAGGTGTGCGTTTAAGTCTCATATGATCAGAACATTATTATTTGGTATCTGCCTTGTCAAAGAGGTAAGTCTTGTATAGAATAATTCAATTTCTTGATCGTCACTAACATTTGTTGGACTGTAACATCATATCACTGAGGTGTGTGGGTTTCTTTGAAAGTGTGCTATCATAATTCTAGTTGATATCATTTCTACATTGGCGATTGCGTTGTAAGCTTTATTGCTGACCAGGATTCCGATTCCACCAGTTGCAGCATTTATATTATTATTCCAGGCTTAGAGGGTTAGAAGTTTCCATTTATCATAAGCTTGTTCATTGATGACTATATCTTCGTGTACGAATCTATGCTCTTGGATGGAAATTATTTCTTGTACTGTCCTTTCGGCTGAGGATATCAATTTTGGTATTTTATATACTCTATTAAGTGTTTGGGTATTCAGCGATCCTATTATAAAACCTTTAGATGTACTACTTAAGATGTACTCCTACTTAATAGTTTTGAAGTCTCATTTTTCTTTCTCTCAGTCACTAATTTTTCGACTGCAACCTGAGCTGTTATTACAGGTCATGATCATTATGTAACTGCGCGACGAGCGATGCGGGATGGATTATTGTTAGGTTGTGTTGTCATGAAATGTTTTACTTTCGGTAGCTGAATAAAATTTGCGGTCGCCACTCCATACACATTTGCGTAACCCTGCCCGAGTTGCTAAACAGGTACTATGCCTGGCCAAGGGGCACCCTGTATTTGTCCGGCACC
>OZ025246.1:10969189-11161689 GCA_964019155.1 Osedax fenrisi | reverse complement strand
ACTACAGCTATCGGGAATACGCATAAGATAAGTTTTCTAACTACCGAGCATATTGTGGCTTAAATAACAATAGGTACTTGTATTTACAGTTTATATATTAATTATTGTATTCGCTAAATGTAAACCGCATTTATCAATCAGCACTCGCACTCTGCATACATAGCCCATTCACTCGCATCACTATATAGTGCGGCCTCACTGCCCACCACTGCAGCGATATACATGCTACCGAGACATCTAATGATAACAGATATGACCTTCTCAATATTCAAAACAAGAACAAAGATATTTATCATTCACAACCCCATTATTTAAACACCCGCATCCATCATATCAAAATTCTATGTTTACCTCGTATTTATTTTTTTTCCGTTTTTCGTTTTTTTTCTCGTTCTCACACTCTCAAGAATATAATATTATTTGAGTGTCTATATAAATACCTATCATCATCATCATCATCATATAACAATAGAGTATAGAATATCGTGAATACCCATTTCTATGGCAGGTTAACCTGGGAGTTATATACACGAGTTAATACTCATAAGTTAACTGCAGTTAATACTATCTAGGTTGTATTATATTAGTGTAATGACAGTGTCAACGGCGTGTCAAGAGTGTATCAATAGTGTGTCAATAGTGTGTCAATAATGGGTCAACAGTGGGTCAACAGTGGGTCAACGGTGTGTCAATAAAAGTGCGAGTTAGATGTACATTAGTGTCAATATATTGCCAAACTAATGTACATATATTGTAATTAAAGTGTCCGGTTATAGTATATAGTTATACTATAATGCCAGTAGATAGTATAGAGCATTATTAAAGCTAGTATCTAGATATTGCTAAGCTTCTTATACGTTACTTATATAAAAAAATGATATTGGAATACTAGACAACTTAGATCATCATGCCCCTGTTTAATATTCCTCGAGTTACTAACTGCATATGTTCCAGAGGGGTCACGATCAAAAAGGACGAGTTTAGGGTTAAAGGTTACATTTTAAATGCGAAATAAATTTGTAGTGACTCACTTTGGGATGTAATACAGCTATAAAAAACCAAGCAGGACAAAACTAAACCAATTAACCAAATAACCCACAAATATCTATAATATATATATATATATATACTATTAACTTGTATTTAAAATGTAACCTTTAACCCTCAACTCGTCATTTTTGATCGTCTCCCTTCCAGAGCTTTCTCTATATCTGCGCCTCTATTATGGAACAAACTTCATTGTAATATTAATACAATTCATAATAATAATATATTTAAAATAGCGTTGAAAATATACGTATTATTAAATACTATATCGAACAATTATCATATTTATAAATACTGTTGTATACATTTTATTTATTTATATTTCTTTTATTCTTATAACTATACACATTAAGTTTATATATTTATATTCTTATTTTTCATATCTGAGCGTATTCTAAATACAGATTTCTGTGAGTAAATATAATCATAATCGTCATATATATATATATATAACTATAGTAGTATGTTAGTGAGCCAAATGGTCAATTAGTTTCAAACAAGAGTAATATATAGTGAAATGATGACTGTTATAATTATAGATCAATCATTGACCTTTATAGAACTAACCTATTGAACCAGTCATCATCGGAATGTGAATAACTCCTCGAGGTGGGTTAAGATGGCTAATCAGTAGTAATAGTAATTCAAGTAACTACGGATACTAATAACGTAATTAAAGTTTTAATTTTAAATTTAAATGAATTACATAAATGAACTAGAGTATTTTGGTATATAACTTATAAGTTATATACATATATGTATACATTATTTATATTCATTTATTAATATCATATACATGTATTATTTATATCTATATTAATAATATTTTATTAATATATATATATATATATATTTATATATTATTTTATTATGCATTAAATAATAACCATTTACAGGAAAGTGAAGAAATATAGGTGTTCGGAATTATTACTTTTATTATTTGGTTTAATAAATGAATAATTTAAATTAATCAAATTTCATTTATATTATAATTTATATATATTAATATATATAATATATAATATATATATATATATATATATATAATATATACGATGCTGTACCTAGAATAATACACATCTTAACATTATATATATATACCTTTAGCTATAACTATAGGTACTCCTATACATATATTATTATAACATATACTTGTATGGGTAAACATTGTTATCTTATCTACGCGATTAAATACACCCGACCCTATTCTACTAATACGCAATAATGACATAACTACCTGAAATATCGTATTAGCTAAATATTCGTATGCGCACATATTTTACGTGTACGAATTGCTATTTATTAAGTATATTTATTTATATAAATTCATTATTTATTTATCTAAAAACATAGCTTTCATTCTATATCATGCAGTTCATTATGTAATTCCGTTTTCTATGATATATTTTAGTTTGATTTAAATAATATTAGTATTTGTATAGTATAGAAACCGATGTTTAGCTTATCATTAGCAAAATGCAAAGATTTTCCAAAGGAGAGATATTGCACTCCCTATCTATCTCTAGTACCTCGAAATGTAAATTTAAAATGAAAAAACAATATTAACACTAGATGGCGAAATAGTATATGAAATGTTAAATCATGTGATATTTTTATTTAAATGTCTTGTTTTCTAATTATATACATACATTTAAAATCATTACAATATAATACAATACATGTAGTTTTTTTTAATATTAGATTTATAACAATATATTTATCATTTATTTTATTTGTTTATATTAAATATAACTAATCAGTGTATTCTATTGTTATATAATTATATTATCATTTTAAAATCATGTAAACACATATTATAATACAATATACATGTATATTGTATATAATTTATTATTTACTATTACAATAAATATAGAAATGTCTTATTATCTGAATAATACCGTTAGATGGCAATATCGAATTATTAGGTGACACAAATATACACAAGTGCAATATCTTTCATTTGGAAAATCTTTGCTAAATGTGTGTATATATATATACATATATATATATATATATATATATATATATATTGCTTATATGAAATGAATTATTTATGAAATGTAAAGTATTATTCATTATACTTTGGTCTACTTATGATAGATATTGTTAATTAATAGATAAATGCCTATATATTGTTACTGTTATTGTATGTCGGTGGAGTTATTTCAACAGGAAAATAAATGTATTTAAACTATATTTAAATTATAACTATTTACATTATTATTAAATATAAATATATAAAAAGTTAATTGGCCGATCGGCCAGCGACTTTACTCGACTCTACTCGACTCGACTCGAGTCGGCTAGCGAGGTATATTACTATTCTTTTTTTCGCAGGAAGTTGGGGTTCGATTCCCAGTCATGGCACATTTGTTGTCATCTTTTTACAATATATATATATATATATATATATATATATATATATATATATATATATATATATAAGTATATGTGTATATTAATAGGTAGGGGAGGGAAGGGTATTATGGCCGATGTTTTTATTACATTACAAGAAACAAAATATATCATACTAATATTGGATATTATGATCCAATAAGTTGTATATACAATTACAATATGTTGTTCTAAATAATGGCTATCGATAGTTGATCAACATTTACTCATTTAATTATTTGTATTCAAGTCATTTGATTTTTATTAAAAAGCACATTTTCCGTATAAATAGAGATAAAATACACTAGTGCGGGTATTATGGTCGATAGTTCCGAAATAGCCACTAGGATCGCGTCATGTATTCAAATACGTACTATTTTTATAATTAGAAAATAAAATACATTGTATCAGATATCAAGATACGCACTTTTATATTAAATATAAAAATAATTAATCGTTATCCCATTTAGTTTTACTTATATCCAGCTACAAATTTATTTTTTTAATTAATTAGTTTAATATGTCTCACATTATTAATGCAAATGTATAATAAATGTATTTCAGTGATTTTATAATGAATATATCTAAATATACTATTTTTATGATACGCTTACGCATTGAAATTATCTCGATGCTGATTGGTTATTTATCGGCCACAATATATTGGGGTATACCCACCACGCATCGGCCACAATAGCCGCCTCGCACTCGTTGGTTTAAATAACAGATTACTATGTCATTATATTATTATTGAATATTGTAATAAATGTAATCTGATATATTATTTATTACCTAAACTGAATATATTAAAAAAACATAATTTTATTCAATAACTTTCCTATAAAATAAGGTAAACGTTACGTTTTTTTTCGATAAAAATTACGATTATTTGATTTTTTTCTCTAATCGAAAATCAATAATTAATATTGATATAAATAAAAAATGATGTACACTATCATTCTTAGAATTCATTTATCTACATTTTTCGTATATATCATTTTTTGATAACTATAATAGTTCTTGAAATATCGTTATCGGCCACAATACACTTCTCTCCCCTATGTCTATTACTTTATGAATATTATCATATCGCACGCATCGATATAAAGAAAGTGGATAAGCAATTGACGCACGCAATGCATGTAAAAGATAGACACGTGAATGACACTTTTATCGATAAATTTACAAAATGGTATCAGTGATTTTGATTGGATATTAGTCATATTATATATGTCAAATATCAAAACAGAGGTCTTTTCGTCGTAATAGATTTAAGTGACTTCTATCTATATCAATGGATTTAAATTATAAATATCAATAAAATCAATAAAATAGTATTATATCTTCAATTTAAATACACAACATTACGAGGAATGTTGATATTATGTATTTTAAATATATAATTTTATTTTTAGTATAGATAGTACATTAAAATTGGTAGTGATTATCAATATATATATGATAAATACATATTATTATAAATAAAAAGTAGTGGGCCAGATAGTGGGTTTCGACTGCAGCGCTCGTAGCGGATAGTGCCATACACTACATTCAATTGCTTATCCACTCTCTTTATATCGATGATCGCACGGCGTCGCACGTACATTATAAACAAATAACGCTGATTGGTTAAAGGGTGTCGATATTAAGTGAAATTAGGGTGTCGGTATTATGAAAATGTATGTTGCTTAGATAAACGTCAATAACTTTGTAACAAATTATGAAAAATACAAAATATTTTCGGCACATTGTAAAATATAATTAAATCTATATGATGTATTTAAAATATTTAAAATATATAAATTGTCATTAAATTAAGAATCGATATTTTACTTCAACAATATAGAGTTGTAACGAAAAAATCAGTTTTTTGTTTATAATTAAAAAAATATAGATATTAAAAAAAAATGATACTTATATGAATTAGAATTATATTGATTAACATTTCATACATTAATTATGTTTTGATTGGAATTACATTTTAGTAGATCTACAGGGTGTCGATATTACGTGCATGTCGATATTAGAGCACTCTCCCCTATAAGATAATATTTCACTTTCAATATCAGATAGTTTTATTTACAATATTTCCCATTATTTACGTTACGAAATTTGTGATATTTTATACGCGTGTAAAAATGAGAATAATTATTATATTAAATAATTATATTTATATATTATTTTCGTTTGTATATTATTCAATTACTTTTCAGGCATTTACTATTTATAATTATCAGAATCTAGGAGTTACTGGGCTACCCCACTAAGTAGCACATCACCATATAACCACTAAACGAGCATCCGTTATTTCACTTGATGGGAGTTTTGCGGCTATGTATACGATGGTGGAAACTAAACCCATCGCCTGCCCATCCTATCCGTCATGAGATGCTCAACGAACGTCGTTCATTCAAATGAAATGTAAGGGTGCATTCATTAGGAGTGAAGATTAAAGTAACCGTTAATTGTACACCGTACACGTGTCTTATGCAACTAACTTATTTAATCTGAATTTATAAAATTATATTTCATTCTATTCTGTATATTTATCAGTTATGAAAGTTAAATAATAATTTTAAATTATCATAATAATCGATAATATGTTAATAAATTGTCCTAAATTAATAAACTATTATTAATATTTGTATTATTATAATTATTATTAATATCGTTATAATTATTATTAATATTATTAAAACTATTATTAGTATAGTAATAAATATTATAAAATAATATGAATAATAAATGAATAGGTAGTAACGAAATTGTAATCCTTTATTTAAATAGCATTAACATATTCTCACATCTGCGGGTGTTGATCAAACTACACATGTAGTACGCTACAGGTACCCCTAAATGTCTACAATGACACGTATCTGTACACATTACTATCACGCGCTGAAAGTAGTTATCCAGCAATACTTATGTAGTTAATTATAGTTAAGTATTGATAATATACAGCAAAGATTGCGTTTTTCTGGTCAGTGTTGGAGATCCAAATTGGAACTGACATCGGATGTTATAATCTGGCAACCTACTCACGGTAAAATAAAAATAGGTCGGCCCCGCGGGACCTATAGGTCGTATACCTCGTATACGGATACGTCGATCAGCTGGTGGATGATACACTCTGCGATGTTAATGAAACGAAAAAAGGCGATGGAAGATAGAGATGGTTGGAGAAATATAGTCAAAAACTGGCGAGCGAGCTCGGCACGGTAAACCGTATACCTTATAAGGTAAGGTATTGCTAATAGGTTGTACGCGGAGACTGGCGATATTGTGCGCCGTATACATGTCCTTATAGAGCGACGTGTAGCGAATGTCCTTCCACGTATACACTGTCTCCTCCTCCTCCTCCTCCTCCTCCTCCTCCTCCGTCTTCTCCTGTTCATCTCGATACCTCTATACGTATACTATACACTGTACACTGTAAACTGTACAGTGATCAGTGTATACTGTACAATAGCGTATACACACCTAGAGTATACTGTAGATATGTAGTATAGTATAAACTGAACACTATATATATATACTACATTGTACAGTATACCCCGAGTGTATAGTATACAGTGTAGGGTATAGTATGGTCAAGTGGTCAAGCGGGGGTGTATACACTAGTAATCGGTGTTCATCCGGAGAGCTCGTTCGGTAGCCTCGAGCCACCAGAGAGCCACAGTGGTCAATATCAGCAACACCACCAGTAACGCCACGGTCTTATGTTTTCTCATTGTTCCGTTCGAATGGGGGGTACGTTAAGACACTCTACGATGTGGTACGGGTGAAGTAATGCGCGTACGCGAGGGTGATTGTATCGGTGTGATGTTTTTATTAATTCATTATTTAATAGAAAGTACCCTGAAATAAAAACATAAATTATATAATAATATATATATATATATATGTGAATTCTACTTATACATGCACTGTTCAAAATAGGGTACAGCGAATTCAATTTATAGGGTACATATCGTTAAAATATCAGAAAAATGTGCCATGTACCCTAAATATGGTACACGACTTTTAAACTCACTACACTGTTAGAAATTAGGGGTAAACTAGAAGTCTCACAGGGGTAAACTAGCTAGGAGCAGTAGTTTACCCCTAAGGGTAACTTATAAATTGTTTTAATTTACCCATGAGAGCATCATAGTTTACCCCTGAGAGCATCATAGTTTACCCCTGAGAGCATCGCAGTTTACCCCTGAGAGCATCGTAGTTTACCCCTGTGAGCATCGTAGTTTACCCCTGTGAGCATCGTAGTTTACCCCTGAGAGCATCCCACTATATATAGTGATAGGGTACAATATATATATTTATTTATTAAGGTACATATATATTAAATATTATGGTAACTGACTGTTAAATGCACTAGGGTATACTCTATATATTTATTAGGGTATAGTTATGTTAAATATTAGGGTACGTGATTATTATATTTACATATCATGACATTCAATTAAAGTACATATCATACAATTGTATTAGGGTATACGGTATCATATACATAGGGTACAACCAGCTAATATTTTTTAGGGTAGGCCTACAGTTTTATCATTTTTAGGGTACTGATCGTATTTATTCAAAGTGTACCTTAATTAGGGTACGGCTATGGGGGACACTATAGTGTACTTACACCCTAAAAAAAGAACTCGTTGTACCCTAATTTGTAACAGTATATATATTATCTAATTAACAATTATGGTAATGCAAGCGAAATTCAGCCATGACAATTAGTATAGGTACTATATATAATATACTATAGTATACTATATACTATAGTAATAATTGCCATACTAATAACCGTAAGGGTTATATTATATTAGATTTTTTTTGTACTGAATAGTTATATAGTTATAACTGTAATATTTTTCAATTCTTTATTATATAATTTAGTATTATTCGTTATTGATATCAGTAACGTATTTTTTCGTTAGAAAGTATTTCATATTTATACTTTCGATTATATTTTATTAAATAAAAAATAATCGATAGGCCCAATAGGGGAATTAATATTAAATATAATTGCAATACACTTATCTTTAAATTAATTGTATTAGCAATGATTATTTCCCAAATAATGATAAATTTGTAATATAATTATAATTAAAAATAAAATAATAAATAATCTTTCAAACTATCGATTTATATGTATTCCGAATATTATATATATATATATATATATATATATATATATATATATATGTGTGTGTGTGTATGTGTGTGCATATAGCCTACCTGTATGTAAAATCATATATATTATAATGTTAGTTATTTTTATTTATAATATGTATATTATTTGAAAATTTAACAAATATTAAACAATAGCATTTTAAATAACAATAACAATTTATTTTTATGTAAACATTATGTTGTAATATGCAAGAAAATAAAACTGTGATATATCACATATATATCACACAATATATATATTGAATATAATATTAGCAAAGCCCTCGTGTTATAGAATTAGTTTATATATTATAATATTTATTGACAATTATACATTTTAACATTAATTTAAATGCAATTAATTACAATAGTATAATTATTAGTTATTACATTACCTATATTACAATATGTATAATATACTATAACAATGTATTCGTTTCTAAGTTAAATAGTTTTAATATATAATTATATATAATTATTATATTATATAAATAATTATTTATAATTATTATTGATTTTATGTATATATGTATATATGTTATAAAGTCAAAGTTGTATATATATATATATATATATATATATATATATATATATATATATATATATATATATATATCGATTAATGTAATATACATTTAAAAGAATTTATCATTACGTAACATAAATCGATATATCTACATAAAAACCATAAAAACTAGATTTCGGTGTCATTCTCTGTGTTAATTGCATATATTTATTCTATAGACAAATAACGAAATATACTTTACAGACGATAACATTATAAAATACCAGAAAAAAACATGGCCATGTAAATGTTTTATTTCTGGTATTTTATAATTTTATCGTCTGTAAAGTATATTTCGTTATTTTTCTATAGAATAAATTCCACTTGGTGAGATTACCTTATTCTTCGTTCTGTATCTCATCGGATAGGTACTATTATTATTATTATTATTATTATTATTATTATTATTATTATTATTATGTTAAATAATCATTATTATGTTCAACATTCATTTTATTACATATACATATAATTTAATTTCATATCGATAATTATAAACATCACGATAGGTTTATTAAGGTGATTTATTTATTAAAGAATAATTGAGGACTTGTCGTACTTCTTGAATTCGTTAATCTCAACTGGATATATTTCATTGATCATACTACAAGTAAATATATTTATTATTTGAATAATACATATGAATATAATATATTATATTTAGTTAAAGTTAAATATATATATATATATATATATATATATATATATATATATATATATATATATATTAATTTTATAACTTTTTATTATTTAAGATATAATTAAATTTATATGAAATGTAGGTTAAGTTGGAAAATTAAGTTAGTTAAATATATCATATTTTTATTTAACTAACTTATCGCAATGATCATATTGATTCGGTGAACTTGCTTCAAAACTGCAATTTTATCAATATAATATTTAGTTAGTATATTATGTAGGTTAGTTAAGTTATAGTATAAATACTTATTTGTAATTACATATATATATATATATATATATTTATATTAAATATTAAATATTTTATATTTTATTTATTCATTTGATAGTATTTAAATAGTATAGTTTCATACTATAGTCTGATATATATATACCAATAGGTTAACTTTTTGTACTTATTTAATTTCTTTTAATTTTATGAATCTCTAGAAATTTTTTAGAATTCGAATTAATAAGGTTATTTTAAAATTCTTCAATGCACTTCCAAGAACCATTGCCCGTATTCATATCTCCAGTTTATATATAAGTATTTTCAATAATGCATTCCTATTCTCAAATTAATATATGATACACGAAGGAATAAGAAATAATTTAAATAACACGTAATGTTGTTATACGTACGACGTACGTCGTATACGTATAACGTTCAACAATAACCTAGTAGCCATTACCAATACGTATTATGTACTATTATACTATACATCCGGGTGTACATGTTAATATATATTATAGTAATTACAATCACACGTGATTTATGATAAAATACGAGAATCCCCTATTGTATCGTATGCTTAATAGAGGTAGGTGTGAATGTGTATGTACATAGGTAATACCTTTATATATATATACATTCACCCTATTTTTTATATATACATATTAGGTATGTGAGAGAACGGAGTAATGGCCGATACTTTATATGTCTAAGCATACTTCTAATATATCGGTAAATATTTAATTTTAAGATCTTATTTTTTTGTAATAAGCTATAAATCATATAGGTCTAGAATACTGTTATTTCACTTTTATATATTACTGAATAGTATTTAAAGGCAAGTTCGGGGTAGTGGCCGCTTGTACCAGAATATGCAATAGGTTTCTCGTAATGTATTCCATTCATAGTTTTTTAATTATGTAATATTAAATAATTATATTTATGATGCATACGCACCTTATTGTATTCAATGATTTAATTATATACACACACACATACAATAAGTATAACTATATATAATCATGTTTTTGTTAAAATTTGACAACAATTATTATGTAATAAATTAATTAATTATTTAAAAAAAAATTACTTTATATTATAGATATTTTGATTATAAAATATTGTATATTGAACTTTGTATCCTATCTAGCACCATGTAAGCGTTAATTAAAACGAGCACTACTCCGTTCTAGGCCACTATCCCTTTCCGTCCCCTATGTGTTATCATACATATTATAATCGGTTGAGAGGTTCAGTGACCATATTTAACGTAATATTATTTCATTATTTGAACATACATTATCTATAGATAATACTATTACATAATGGAGACTTTGATTCGCTTATGATATATTTTTATATAAGATTTAATTTATCAGAATGCTTAATAATTTATTATTTCTCTTAATAATAATATAAAGTATACAATACATACACACACATATATATATATATATATATATATATATATATATATTATGTACAACACATTATTAAACAATATTCATGAATTTTAAAATATATTTTAAAATAACATATATGTTATTAAATATGTTGTCAATATTATATACCTTATAAAATTGTATTTTATGACAGAGTAAAGTTATTATCATTGCCTTATTTAGCTTAAATAGGCCATGGTACAATACGTATTCAATAATAGTAATAATGTGGATTATACAATAATAATTGTTAGGATTGAATAATTAAACATTGTGTATTTATTTATATATATATATACAGTGGCTAAGGCATCAGTCACACAAGCAGTAGGACACGTGTTCGAGCCTCGTCCGTACCATTAATTAATTTGATAAAATGGGTCTTAAAATATTATTTAGAAGTGATCTTATATAATTGTGTATACATAAATGATCGGCTCTCGTTAAAACCATGGATGCATTAACAAGATAGCGGCTTCGAAGGGATATTAGAGCCATATATGGTTATAAGTGAAAACTTCATCTAAATTCCTGGATGGGATGAAAAGACTCCACCAAATAAAAATAACAATATATATATATATATTATAATACATATTAATAATAAACTATGATAAATTGTCGTTAAATATATATAGGATATAAATAAATAATAAATCAGATTTATGTTGTAAAGCATGAAATAATGGAGAAGTTAATAAAAAAATGTATTTGTTTTTGCGAGAACTTCCCCAATCATCATATTCTATATAATTTAGATTCTCATGAGTAAAAAAAATGTAAATATAAATAAATAAGATGTAAAGAATAAAAATATGTATCAATAAGTCAAGTTAAAAATAAATTATGTAAAGAATAATATATATTTTAATTTAAATATATTATTGTTAAATTTAACTAACCCAACTGTGCAAAGCCTATTGGATTTTTCGATGATATACGATATATTATATATAATGTATAAAATAGTAATATTTTAATTGTATAATGTATGCCATATATATATATATAAATGAGTGTATGAATTACTAATAATAAATTAAAATGTAAGTATATTTATAAAATAGTTATATATATTTTAAATAATTTTAATATAATAATATTCGTACATTAATACATTTATTCGATAAAAATTATGATTTTTATATTTTTATTATACACATGATTTTAGTAATTTTAGTAATTTAAGTTATTGTGAGTAAATAACCATTGTATAAACGAGGGTCTCAACTGAACTATGTATTTACATCAATAATTATTAACATTATAGTGTATTATTCAGATTTATCAAACAACTATTGTGGAGTATAAATGGAGTATAAATGTATGAAAAATAACAATAATATCCTCATAATAGCATAACTAATAGCCTCAAATGTTTATATTGTGATATTATGCTGCTATTATGTTCCCATTAAAAGTCTATTATGCTGCTATTAATTTGTAATAGAAACATAATAGCAGCATAATAGCATTACAAATTATAAGAGAAGCATATATTAGAATACACTTTTAATGGCAACATAATAACAGAATAATAGCTTTACAAATTAAGTCCTACTTACTTTCCTACTTCTCTCCCCTGTACAATATATCATGCCACCTCCGATCATTAACAAAACTTTTATTTTCTTAATGTATGTCTTATTACAACGGTATTGTGTTTGTTATTGTATACACGTATTATTTATTTAATTACTTATTTCATTTTAATACGTTACGTAACACACCCTATAGGGATTAATCGAAGTTATGAGATCAGTAAAGGCACACATAACCTTTAATCGAATTTATGATATCACTAAAGGTTTTCAATGAAGGTTCCTAAAACCTTTAGTGCATAGATGAATACAAAAACTCGTAATGAACGTCAATAACCTTTAAAACTGATTCCGCATGCATTAAAGGTTTTAAAAGAGAAATATTTGTAACACTATAGTCACCCTCGTCGCCTTCATTGGCATACGTAATTACTATTACTTTATCACTACGGTAATAGCGGGGTTTAATTGTAATAATGATATATTGTATAAGTATAGTTTCGTGCTTATATTTAGATAGTAATAGGTATACATTAATTCCCCAGCTTCTAAACTACAAATATATATATATATATTTACTAAACTACATATATTATATTATATATATATACATATATATATATATATATATATATATATATATATATATATATATATATATATATATATATACACATAAAACACTATATGTAACTAACTTTTTAGATTTAATATTTCTGTAAATAAAATAATTATTTAAAAATATTCGTCAATAAATATACTATATCATTTCAATTATAATTACAATCGAATATTGTATAATATTAATATTAGATATAATCTACATAACTATATATATATATATATATATATATATATATAAAATATTGTATTATAACGAATGCAATATACAACTCAATAGTATTTCAGATACAATTATAAGTAAAAAAAAAACAAAGTCGATAAATAGGTATTTATTATTAAATTTATTATTAAATACTATTAATATATAATTTTTCAACATATTTTTAGATTACATTTCTCGAGAGAAATAATGTTTTTAATATATGTTATTTTTATTTTATACCATACATTAAAATATGACATAAATAATATAATAAATATATATTAAAACTTGACATAATACATTAAAATAAATAATAGAATTTTTTTATAAAATAAGCAATATATAATATTCTATGTTTTTACTCGTAACCCTTAATATACCACAAATACTATATATATATATATATATATATATATATATATATATATATATATATATATTAATTAATTTATAATGATTCTAATAATTATTATCTCAGAAATTGGTAAAAATAATATTACCCATAGGATAATATAATAATATTACCCCTATATGATGATTTATTTATTCCCATTTAATATGTAATGTATGTATAGCTATAATATAGCTATATAGCTATATAGATATATAGCTATATACTTCATATAATATAGTAATGCTTATTAATTAGATAACTTTATTTATAAATAATATATTTAACAATGACAAAACCTGTTGATTCTATATTTGTTAAGAGCATAAATAAGACACATTGCTAATATAATCACTGTAGGATTAGGATGTTGTGTATTATAATACATGTAATATAATATAATGTAATATAATACTGTAGTAAATAATGAAGATTATGCTTAATATATACAGAAGTGACGGTACTAACATAATATCGCTAGCCCTATCCACAAGTACGTACGGTCTTTATCATTATCTCCTTGTTCACTATCGTCTGTATTGTCAACTTTTGGAGCTAGAATTCAGATGTGTCATTACATTCATAAACATTAAATAATAGTATATTAAGTTTTTTATTTAAATTATAAGTAAATATTCCTATATATGGGGGTAGCCTGGGGTATATGGCTTAGCAGAATTATAGTTTACTAAGATATTAAGCGAGATGACCCGATTTCGACTCCAGGTAATTCTTGTTTATCTATTGTGTTTATCAAAAACTTAATAAACAATAAATAAAAACACAAGATACAAATGTTACTATTTGTATTGTATTGCCCGGGCCCCTCAGATTTATTTATAACATATAGTCTATGACTTCTTGAGGGGTCCATTTTTATCCGATATTATTATACGTGATACAATAAATATATATAATTATTATTATATATATATATATATATATATTAACATATTATTACAATTCCTATAATTATAAGAAAACAAAACATATTCGTTAACTTTTATACGATCACCAATAATAACAATAGTTAATGAAAATAAATAATAAGAATTTTAAGGTAAGCATATTTATTAAAATATGTATTAAGTATATATATATATATATATATATATATATATATATATATATATATGTTTCACAAGAGTACATTAAATATATAAAAATGTATATGTCTGATTCGAGATATATATATATTTCTGTTATGAATTTAAAATGAAGATAAAACAGATAAAGTTAAATTTGTATATATTCCATTAGTAATTAAATTCGTATAGTTACCGATGAACGCGTGCATTGCTATATTAATATTACATTTAGGTACATGTGTTAATGTTAGTGTGTATCCAAAAAAAATTCTAAGGTAAGATATGTAATTCTATTGTGTATACAAAAACCAAGAGCATCACCTATATATCGTTAATATCGTAACTATGTGTTGTTTATAATATAAATTCTTATAAAACTATGCACTTTTAAAATGAAAAATTAAAATAATATACTTTAAATGATTATTTGTATTATGAAAACTATGTCTTCATTACTAATATATAACAAAACAAGAGGATATGTTGGTTTAAATACTACAATATCTATGTGGCGAGTAAAAGCTGATTTATATTGAACGTATTTTGGGCACCAGCTACTTATAAACAGTATACATGTAAAAGATAGGGAAAATAGCATGTTTTAAAAATGTATAAACTCTTATAATATTAAAGTTTTTGTAATAATTTTTTAACAATCTTATTATAAACATATAGCTTTATCATATGGTTGAATATATTTTAATAATTATTAACATAAATAATATTAAAATGATTAATTTTAAAAAAAAATAATTAATTAAGATATTTATCACAAATTATCACTAAATTTACAATTTATATAAATTTACATATATTATATATATAGAATAATTAATCATACTGTTCATTTATATATTATATATAATATTGTGAAAATTTGAAGAAAAAATATTCAATATTGAATAAGAAGAGACATTAATTGGAGATATACAAAATGCAAAATAATTATTCTGAGTAAATCAAGTTTCAAATATAATATATGAATATAAACAATATGATTATATAGGTACAAATAATATAATATAAACAAAATGAATAATGTAATGAACATAATTTAAACACCATTTTAAAGATAATATTTTGTATAAGTTACATATAATATAAAAAAAAAAAGTTTAAATAATTTTTTTTACATAATTTGAAGGGTAGCCCGTCCCCACCATTAATAGAGCAATGAAAACATTGTAATATACAAATCGCGGCAAACCTACATCGAGTTCGATACTGCTGCTAGCAGCGGGCTATATGAATACTAATCACGTTGCGTAGATAGAGTGTTATATCTTTGCTTCGTAAAATCGTTGGTGTATCTATTAATGTATGCGTATAGACTATATTCATAAATACCTGTAGCACTGCATACTTGTCTCGTAAAGTGGTAGGTTGTGTTAATCGTGGTGATTACATTGATAGATGTCATGTTTGCCGTATGCAGTAAACAACGCCTATAGCTATAAAAGTCAAAGCCTACACAGTAGTCCCACGAAGTTGTAACTAATAACTTATTACATTGTCTGAAGCATCCAGCTATATCATAGGTATATACAGATGCCAGTATTCCATCGGGGGCCGTGTTGTCGACGTGTACGTTGAATATATCTTTAGAATATCTAGTGTAATTGTCGTATCCTCGACCCTCCGAAACGTTTGCCGAACGATCGTTAAATCGTAAAAAGCAATAGTTAAAATCTCTGTCGAAGTTGATTCCTTGACAAGTAGGCATAGCGTCGCAGTGCTGTTGACAATCTATGTACTTTTTCAATTGAGCATATAATATACCTTCGTTTTTACTAGTCGTATACTCGCTAGTATACACGAAGCAGTTTCCACGAGAAGGCGATTTGTAATTGATACTAACTACCGGCGCGGGGTCTCTTTGCACTACTTTAGAACACATTCCGTACGTAATGTTGTCCACGGTTACGTTAGAGGTTACGTAAGAGAAGTTCGCCACCGTTGCGCAAGATCCAGACCGGCAGTCGGAGTAGTCTACGTGGTCGTAACGAAAGGGGAATACGCATAGCTTAAGTTGGTCGCCGATAACGGAGTACCACTCCCCTAGGTCTCTGTCCTCCGGTTGCTGTTGTGCGCTAGTGGCACGTACCGCATACGTGAATAGCGAGTAGACCACCACGTTTATAATGGTTAGAGGAGCCATGTTACGGGTCGTCTTTAACATTAATTATGCATCCGGTGTATAGCCTAGGCAATGTTTATTTGTAAATATAGTAGTAGTAGTAGTAGTAGTAGTAGTAGTAGTAGTAGTAGTAGAAGTAGTAGTAGTAGAGGTGGTAGTAGAGGTGGTAGTAGTAGTAATAGTAGTAGTAGTAGTAGTAGTAGTAGTAGTAGTAGTAGTAGTAGTAGTAGTAGTAGTAGTAGTAGTAGTAGTAGTAGTAGTAGTAGTAGTAGAAGAAGTAGTAGTACTACTTCTACGTAGCAGCAGCAGTAGTAGTAGTAATAATAAACCAATCTAGTAGTATATATATATACGATATCTATTATCGATAATAGACTTATTTTATGGTGTCAGTTGAAATTATATTATATTTTTTTAATTATGTTTAATAATATGTTTTGTTATTTTTAATAAAGATTACAATCAATATTTTATAATTATATTATTTATTGATCACAATTAGTTATATTGTGATACTAATAAAGATATAATGATTTAATATATATAAGAATATTATTTAATATATATAACACATGAATAACCCATTTAAAGTTATATTTAAGGGGAAGTCACACGACGCCCGCCTCTCTATGTATACAACAAAACTAGACGCGCAGAATTCTATTCATTGAATTGAGCTACATTTTATTATATTTTTTATATTCTATTCATTAAATGTATACACATGCTATTACAGAACATAATTTTTATAATATATATATGCATACATATTAATTTTTTAATATACGGATTTTCTATAGAAGTTATTTTTTGCAATTATAAATATAGAAAATAACAAAAGAATATTTCTCCCGTAATAGTATTCATATATATGTTATTTATATAATGCAATACAAATTAGTAAAATACATATAATAGTGTTTGTGATACCTACATTTATATAGGTGATATGTGATACCTACACATACCTATCGCGAAATAAATATTCTGAGAAAACAGAATTTTAATATATATGAATACATTATATATCATATATAATGAATATATATTAACCACTTTTTATGTTATTTCTAGACTTTTTTCATAAATATTTTGTTTACATATATTAAAAAACTAATCATAGAATAGTAGTATGAAATACATTTTTTTTAAATAAACTTTTTTTTCACCATTACAAGGTGAATACATTTAACACAGAAAGTGATAGGGAGTTAATTTTTAAAAACAATTTCAAATTAAAAGACTTTACTTTTAACAAAATCGATATAACCTATGAACTTAGTAAAGAGAAACAGACTAATTATAAATAATTGACGAAGCAAGCAATCAGTAAATATAACGAAATAAAGACATTAACACTGAAGTATATTAATAATAAAGTAACATTATACGTAATATATAATACTGTTCCATTGTTCACATATGAATAATACAAACTGTACTTTATTAAGTTTTATAATATTAATGAAAATAACAAATTAAATATAAAATTCAATTGAACAATAATCACCTTAAAGTTGATACAATAAGAATATAGTTTTAGTGCCTTTATTTTGTATTATTTTTCTAAAAGATATATCTAATATTGTAAACGATAATGATCAATCAATGTAAATGTCCTATATGCCAAAGACACAATACCAGGTTACAAACCTATATAGGGGAGAGTACTCAAATACCGACACCCTAGTAATAAATCACCATAACTGTATTATTTCTCAATTCAATATTACAAAATTTATTTATAAGTATTAAGTAGGTATATACATATAATAGCTATTTTTAAATTTAATTAGTTTGTTTAACTCTGAAATAACATGGGTGTCGATATTACAGGCACTGCCTCGAATACCGACACCTTGGCACATAATATCGACACCCTAAATATATCGATATACCAGATATACCTAAATATATCATTTAATATCCACTATCCAATAAGAATTTAATGCGCGTTACTTTTAGTTAACACACGAAATTCATACTTTTTTTTCCTAAAATTAATTGTATCCTATCGCACGCATATTATAAACAAATAACGCTGATTGGTTAAAGGGTGTCGATATTACGTGCATTTAGGGTGTCGGTATTATGAAAATGTATGTTGCTTAGGTAAACGTCAATAACTTTGTAACAAATTATCAAAAATACAAAATATTTTCGGCACATTGTAAAATATAATTAGTTCTATACGAGTTATTAAAAATATTTAAAATATATATATTTTCAAATGATTGAGAATCGATATTGTATTCAAAAATTTCAAAATTTAGAGTTGTAACGAAAAAATCAGTTTTTTGTTTATAATTAAAAAAAATATAAATATTAAAAAAAAAAAGTATACTTATATAAATTATAATTATATTGATTAACATTTCATACATTAATTATATTTTGATTGGAATTATATTTTAGAAGATCTCTAGGGTGTCGATATTAGAGCACTCTCCCCTATATATTCTGATTGTGAAGTAAGTTAATATATGAAGTTATATGTATACATAATACCTATAGGTAAACTTGTTCATTAGTTGTAAACTTGTTCACTATTAATAACCGAATGTTGACCATAGAAACCAAATATTGACTTATTTCAATACAATTATTTTAAATAATATAGGGGAAAGTAACCTAATACGATCACTTTAACAATAAATGGTCTTAACTTTTTATTACTCATTATTTGTATTCAAAAATTACAATATATTAATATTATATGAATATAGATATTATTGTGATTTTTAAATTTTATTTAATATTTTAATTCCATAGATAACGGGGGTGTCAGTATTCGGTACCCATGTCCGAATACGGACACCCTGTGTTATAATACGGACACCCTATATACCACTAGATAAACTATATATTATTGATGAATCAATCAGACAAATTACAATTACGTTATTTAAAATTAATTTTATAAAAAATTTATTGTAATTTAATTAGTTAATAATATATTTATTTTTATTATTTTTTAATTAATAATTCAATTTAAGTATCTAAATAATAATTTTTTTTAAATTAACTTTATTGGTGGTATTAATATTATAAAGCACGCGATTTATATGAAAATCAGAATTGTTCATATGCTGCCCGCTGGTTGGTTATAGGGTGTCCGTATTAAGACATTTAGGGTGTCCGTATTAGGAACTTATATGACCTCTAGATATATGCTTATAACTGAATGAATATTTGATAACAAATATAGAAATTAAAAATACAATTTTTAGAATGCTTTATTTTTTAATAATATAGTATAATATTTTATATCGATACATTTGTATAACGTTGAGAAGGTTTTAAGATTAATTTTTTTTTCATAAATTTAAAATCGTAATAAAGAAATCAGTTTATTGGATATATTAGCAATATTTTGTATTATTCAAAAATAAAAAATACTTTTTTAGACTATTTTTATAATTATGAATATTTTATTCATTAAACATTTTTTTGTAGGATTTATGGTTTCTGAGATACCGAGAGTGTCCGTATTCGGGCACTGTCCGTATTCGGTTACTTTCCCCTACACATAGATAATGTGGATATTGATTGATAACTTATTATAAATGTGTAGGTATTACTTATAATAGTAAACTTAAATATTCATTACATATTGATTTGATGTGTATTAAATTATCGAAATATTTATTAAATAAAATATATTTAAAAAAAATATCATTTCTCAATTTTAAAAACTCAATGTTATTATATAATTATTTTTTTTGTATCTAACATTTCTTATTGTATTGAAATATATAGAAATATCTACAAATAGCTATTATATTCATTTAATTTAAATACAAAAAAAAGCTATTCGTATAATAAATAATAATATTGCTGATCGCAAACTTCTACCTTTAATACGTATGTCACAAACAAAAAAACATAGTCAAACATAATTATATTTTAAATTTTGATGAAAATCAATTAATAAGTAGAAATATATTATTTCTTCTATTCATGAAAATTATAATATTGATTTTAAATCATATTTTATTTTTAATAAAGATACAAGCATATTTATTTTTTCCATTTATGAGTACAACCCAATTTCAAAAAACTATATTTTTAGAGGTCTAAAACTGTATAATAATATAATGGTTGGTAATATTTAAAAAAAATAATTCTAAAAACAATATAAACAATATAAATAAGAAAAAAGCATACAACATATATTTTTAGATAAATATAATTAAATAGTTTTAAAAATATATATAAAATAAAACATTATTATAATAAAACATTTTTAAAAACAGTAAAATAATTCGAAAAACAAGTATTATAAACAGTATTATAATAACAAATTAGTATTCGTATTAAAATAATTATAATATTATTATTTAAAAATTCAAATACAAAATTTGTTTAATTATAGTTTTCATGCATAAGCATGCTAACACTTTAATTTTTATTTTATTTTTTAAATATATTATACATACATTACATACACATATATATATATATATATATATATATATATATATGAATACATGAAATATTTGGAATGTGACAATTATACTGTAGTTTTGTGGAACTGGATTCATTATGAATTAATAGATATATATGTTTATATTTGGCATTTAGGAATGTGGCGCAATTTCACATCTCACTATATATTGACTGATTTGTTATTGTTGATGTCCCGTCATCTGTTCGTCTACATGTAGGGGAAATTATCCGATTACCGACTCCCTCCTAATACTGACCCCCTATCGTTTCTCAGTAACTATTAGATATATCAAAAAATTATATATACATGAAATGTTAGTAATTTAATGATAAATATGAATAAGTATTTTGTTTTAAAAAATATTCAATCCTACAATTGTTATTTGATAAAATGAAATATTCTGTTTTTACTTTTTAAATATTTGAATAATAACTTTTTTTAAATCATTGTAAATACTTTATTAATTAACAGAACACTTAATACTGCATAATCTAATATCGAAATAATATTAAAATATGTCGTATACGTATACATACTTATAAGTAGTTTGTGTATCATTGATATAGATTTAGGATTCTTGATTCTAGTTGATTATATACATACTGATTGATAAATAAATATTAAATAATAATATACACTATTTTAATATAATTACTATATAGTTTAAATTTAAATTTAATATTACTATTAAAACATAAATTAAATAGAAAATAAATTTCTTGTATGTTATAATTAATTATATTTATGTATATCTACTCTTTTTATTGGATATTATAATACTACAATTATTTATACCACGATTATTTTAGGAGGTCGGTAATAGGAGAAGAGGGGTCGGTATTAAACACATATATCCGATATCCGACCCCCTGTTTAAATTTAAATTTAATATTACTATTAAAACATAAATTAAATAGAAAATAAATTTCTTGTATGTTATAATTAATTATATTTATGTATATCTACTCTTTTTATTGGATATTATAATACTACAATTATTTATACCACGATTATTTTAGGAGGTCGGTAATAGGAGAAGAGGGGTCGGTATTAAACACATATATCCGATATCCGACCCCCTGTTTATTCTTGTAAATATAATTATATCAACAATTTAAAATAACCACATTATTCATTGCCATAATATTACCCTAATTACAAAATTTCAATTAAATATATTTAATATTGAATAAGTTATTACAAATAATCATTTAGGGGTCGGTAATCGGAGACTTTTCCCTAAGTCCTCATTTCTATACTTACATTGTCACAACTTCTATATTTCCAAAATGTAATATATAATTATTGCTAATTATTTTTATTAAATGTATTCTTCTTTTTTTTCTTCTAATTTATGTTTTTTTATTTATTTTTTGAATTTTAATCTTTTTAAATTTAATCTTTCATAACAAATGTTTAACCCATATTTTATATTTTAAAAATAAAACGAATTATTATGTTATTATGTATTATTTGTATCCGAATGAATATGATGATATATACATATATCATGTTAATGTGCTTACTTACCATATGGTAATGTGCATACTTTCACTAGGTATTGAATCAGTAAACATGATCACTTTCACTGATCCTCCTTAGACTTTGTCTATAAACTGATTTCATGTATTCATTCATGCACACACATAGATATATATTATATTAATATTAATTTAATACACTATATAGTATACACACATAAATATTTATATTTTTTAATTATATCATATATTTTATAATACATTATTTCTGAAATTATATAATATATATCTTAACTTATACTAACGTTTTTTTAATTTATATTATTTTAAATACTATTGTTTTGATCAGAAATATGTTTATAATAATAAAATTTAAAATTAATAATTTAAAAAAGAAATGAATATACTTTGATTATTTTGTAATACAATGTATTATATTAATAATAATCCGGCTCACAACTTATTGAATACAAATAAGTTTTAATTTAAAACTTTAAACTTAAAACTAAGTTTAAACTTGTAACCGTCATTTCAGATTCATAATTATAATCTAGTAATATAAATATACTGTCAATGTATACACACAAATAGCTTTAATGTAGAGTTATTACTGTATTAATGTACCTACTTAATTATAGTAATTTAATAAATATCATAGTACCTATTATATATATAAATATATATATATATATATATATATATATATATATATATATATATATATATTACTTTATATATATATATAGACTTATACTACTAATACTACTAATACTAATAATATCAGATCAAATCAAATCAAAATTGTTTATTTAGACACTCAATTGTATAGCAATAGGTTTTCTCTATTAAGTGGTGTGTTAATACAAATAATAACAAATAAAATAAAATAACATAACATAAAGGAGATATAGGTATAATACTAATTTAAATATAAAAGTAGGTTGAATTATTAATTAACGATTTAATAAATATTCTACCAGGTTACGTTTAAACGTTGACAAATTTACAATTTCTCGTATAGAACGAGGAATAAGATTCCATAATCGAGGAAGAGCGTACGAGAAAGCACGCTTTGTCGTACGTGTTAGATTTGGGACGCCTACTTCAAATCGTAAGATATCCTCAGTAGATCTTGTTGTTCTAAGAGGTTGTACAAATGTCAGTGAATATCATATTCGGGTTGATGAATAGCAATAGCCTTGTGAGCGATACACAGTACTCTTTTCTCAGAACGTTCTGAAGCTGAGAGTATCCTAAGTAATTTCATATTTAAGGTGACATTTGAGTGATCCTCACAGGGTTGCCGATATGTTGTTCTCACAGTTGATGTGATAATACGATTAATAGGTAATATCGTGGATTGAGGGAGTCCAATTAATATAGAGTTACGGTAAGCAATTGACGAAAACACTAAATAATTAATTAAAATATAATCAAGATTATTATTGATATATTTAAGTATATGCCGAATGTTATATAAGTTATTGTTAGATGTAATATATACCTATACTTTAAAAATGTTATTCCAGCGACATATCATGTTCAATAATTATACCAAGTTATTTCAATTTTGTCTATGATTAATGATTATATTATAATTTATTATTAATTGACCGTACCTACTCGATCTCCATCGAATCACATACAACTAACTTCAGACTTATATCACACTGAATTCCTCGAGGCTCCGTTCTGGCAACCATCCTTTTTAATATTTATTTATCTCCTCTACTAAATATTGTCAATAAATATCCCAAAATTGAATTCCATACATACGCTGACGACATACAAAATTACTGTAATTTACCTAACCCAGCCGCAAACATATCAACACTAAATGACTGCCTTGAATATGTACGATACTGGCTTACTACAAACTCACTATTACTAAACAGCCACAAAACCACTGATTTGTGGAAAATACCTCACAAATCCTACCATATATACCACCCATCCACATAAACAATCACAATATAAAATACACTCCATACGCTAGGAATTTTGGAATAACAATTGACAACAAATTTTTAGTTTAAACTAAACTTCTCCCAACATACTTCTGAATTATCCAAATCCGTTAACCGAACTTTACATACTATACGACTCATAATACCTTCGATAACAACTGAACTTGCTAACATTCTCATAACTTCACTAATACTACCACGACTAGACTACTGCAATTCATTAATACATAGAGTTCACACAAACTCATTAGTACTACTTAATATACTACTTTACACTGATGCAAGTACTGTGTACAGAATACCAAAATACTCTAGAACTCATATAAATCCCTACCTAAAATCACTCCACTGGCTACCTATCACACAACGCATTCAATATAAATCACTATTTATTACTCACTACGCCATACACCATAAAACCCCGACTATCTGACTGAACTACTGATTGACTATAATCCTTCTAGATTACAACGAACTACCAACAAATTCAAACTAAATATCCATAATTTCATTATATCTCACGGAAACAACAAATTGCATTCTCCTTAGCTGCCCCAAATGTATGTAACAGTATACCCTATGTCATTAGATCTCTATCTTCAACCTCAAATTTTAAACGTAGGTTAGAAACCCATATTCAAACGGCGTATACACATTAATTTTGAACACACGGCAGAAATCTCTATCAAGAAGTTGATGGCAGTGTCTAAACCAGTGGTTCCCAACCTTTTTTCGGCATGACCCTTTTATTGATAATTCCTAATTTAAAAATATTCCATGACCGAATAAACACGATTTTTTTTTATTATTAAACATTATTTATAAACGAATAATATAAACTATAATATATACATATATATATATATATATATATATATATATATATATATATATAAATAAATATTTTTAGAAATTAGATCATGATCCAATCAAAAAACCAAATAACCCAAATGTGGACCCATAGGTTAGGAACCACTGATATAAACTATTAGTTTACAAGGTTACAAGGTTACTACTACTACTATAGTAGTAGTAACCTACATATAGTATACAAGTAGTATACTACATGCAATTTTGGAATCTAAGTTACAAACCAAATCTCCTGATGAGTATACATATCGAAATTATCAACATCATAAAATGATTATATAATTCTAAACATCACCTTATATGGAAAGTATCTCGATAATGATAAACCTTCTAATATCTTGGCGCGATGCTCATCGAAAAAGGAACAATCAAAAAATATATTTAAAATAATTAATTACTCTTTTAATAATCAATTAATTATTTAATCTAATTAATTAATTAAACTAGATCGATAATACATTCTACTGCTGCCCGTTCACGCGCCTTCTCGTCACAAGCACCGATAGCCTGGAACTCACTACCTGCAACAGTCCGTGCTGAAAGAAACTCAGAAAAGTTTAAAAAGAATTTAAAAACATATTTATATTTATATTTACACTATAACTTTCTTATTATTTCATTATACATTATTGTTAACTTAATTGTTTAAACGATGTCTAAATAAAATGTCTTCTTCTTCTTCTTCTTCTTCTTAAACTAGGCACAACAACTGCAGCAATGGTGAGATTGAAGAATAATTGGAAATCTAGATAAATGTAATTCAATACTTGTACAAGATCTACACATCTTTAGTACTATCCATTTTACTATTTTTCTATAAAACATGGAACTTTTTGAAGAATCAAAAAAAAGATAAATGTATCGTGAATTCGAATATAAAGACCATAGAAGACTCTTAAATATCACATACGAACAAATAAAAACTAATATCTACGTATCTAACTAAATAATAAGGAAAATAGAAAACTATAAAAAAAGAAAGCCTCTCTTAGACATAGTATTACGTAGAAAATAACTTTGTTTGGGTATATCTCTGACATGAATCGCTAGCTAGGATGATATGGAAAGTTGCAGTAGAAAGATAAATAGGCCAGAGAGAAACTGTATGTATGAAATATTGGACTGGTCTAATGTCCAATTGCGTGAAATCCCAAATAAGACTGATGATTGTGAAGAATGGATGAAGTTGTGTTCGTCATTTTCATGTTCTCCATCTACGATGCCATTGTTGTGGGGCTAAGTAACTAACTAGGTTAGGGGTATTTGTTTGATTATTAGATTTTTGTTTCATCGATAAATTAAATAAAATGTAAACTTTTCGTCTCGTCTATTACGTTAAACTTAGAAAGTAGTAACTCTTAACATATATACACATATATATATATATATATATATATATATATATATATATATATATATATATATATACATATATATAGTGTTATTGTTGTTATTGTTATTTTATTTTGGTGGAGTCCTATCATCCCATCCAGGAACTTGGATGAGGTATTTACATATAACCATATATGGTTCTAATTTCCCTACGAAGTCGATCTCGTGTTAAGGCATCCATGGTTTTAACGAGAGCCGATCATTTATGTATACCCAATTATATAAGATCACTTCTAAATATTATTTTAAGACCTATTTTAATGGTCCGGACGAGGCTTGAACCCGCGTCCTACTACTTGTGTGTTTGATTATTGTAGTATACTACTGATCCAATGCAGGCAGTTTGTTTTATATATATATATATATATATATATATATATAAATATATATATATATATATATATATATATATATATATATATATATATTTCATATAGACGATTATTTGTCATACATTTATTAATCAACATTCTTAAGTTTCACTAATAATTAATATATCGTATTATATAGTATGCATCTAAAATAAGAGAGACACGATGATACATTTATTGAAGTATATTTTAATTATTTGTCATAACTCTGATATTCGCTAATTTCGGATCATATCACTAAGATTAGTTTAATGAATTAATTATTTGAATAATACGAATGTAATTTAATAATAATAATGTATACGATTAAAGTTAAATATACTTTATATATTATATATATATATATATATATATATATATATATTAATTTCTATTTTATTTTAATTATTTAAGTGATAATTAAGTAATTATATGAAATGATAAGTTGGTTAATTAATTTAATTAATTAAAACATATACTAGCGTAATTAACCCTTTAACTAATCTAAACATATGCTGCTATCTTGATGAACTATAGAACTGGTTCCATGTCACTAAAATGTTATCAATATAATAATTAGTTAATTAATTCATGATATAAATACAAATGTAAATTTATATATAAATAAATATATATTACATATATATTACATATTCTATTCGTTTATCTAATTATTTAAATATCTCTCGATATTATAATTTCGAATTATAACTCATGATTTACTTTGTTGATAACTCTTGTTTACTTCTTAACTTTCTTTTAATAGTATGAATCTCACATTTAAAAATGTTTGGGTTTCGAATAAAACTATTTCACAACCTGTGAATATTCAGAAGATGCATATGCGTCTCCTTAAACTATTGACTTTAAAAGAGTGACTATTGATTTCATTAATGCATTCATATTCTCAAATTTAAAGATAAAATAAGTAATAAGAAATAATTTAAAGAAAACGTTAACTGGATACGTAGAAATCTACGTCATAGGTAGAACTATTATGTAATATTGTATACTATTGTGTACTATTGTGTAATATTGTGTACTATTGTGTACTATTGTGTACTTTTGTGTAATATTGTGTACTATTGTGTACTATGGTGTGCTCTTGTGTACTATTTTGTACTATTGTATACTGTTGTGTACTACTGTGTACTATTGTGTACTATTGTATACTATTGTGTACTATTGTGTACTATGGTATACTATTGTGTACTATTATGTACTATTTTATACGATTGTCTACTAGTGTATACTATTGTGTACTAGTATGTACTATTGTGTACTAATATTGTGTACTGTTGTGTATCAATGTATATTGATTGATAATTTATTTAAGTAAGTAAATAGTCATAATATATAATCGAAAGTATAAAGTATACATATTTTCTAACAATAGCATACGTTATTAAACTAAACAATATAAATGTATTATCATGTATTCTCATGAATTAATAATAATACGTTAAGTATGCTTATTAGAGTAATATATGTGAACAGGGTACTTAGTATGTAACACTTGGTAAACCAAACCTATACAATAGTATTATCATATCATATTATGTTATCATATCTTTAATTTATCTGTCACTATTGCTATAGCGGAAAGTCCCCTACTACCGACCCCCCTACCGTATCTCAGTAACTATAAGATATATCAAAATATTATATATATATATATATATGAACTATTCGTAATTTAATGGTAAATATGAATACGTATTTTGTTTACAAAAATATTCAATCCTACATTAGTTATTTGATTAAAAATGTAGTATTTTGGTTTTACTTTTTAATAATACTTTTTTTTTAAATCATTGTAAATACTTTATTAAAAGTAAACGTAATTCTTTGCTTAACATTGTATATTAATTAAATTTTTATAAATATTATTAAAATATTATAATGTGAATAAGTATTAACCAATATATCTTAATTATATTAACCCATATTAGTTTCCTATTACCGGACTCCTAAATTACCCTATCACCGACCCCATGTGATTTATAATATCCAATCAATATATATAATTTTTTAACTTTGAAACTATTTATAATTTGTGTACGTGTCATGTTAACCTATCAGTAGTATATTTAACAGCGTCAATAATACTATACAATGATTCTTGTAGGTTGATGTAGTGTATGTAGGTATATTCATATTCAGTTAATTTAACGTTTAATATAGAAATATAAAGTTCAATTATTAATTTATTATGAATATTAACAGTTAAATTCAATGATATATAAATTGTGGACGTTTATTATCTCATTATATTTATTTATGTCTGCTATTTTGATTGGATATTATAATATTACAATTATTTCTATCATGAGTATTTAGGGGGTCGGTAATAGGAGAAGGGTTCGGTATTTTTCACATATATCCAATTACCCCGCGGTGTATTCTTGTAAATATAAATATATTACAAATTTAAAATAGCAACATTATTTATTACCTTCATTATATCACCCTCGTTATATTATTCTTACAAAATGTCAAATAAATATAGTGAATATTGAAAAAGATATTACAAATAGTCACTGGGGTCGGTAGTAGGGGACTTTCCCCTACGTGATAGTGGGTGTTAATCTTTTATGACATCGTGTTATATAATATGTAATGTATCCGACTAATATATACTTTTTTATACTAGTAATAATAATATAATATATTTGTTTGAAAGATTACAATATATATATATATATTACGTCGTTATTAAATATTAATTTTATTAAATTATTAAACTATTATAAATTATATACTTGTAAAATTGTAGTTTACGAAATAGAGTGGGTAAAATACGTACTTATTAATATTAATAATATGGGGAATACATTAATAATTGTTAGTTTATAATAATTAAATATTGTTATAGTTATATATTTGTTTTGTATATATTGCCTGTTAATAATCATATTTGACTGAGTTACATATATATAAGATATATATATATATATAAGTTATATATATATATAAAGTTATATAATATAAGCTAATACACATATATTACAGTTTAAGTTTAGCAACCCAGATGTATCTTCTAAAGTTTTAGTATCTGATATTTCACTGTGTTAATATATGTAGATATATATATATATATATAAAATCAATATATTTATAATTTGATAATATTAACCATATATATATATATATATATATATATATATATATATATATATATATATATATATATATATATATATATATATTTATACTTGTATTATATATAAACATAATTAATAATGTTAGTAAATTTAGTAATTATGAGCAAATGACCACCGTTGTAAAAGTGCGGATCTCAACTGAACTATATTTTATGAATCAGTAAAATACTATTTAGATTTACACTGACGTATATATACGTATACGTTGTATTACGATACACTAAAAACAAGGTGGATATTGGCATTGTCGTTGCGTGTAGTAAATAGTGAGCGAAACATATAATAGTTAATAGTTATTAATAGTTATTAATAGTTATTAATAGTATCTCATGCTAATGATGTATAGGTATGCATGTGCTTGTACACTGTACAATGTACAGTGTACATATAAATTGTATATAATAATACATGTTTAATGTACAGTGCATATGTATATGTATATGTATACATATATATATATATATGCGTATACATAATTATAATCCGACCATTGGATTAGGAAAACTATAGTTTTAGCTAACTATAGAAGGATAATATACGTTATTAAATAGTTTAAAATAGAAAGCCGAGTTAATATGGGGACTAGGTAGAGTCGGATAGCAATGGTGGTAGGCAGTGCTGTATAACTCTCGGCGCCCTATATTATACTACAATATAACCTATCGTGCTATTGCATTATTAACCATATATTTTGTAATATAGTTATGTCGATACTATAGTATATAACTGAAAGCACTTGCGTATCATTCAATATTCCTTATCGTGATTTCATAAATACATATAGCTTAGGAATATATATATATGTCATTCGTATACTTATCGTACATATATAATATAGTATAGCTAGGGGCGCTGCATCAGGGGGGACGGGGGTATACCCCCCCCCACTTTAAAATATAGGGGGACCTCTTATGTATTGGTCCCCCCCCCACTTTTACCACAACATTTATTTTGATTAGTTGGTCCCCCTACATACACACCATTGTTTCAGCGCTCCTATGTATAGCCGCACTACTATATCACGTGGGTAGAATAGTTTAGTTGTATGCTAATATTCACGTGATGATACATCGCATGCATCGAATTCGTATAGACTAAAAATATATGTTATATATTATATATATATATATATATATATATATATATATATATATATATATATATATAAAACATTATCTAACTAACTTTTTAGATTTCATATTGTTTAAATTTCTGTAAATAAAAGATATTATTTAATAATATTATAAAATAATTGATATCAAATCAATCATATTATTGGTAGTATCAAATATTATATTATAATAATATTATATATATATATATATATATATATAGTTTTATATGGAAAATGTTGTTTATGTAAATAACAGTCATGCCCCATAGACTATCAAAGAAGTTAAGATAATACTTGAATTGAATTAAAAGTATATTTAAACACTTAAATAAATCATAAATGATTTCTCAAAAGTGTATATATAAAAGAATACAAATAATAAAAGTAGGTAAAACAATAAATACATTATTATAATAAAATAAAATAAAATAAACCGTACTGAAATTAATTAATGAATGAACAATATAAAGTATGCGATAAGTATAGCGTTTGTTAAATGGGAACCATGTGTGTGAGGGAGGTAAGTGTTGGTATGAGGAAATAGAGGAATGATCTATAATACGTAGGTTATATGTTTTACGGATTGATGAACGAATAACTCGATTTAGGGGATATATAGAAAATAATGGAAGATTGATGAGTAGTGAGGAACATTATCTATACGTGAGAGTACAAGGGATTTAACTAACTTTTTAGTAAGAGATACAGTAATTGATTTTCGTATTTTTCTAATTCTAAGAAGGTGATAATTTGCAGATTTAGTAATGGCAGTTATATGAGGAATGAAGGAAAGAGCAGAATCAAAAAGTACACTTAAGTTGGATGCAGTAGGAGAAGGAGATATTACAATGTTATCAATAAGAAAAGGAGAGAAGTAAGTTGGTGATGGAGAAAGCTTCAACAATGTAGTTTTGGAGGTATTAAGGAGAAGATTATTAGAAATAAGCCATTCTTTAATGTCATTAGCACAATTAGAGAGTTGATTATTGAGACCTGGTGATGAATTAGTTGGAAGAAGCATATATGTATGTCATCTGCAAATAGAATGATTAATCGAAAATAGTGAAATCCAGAATAGCCAATAGAAAAATTAATTGAAATTAATGAGAGTATACGGTGTATCAATTTTAGTATATAATTGATATATATATATATATATATATATATATATATATATATATATATATTATATTTATAGTGCCGTTATTGTCTCTCTGAAGTAGTTATAAATAATGATGACATTATATGCAAAATTGGTCATGATAAAATGTGTCGAAAAATTCGATTTTATAATTTTTTATCTATAAATAATGCAACTATATAACAAAACTTTAATCGCAAAATAGCAATCCCCCGTTAGAATATAATATATAATCTATGTAATATACTAAGTAGTAACTATGTCTATAAATAATATATTTAACAATGACGTAACCTGTTGATTCTCATTTTGTTAAGAGCATAGATAATACACATTGCTAATATAATCGCTGTAGGATTAAGATGTTGTGTATTAGTAAATAATGAAGATTATACTTAATTTATACAGAAGTGACGGTACTAACAGAATATCGCTAGCCCTATCCACAAGTACGTACGGTCTTTATCATTATCTCCTTGTTCACTATCGTCTGTATTGCCAACTGTTCAGATATATAATAATATAATAATAATAATATTTATTAGAAGAAAGTAGTATATTTTTTTCGTATGAAGTATTTAAATTAAATTATATTGTTATTTCCTCTAAAGGGATTCAGATAAAGATAAATATATTTTCTATGTATATTATCTATATATATATATTACATTCGTAAACATTAATAGTATATTAAGTATATTTAGTAAACTTATAAGAGTGTACACACTCGCAGGACTTACGTCGATCAGCTGGTGGATGATACTCTGTGAATGTGGATGATACTCTGTGATGTTAATGAGATAAAAAAGGCGGTGGAAGATAGAGATGGTTGGGGGAAGATAGTCAAAAACTGCCGAGCAAGCTCAATATGGTAAGGTAAGGTAAGTATATATTCGTTCACGATTTATTTCTAGAAATGCGTCGCAAACTTTGCGATACGTGGACTAAAGCTAAAAATTAAAATAAAATAAAAGTCAGCATTATAAAGATAAACATATTCAAAGACTACGCAGCAATGCTACAATAGGAATTTGAAATGTAAGAACACTAAATAGAATAGGTAATTTACAAGATATAGAAAAGGAAATGAAAATATATAAATGGAAAATACCGAGACTCTGCGAAACGAGATGGAAAGATAATGGTAATCTTATAACAGACGATTGTCACCTGTTTTTCTATAGTGGTGAAACCGAATATCATATAAACGGAGTTGGATTTATGAAACACGATGATAACAAGGTTACTGTAATGGAAATCACTCCTATTTCGAGTATAATTTACACTATTAGAATAAAAACTAAACCTCTAAATAGATCGCTGTTTACATGTAATTCATTTTAGGATGTTTTGGTAGTATATGTTAAGTTCGTAACTAAAATTAAATCTGCAAATTTGGTTTATAATTTTATTATCTCGTAAGTATTTCAGTAAGTAGTAAATTCGAGTTATTAAGCTTCGATACTATATAAGCGAACATTATTATGTAGATAATATCTACTAGATATATGTTCGGTTCAGAAGGTGCTTTATTAGTATTAAAATGTGTATATTAATGTGTATGATATCATAGTGTATTATAGTATATTCATAGTTACCTGCAGGAATGCATGCATGTCTCTTAAATTGATAATATTTGATGTTAATCGTTTTATTATTAAATAAATCCATATCCGTATGTATATAGCAAGTATGCCTTATATCGGTCTTATCAAAGTCGACCCCAACACAGATTTCCGAAGTATTAGGATTAATGAACGACGAACAAGCTTCGAGGCAGTCGTCCATGCCCATTTCAGCTACAATCAGTATTCCTCCTATAGATATAGTATTACTGGTCATGGTATACGTATCTTTAGAATATCTAGTATAATAGTCATATTCTTGACCGGCATAAAACATCGGTGAATGATTAGTAACTCTTAAAAAACAATAGTTTAAATTACTGTCAAAGTTGATTCCTCGGCAGATGAGCGTAGTGTCGCAGTGCTGTTGACAATCTACATAAGTCTTCAATTGAACATATAACACGCTATCGTTGGAGCTAGTATTATATATTTTAGTATACCCGTAACATTTTCCACGAGAAGGCGATTTGTAATTGATACTAACTACCGGCGCGGGGTCTCTTTGCACTACTTTAGAACACATTCCATACGTACTGTTGTCCACGGTCACGTTAGAGGTTACGTAAGAGAAGTTCGCCACCGTTGCGCAATATCCAGACCGGCAGTCGGAGTAGTCTACGTGGTCGTAACGAAAGGGGAATACGCATAGATTCAGTTGGTCACCGATAACGGCATACCACTGCCCTAGGTTTCCGTCCGGTTGCTGTTGTGCGCTAGTAGGACGTACCGCATACGTGAATAGCGAGTAGACCACCACGTTTATAATGGTTAGAGGAGCCATATTACGGGTCGTCTTTAACGTTAATTATGCATCCGGTGTATAGCCTAGGGAATGTTTATTTGTAAATATAGTAGTAGTAGTAGTAGTAGTAGTAGTAGTAGTAGTAGTAGTAGTAGTATTAGTAGTAGTAGTAGTAGTAGTAGTAGTAGTAGTAGTAGTAGTAGTAGTAGTAGTAGTAGTAGTAGTAGTAGTAGTAGTAGTAGTAGTAGTAATAGTAGTAGTAATAGTATTAGTAGTAGTAGTAGTAGTAGTAGTAGTAGTAGTAGTAGTAGTAGTAGTAGTAGTAGTAGTAGTAGTAGTAGTAGTAGTAGTAGTAGTAGTAGTAGTAGTAGTAGTAGTAGTAGTAGTAGTAGTAGTAGTAGTAGTAGTAGTAGTAGTAGTAGTAGTAGTAGTAGTAGTAGTAGTAGTAGTAGTAGTAGTAGTAGTAGTAGTAGTAGTAGTAGTAGTAGTAGTAGTAGTAGTAGTAGTAGTAGTAGTAGTAGTAGTAGTAGTAGTAGTAGTAGTAGTAGTAGTAGTAGTAGTAGTAGTAGTAGTAGTAGTAGTAGTAGTAGTAGTAGTAGTAGTAGTAGTAGTAGTAGTAGTAGTAGTAGTAGTAGTAGTAGTAGTAGTAGTAGTAGTAGTAGTAGTAGTAGTAGTAGTAGTAGTAGTAGTAGTAGTAGTAGTAGTAGTAGTAGTAGTAGTAGTAGTAGTAGTAGTAGTAGTAGTAGTAGTAGTAGTAGTAGTAGTAGTAGTAGTAGTAGTAGTAGTAGTAGTAGTAGTAGTAGTAGTAGTAGTAGTAGTAGTAGTAGTAGTAGTAGTAGTAGTAGTAGTAGTAGTAGTAGTAGTAGTAGTAGTAGTAGTAGTAGTAGAAGTAGTAGTAGTAGTAGTAGTAGTAGTAGTAGTAGTAGTAGTAGTAGTAGTAGTAGTAGAAGTATACTCAAGCAACCAAACACGTTGCCCGTCAACGTAAAATATATAACAACGTTCCAATAGTGTATATATTATAGGTCAAATAAACACTTTGGATATAATTATTTTATTTATGCAATATATGTTCCAATTTTATATTTTTTATAGGTCAAATAAACACTTTGGATATGATTATTTTATGTATTCAATGTATGTTCCAATTTTGTATATTTTATAGGTCAAATGATCACTTTGGATATCATTAATTTATGTATTCAATATATATATACAAATTTGTATATTGTATAAGTCAAATAAACACATTGGATATTACAACAGCGATATATATTTTGAAATATTATATTTTATAAAATATATCTCTTATCAATAAGAATTATTATTAATAGAATTCTATATCAATATATAACAATTATATAATTGTATAATATATACATACGCACACACAAACACATACACACACATACACACATATATATACCATATAATAGTGTTAATTTATATTCTTATTTCTGTTTAATATTTCTGTGATTTATTTCACATCCCATATTAAAGTACTAATGCACTAATGAACTAATTAGTTCATTAGTTTGGAAATATACATTATTATAATGGAATATGTATATAAGATATAATTAGGTAAAATAACTATTAATAATATGATTATATATATAGTCAAGTATAAATGTATATATACTTGTTATTAATATATTTTAATCAATATATATTCATAAAATAGTTACACTATATTAGATAGTTTAGTCTTTAATATAATATTATTGCGCAATAGATATTAGATATATTCTAGTTTTTCTACTACATATCTATAAATAGAGGTTCATAGCATTCCACAAATGTATTATATCATACATGTCGTGAATACTGTGTGAAATGAAGCGTTACGACAATACACGCCAATTGCGTCACCCACCACACCCACTGCGCAGGTAAGTGTATTCATCGATATAAAGAAATCGACTTTCTTTATACCGATGAGTGTGTTATTGTGGAAATTGTTTTTAGCGCGAAAATTGAAATTAGCGGTATTGATTAATTATTTCATTGTTTGCTAATTATTCCTATGTATTCTACTTCCTATATTGACAACTCATCAATATTTAGATTAAATATCATATACTACGAGTTGATTTAATAAGGTAATATAATAATCGTATTGTTAAATATGGTGATTTTTCTGGTCTTTTTTCTTATTGGTTTGACCTAATAATTTTTTGGATATTTTATTAAGTTTTTTCATATCATGGCTAGCATCATTGATTATATATATATATATAGAATTTTGATCAAGCAGATTTCAAGTTTACGTTATGAATATTTGTTTGTTTGGTAAATATGGACTTATTTAGCATAGTTTTTGTTTTTTACATATTATTTTAATCTTCCGTAATTTTTTTTTGTTTTTAGCGAGCTTTTCATTATACCATAGGTTTCAGACGTTCTATGATTACGTTGTGGTTTAGTTGTGTATGTATATGTAGGCAGTGATTAATGCAGGAAATAAGTTAATCTACAATTGTTAATACATATTCATTCTATAGGGTATGGCAATATGTGTATATATATATATATATATATATATATATATATATATTTACATAATGAGATATAGTTGATCTAAGAAATAGCTCGGTAGGCCTATATTAATTTTTATATTTTCAGTTCAGATTTTGCAATTTTTATCTTGACTTTTAATGGTCAGAAGAGATGTCTGATTTAGTTATATTATTTAAATATAATTGTGTCCAGATATTAGTAATCGATCAAGTACAGTTCCATTAATATGACTTTGAATATTTTTTATTTCAAGAATATTTTTTAAAATGCATGTTTTTATTTATGTGTATATTAAAATCGCTAAATATTATCGTATTTGTTGTAATATTTGGTATAATAAGGTTATTTAAATCAGTAATGAATGTGTGTATATTATTGTTCGGAGGTCTATAGATAAGGATTTTTCTAAGAGAAATTATGTCACTATTTGCTATGTATACATATACTATCTTACTAGAGGCGATGTTCGATATTTTTGTAATGTTTATAATTATGTTATTTTATTTATTCGGTTAGAATGATATAATATTCCTAGCCAACCTGCATGTATAGGGCGTCGAATGTTGATAAAGTCAAAATGTGTTGTAATTAATAAGGATATAATTGGTATATCAGTTGTATTAGAGTTATATATAATGTTTATAAATTTATAAACTTATAAGTTGATGTTATCATCGCGATATCATTGTTGTGATTGACTATACATTCCATTAATGTTTATGTTTTATTTCTGATAGATCTAACACTTATTACGACTGCATTTAGTTATAGTTTGTTTAATATTGTATTATATTTGTTTTATCTAGTTGTATCGGGATCTATAGTATGTAAAAAATAACTTCTTTTTGAAGTAATTCCTATTGCGTGTTCAGTTTTCTTTTTCTTTTCATCGTTAGGTTGTTTTGCCTTAGCTATAGTTGATCTATGTTTTTATTTATTGTTCGAATGTGTAGTCATTTATAATTTGTATTTTTTGAATGGATCGGTTGAATTTTTTAATAGTTTGAGATTATTTGTTATTGTTGCTTTACCATTAGCATTGTTGTATCTTGTATCTTGTTTCGTCGGGTTACCTTTGTCTTAGTCACCTGAACTTTTGATACTATTTTGACACTATTTATGGATATACTGATGTTAAGTTCTTTTGCTAGGAGATCTCGTACGAATTTCTTGATGTTGGTTGGCGATTCGACTCCATGAATTATATAATTTAAGCTTATTGAAGTTCTGATTTATTTATAGCTATTACTTTCTTATGTTCAACAATTTCATTCTTGAATATATCAGCATATCTCTTATTAGGAGTAATATTTATATCAGATTCAGAGATGAGTGTTTCTATCCTATTTTGTATTGTATTTACTTGCTGTTCACGTATATGGTTGATTCGTTTATGATATATATTATTATCAATATACTAAAAAATAATATCTACATTGAACTAATATATATATATATATATATATATATATATATATATATATCTACGATATGAAGCTAATATTTATACAACTTAAATATATACAAAAATAAAAATATCAATACATATCAATAAAGTTACATTAACTAATTAACTAATGCACACAACTAAATATATAAATGTACGTGTGTTTGTGTTTGTGTGTGTATGTGTTTATACTTTAATATAATAAATCAATTATTAGAAATTAAATCAAATAAATATATTATGCAATAATAGCTAGATGGGTGTAATGTGTAGAGTATTAGAACATATTATTTCTAAACAATTAATTTTTATTTAAAATCTAATAATTTATTAACAAAATATCAATATGGTTTTATAAGTGGAAAATCCACAGAATTACAATTAACAAAATGTTTAAAATGTTGGTATATTGAAATGAATAATAAAAAATGTGTAGATATAATATATATATTGATTTTTCAAAAGCTTTTGATGTTGTTTCTCATGAAAAACTATTATTTAAATTAAAATCATACGGTATATCAATAAAATAATAAAATGGTTTTATAATTTTTTTTAAGAGATCTCAAATTACACGGGTTGAAAATTCTTTTTCAAATAGTTCTATTGTAAAATCTGTAGTCCAATTTTATTTTTATTATATATTAATCATCTTCATATGAAGGAAATACCCTCGTATATTCTCTTTAAAAATTCATATTGATTTATTTGCCGATGATACAAACATATATTTTTCTTACGCATCTGAGAGTGAAAGATTTCTTTTACAAAATAATTTAAATTTATTTTCACAATGGGCAAATAAATGGCAATTAAATATTTCATTAACAAAATGTTCAGTTATGACTTTAGGGAAGGTTACTCCATCAACATATTTTATAAATAATATTCAATTAGAAAACATTACTTTTTATAAAGATTTAGGAATAATATTTGAAAATAACCTTTTATTTAATAAACATTGATTATATTTGTAAAAAAGCTTATTTTTCTTTGAATTCAATTTTTACATGCATTACTACAAAATCCCCTAGAGCATTATTAAATGCATATACAATTTATTGCAGATTAATTTTAGAATATGCATCCATAATTTGGTCACCTTTTTCAAAGGTTAGTAAATGTCGTAGTCTCATAGACCAAATTGTAAGAGTGCAAAGATTATTTACTAGAATATTAATTACAAGATGCATAGGATATACACATTCATAAAATATTAATTATAAATCATATATAGAGAGATTGGTATATTTTAAATTAGAATCACTTGAACTTAGAAGATTAAAAATAGATCTAACCACAATTTTTAAAATTTCAAATAATTATACAGATATAAATATATCTGATATTCTTAACATTTCGAATAATTGTAAAACTAGAGGTAATTGTAAAAAATATAATGTAATAATTATGATAATACAATTAAAAATATAATTAATAATAGATCAGTTATTATATGGAATTCAATAAATAATTATATAATAAAATCTGTATCTGTTTCATCTTTTAAAAATAAAATAAACAAAATCTGTTTTGACAAACAACTTTTTTTAACAGAAATTTATAATATTATATTGATCTATGTTTCATTTTGTATCTTAACCATTGCATTATCTCTTCGGGTTTTTTTTAATGTATTTTGTTATAGAAAATGTGGGTTTTATATCTATATTTCAAATATATTATAATATTAAATTAATAATTAATTATTATTACAGATAAATTAAGAAGTATTATTTTATTTTTGTTTGTTCCGTATTATATTTATTTTTGTTATAGAAAATGTGGGTTGTTATATCTATATTTCAAATATACTATAATATATAATTAATAATTCATTATTATTACAGATAAAGTGGGAGGTATTATTTTATTTTTGTTTGTTCGGTATTATATGTTTGTTTTATATATATTCTGTATATATGTTTCAAATGTATTATATTAATAAAATACAATATTAATAATTTTCTATTATTTCAGATTATAGTGATAAGTATTATATTGTTTGTTTCGTAATATTATTTGTATATTTTGTTATTAACTGTTTTTGTAAAGGTATTTTGTTTATTTTATTTGTAACGTATACAAACAGAATATATTCTGTTTGTATATATATATATATATGTTTCAAATTTATTATACAATTAAAATATAAAATTAATAAAAAACTACCTACCATTGTTTGTTTCGTAATATTATTTGTATATTTTGTTATTAACTGTTTTTGTATAGGTATTTTGTTTATTATAAAATTAATAAAAAACTACCTACTATTATTACAGATTTTGGTAAGTATTACATTATTTGTTTGTTTCATTCTAGTATTGGTTTAATTGATTTTTAAAATGTTCTGTTTATAATATATTTAAAATTTAACATTTAAATATTTAACTATATAACTAATACTTTATTACTAAAACAGGGTACAAAGATGAGAAGAATTATATAAATTTAATGTAGAAATTGAACATTTCGATGCCACTTACAAAATAATGTATTTTATTTTTATTTTCGATTATTTTTACAATAAAATAATAAAAATAGAAATAAAAGATAGCGTAAAAATAATCATATATGATTTATTTCTACTTTCGATTGTTTTCGTTTATTTTTACGGTAACTGTAAAACGTTTTAATTTCTTTAATTTTTTAATTTCGTATTATTCGTTGTTTATTTCTATAACGTATTTTATCGTTAGCAAATATTTATACTTTATACTTTCGATTATATTTTCGGCTATGTATTTGCTTAAATAAATTATCAATCAATCAATGAAATTATTAAAATTGTATTTTAATAAATATTACTGTAAATATTTTATAATTATATTATGTTTTGATCACGATGGTTTACATTATAATAATATATAGTTTATTAGGTAAACAAACACAAATAAATAAACAAAAATATGGAAGAAAAAATAGATATGAATTGATACCCAAATCGACATAGTACAAAAATTAACATTTGGTTTACAATTAATAACAAAACGCCTTTCTTTATGAATATACGCTTTATAAATGATATACAATAAATATCATATATATATATATATATATATATATATAACATTTATAATATAATAAATTATTTTGAACTATATACTATATACTATATACTAACGGTTTGTTTTAATATATATATGTAATAGAGTATTCATAAACCTTATTGTTTTTATCAAAATTATTGTTATATAATAATAAAATTTAAAATTAATAATTTAATAATAATAAAATAAATAATTTAAAACATACTAAGTTTCTAATTACTAAACTTATATCAATTCGTACTTTGTTTATTTTAGATCATTTATATTTGTATTAGGCCTACCAATAGGTCTTACAACTTTTTGAATGCGTATGATTTTAAAACTAATTTTAGATTTATAAATATGTAGATAGATAGATAGATAGATAGATGATTTATGTATACACCAATATAACAGGGAAGTTCTCATTTGTGTTTTAGCAAAATAATAATACATACATAAATAAACGATAACATAATAAATAAGTAAAATAAAATATGACTGTTAGATTAATAAACGTGAACAACATAAAATAATATAAAATAAAAATATACGAATATTAAAAATTACCAATAATAATATTTAGTAATATCTATACAAATTAAAATGTTATGAGTTAGAGCAGAATGTGTAACAATAGCTAACAGAGACAATGGTGTTACGCATGTATCATGCATGGAGGTCACGGTTACGGATGTCTTAGTTACTGTGATTGGCATTTCGAATATTATTATAATTATTGTATTTATACATCGTTTACATATAATATATATATATATATATATATTAACAATAATTGCCTGTGTGGCTCAGTTGGCTAAGGCGTCAGCTACACAAGCTTCGAATGGATATTAGAGCCATATTTTAGTAAGTGATAACTTCAACAGTTGCAACGCATAGCAACCAAATTAAAAGTCGCATAAATTTAACGCGTTATTTCTACAAATTAAAAAAAAATTAAATTTCTTTAAAACTAATTAATTTCGACATACATTCGGATAACTTGTTCTCTATATTATACGGAATTACATTCGATATTTACGTAGTCATTACATTAAAGGATAATGTTTTAAAATCGATTTCGAAAATAAGAAAATTGAAACATCGCAACGCTAATTTATTTAGTAAACAAGAAAAATCGAATTCGGCAATTGTTCAATTTAAAATCATAGGGAAACAGTTTGTTAAAAATATATATAATTTCTAAACTATATAATTGTAATATATTTATTACATTAAAAATGGATTGTATTACATGTAATTTAGAAATTAATAACGAAAATTATATATCATGTTCATGTGGTAATAAATACCATTATAAATGCTTATATAAAGCAAAAATAATGAAAACAAATTGGTCTAATAAATCACCACCAAAATATGCTATTCAGTTATTTAGATCACCAAATTTTACATTTAAATGTAATACATGTATAAATAATAATAATGATAATACACCAATAAATCAACCTAGTTTAAATAACTCATTACCATCGTCTACTATTATTGATAATAGTAATATTAATACTTTAATAAATAGCACAGAAAAAAAATTAAATATGTTACTATCAAAAATCACTGAAATAAGTGATATGATTGTTGTTAAAAAATCATACGCTAATGTAACCGCTAATGTAACTTCTATCGTAACCAATTCTGATACCTTTACTGACAATTTGGTAAAATCAGTAAATATTATTAAAAATAATATAGATAGCAATAATGAAATAATTATTCACAATATAAATATTCCTAATAATGATAAAACTAATTTCTTTAAATACTTAGTAAATATTATTTGTAAAACAGTAAATATTAATAAATCGTGTGTATTATCAATAGTTCAATTATCATTTAATAAATTAAAATTAATTTTAGATAATGTGGTCTCAAAAAAAATTATTTTATCAAATGTTAACCGATTATGTAAATTACGAGATCTACAAAATTCATTCATTAGAACATCTCTAGATGAAATATCACTAGAACGACATCAGATATTATACCATGTAGTTAAAAATAAATTAATTAAAAGTAAAAAAATTATCAAATGTATTTATAATTCTAGAAGTAGTTCCTATGAACTAAGATATATTATAAATAATAAAATTGACTGGAATATGTCAATTGGTGAAGATAATTTTAGTGTATGGAAATTGTCATATATTACTTATAAAAATTCCATTATTAATAAAAATAAAAATAAAAATACAGGTTCTAGATGACTAACTGGCAATAAAGATGAAAATATTAAAAATAACAATTTAAATATATATTACGCTAATGCTCGTAGTATTAGAAATAAAATGAATTTTTTGGAATTTTTACTTTCATCTAATAAATATGACATTATATGTTTAGTTGAAACATTCTTAACGGTAGATGATAGAGATTCTCTATATTTAATCGGTGGATAAAATTATACACTATTTAGATACGATAAATTAATTCATAGAGGAGGTGTTGCGATATTTTGTAAATCTAGTTTATGTCCTGTAAGAAATTTTATTTCACACATAGATGTTCAATATATACATTTAAAAATTAATTCAAAAATTCCATTTAATATTATATGTGTCTATAGACCTCCAAATTGTAATGATGTTTCTCATGAACAGATATGTAAATTATTTGATATAACCCAACAAAATTATAATTCATCTATAATTATAGGAGATTTTAATTTACCAAATTTTATTTGGAAAGAATATACATTTCCTAGTTACCCAAAAAGTTATGCATTACTTTACGATTCGATTATTAAAAATTCATTTTCACAATTAATAAATAAGCCAACTCGTAATAATAATATAATTGATTTACTTTTTACTAATGATAAACAATTACTATCTAATATAAATATTGGAGACTATTTCGGATTATACAAAAATATAAGTGACCACTATTCTGTTTCATTTAATGTAAATATTGAAAAATACCCATGTAAACAGATTTTAAAATCAAACAATTTTGATTTCAATAATGCTAATATAAAATTGATTAAATATCATCTTTCTAGATTTAATTGGGAATATCTAAATTCAAATGATTATAATATCGATCAAAAAGTAGAATATTTTAATAAGGTTCTAAATAAATTATTTATATCACATATTCCTAATATAAATAATACAATAAAACAGGTACTTCCGAAGAATATATTGAAATTGAAGAAGCAAGTAAAAAAATTATTTCGAAAATCTAAAACTAATTTACAATATAAATATAATTGGATAGAAGCAAAAAAAAAATTATCCAAGGAATTAGAATCTTTAAATTTTAAGAGAGAGATTAATGCAATTAATTCAAAAAATAAATTAAAGTTTTATAAATTTATGAAAAAAAGACAACATTTAAAATCTGGAGTATCTCCTCTAATTGATATATCAAATAATAATATTTTATTTTCAGATCTCGACAAAGCAAATACGTTAAATTCATATTTTAGTTCAATTCAACAAAATGATAATGGAAATTTACCCGAATTTTATAACTTAACTAAACAAAAATTTGATAATATTGATTTAAATCTTGAAATAATTAAAATATTTTTTAATAGATTAAAAATTACACATAATTTCGGAACTGATGGGTTACCATCTTCTATGTTAAAATTATTATCTAATGAATTATGTAGGCCTTTATATATTATTTTTAATTCATCTTTATTATCGGGTAATATACCGAAAATTTGGAAAAAATCTATAATCACACCAATTTTTAAAAAGGGTGAACCATCAAATTCAAATAAATATAGGCCTATTTCAATAACATGTGTAATGTGTAGAGTATTAGAACGTATTATTTCTAAACAATTAATTTTTTATTTAAAATCTAATAATTTATTAACAAAATATCAATATGGTTTTATAAGTGGAAAATCCACAGAATTACAATTAACAAAATATTTAAAATGTTGGTATAATGAATTGAATAATACAAAATGTGTAGATATAATATATATTGATTTTGCAAAAGCTTTTGATGTTTTTTCTCATGAAAAACTACTATTTAAATTAAAATCATACGGTATATCTAATAAAATAATAAAATGGTTTTATAATTTTTTATCGAATAGATCTCAAATTACACGGGTTGAAAATTCTTTTTCAAATAGTTCTATTGTAAAATCTGGAGTACCACAAGGATCGGTTTTAGGTCCAATTTTATTTTTATTATATATTAATGATCTTCCTAGTATATTCTCTTCAAAAATTCATATTGATTTATTTGCCGATGATACAAAAATATATTTTTCATACGCATCTGAGAGTGAAAGATTTCTTTTACAAAATAATTTAAATTTATTTTCACAATGGGTAAATAAATGGCAATTAAATATTTCATTATCAAAATGTGCAGTTATGACTTTAGGGAAGGTTACTCCATCAAAATATTTTATAAATAATATTCAATTATAAAACGTTACTTTTTATAAAGATTTAGGAATAATATTTGAAAATAACCTTTTATTTAATAAACATATTGATTATATTTGTAAAAAAGCTTATTTTTCTTTGAATTCAATTTTTAGATGCATCACTACAAAATCCCCTAGAGCATTATTAAATGCATATACAATTTATTGCAGACCAATTTTAGAATATGCATCCATAATTTGGTCACCTTTTTCAAAGGTTAGTAAATTTCGTAGTCTCATAGACCAAATTGAAAGAGTGCAAAGCTTATTTACTAGACGATTAATTACAAGATGCGTAGGATATACAAATTCATCAAATATTAATTATAAAACATATATAGAGAGATTGGTATATTTTAAATTAGAATCACATGAACTTAGAAGGTTAAAAATAGATCTAACTACAATTTTTAAAATTTCAAATAATTATACAGATATAAATATATCTGATATTCTTAACATTTCGAATAATTGTAGAACTAGAGGTAATTGTAAAAAATTAAATGTAATACATAATTATGATAATACAAATAAAAATATAATTAATAATAGATCAGTTAATATATGGAATTCATTGAATAATGATATAATAAAATCTGTATCTGTTTCATCTTTTAAAAATAAAATAAACAAAATCTGTTTCGACAAAATACTTTTTTTTAACAGAAATTTATAATTTTATATTGATTTATGTTTCATTTTGTATCTAGATTATTGCATTATCTCTTCTGGTTTTTTTAATGTGTTTTTGTTATAGAAAATTTAGGTTTTTATATATATATTTCAAATATATTATAATATAAAATTAATAATTCATTATTATTACAGATAAAGTGGGAAGTATTATTTTATTTTTGTTTGTTCTGTATTATATTTTGTTATAAATTTATTTTTGTTATAGAAAATTCGGATTTTTTATATCTATATTTCAAATATACTATAATATAAAATTAATAATTCATTATTATTACAGATAAAGTGTGAAGTATTATTTTATTTTTTTTTGTTCGGTATTATATGTTTGTTTTATATATATTTTGTAAATATGTTTCAAATGTATTATATTAATAAACTACAATATTGATAATTTTCTATTATTTCAGATTATAGTGATAAGTATTATATTATTTTGTTTCGTAATATTATTGGTATGTTTTGTTATTAACTGTTTTTGTATAGGTATATTGGTTTATTTTATTTATAACTTGTTCTGTTTTTATATATATATATATGTTTCAAATTTATTATACAATTAAAATATAAATATAAATTAATAAAGTACCTACTATTATTACAGATTTTGGTAAGTATTACATTATTTGTTTGTTTCATTCTAGTATTGGTTTATTTGATTTTTAATATGTTCTGTTTATAATATATTTAAAATTTAACATTTAAAATTTAACATTTAAATATTAAATTATATAACTAATAATTTATTACTAAAACAGGGTACAAGATGAAGAATTCTATAAAGTTAAAGTAGAAATTGAATATTTCGATGCCACTTACAAAATAATGTATTTTATTTCTATTTTCGATTATTTTTACGCTATCTTTAATTTCTATTTTGATCATTTTTCGTTTATTTTTACTATATGATTTATTTCTACTTTCGATTGTTTTTCGTTTATTTTTACGGTAACTGTAAAACGTTTTAATTTCCTTAATTTTTTAATTTCGTATTATTCTTTATTTATTTCTATAACGTATGTTATCGTTAGCAAATATTTATACTTTATACTTTCGATTATATTTTCGGCTATGTATTTGCTTAAATAAATTATCAATCAATCAATCAACTAAGTTCCTAGACGGGATGCCGGGACCCCACCGAAATAAAACACCAATAACAATAACAATTATTAAATAATATGGAATGCCAGTAATCTCGTACGATATAATCCCATACGAGGTAATTTCGTACGACTTATTTAGTAATCTCGTACGACTTATTAAATTTAATTTATTTCATAATTATACAGTTCTTATACGAATATATATATAATACAATATATGATATCAATATATAATAAGTTATTATATATAATCGTATAAAAACTGTATTATTATGAAATAAATTAAATTTAACAATTCGTACGAAATTACTCGTACGAGGTTACTGGCTATAGCCAGTAACGAATTATGGTATACCATAATTCGTACACGTTAAATAGGTGCGCGCCGATATTTAGATACTAGTATATTTCAGGCAGTTAATTCATTATCGCGTATTAGTAGAATAGGGTAGGGTTTAGTATATATAATTATAATCGCTGAGATAAGATAACAATATTTACCCATAATACAATAGTTTTTGACAATGATGACCATACGAATAACGCTCGTTCACACTGTATTTTAGCCCCCTTAAAGCTCGGCGTAGTATGAGTTCACGCAGGTCAAACGTAAACCTATTCTAATCACGTGGGCCGTGGTTTCGGAATACTCGGACTCGAATCAATACTACGAGTGAAGTTTATTACGATGGCTTCACGTTATGTTAACCACTATCTGTGATATAACTCCCCTTTTGTAAACACGCACGATGGACCATTCCATTATGCTTATTATATATTTCTCGACTATGCTATTAATAGTTCGTCACGCATCACGGCACGACGTACACCATACGACGTACATTACGAGCAGTTCATTCAGGTATGAAGGGTTACGGGTGTGGTATACAGGTAGATAGTAGACGCGAAGCTAGTGTAGTTTGTATATCAAGCTAGTGCGTCGTATAGTGTTTTTGATCGCTTTATGATGAGTAGCTACTAAACGTAACTAGTTAAGTTAAGTTTAGTTAAGTAATATTAAGTTATAGAATGTTCTAACTGCCATTTTTGCAACGTCACTCATAGTTCTAGATATGTAGCCGTAATATTAAGTAGTATAGACTTACAATGGTCTCAGGTATATATTATAAAACTATTATTGTTGAGTTAAATATTATTCTAGTGATGGATTCGTTCATTTTATTGATACAAGTTTACGGTATAGATGTGAAATTTCTTATTATTTTTGAAATAAATGATAACATATCATGATTATAAGGCTTTCAAAATTGTAAACTTTGTCAGTAGGATTAATAATTAAAGTATTGGATATTAATACATATTTCTAGTATATTTACGTTGATTAATAATATTATTTGAATTTTTTGCGTATTTTTTTTAATGTATTTTATCTCATATGGCATCTTCATATATCTTACTATTCAGGCACTTTTATAAATATCGATGTTTTGATGTTGAACTACACACTTTAACATTACAAAATCTATATATTATATAGGAGTGCTAGTTTCTATATGTCTATAAATAGTGTTTTTCTCGGTAACGGACATACGAATTCGTCTTATCTTGGTACTTGTATCGTATGATTAAGTGTATACGAGTATGCTGATATAGCCGACAGCACGAGCAGTGTAGGTATAACCATAACAGTTCAGTATTAGTCTTATAAATGTCCGTTTTAGTACTTCAAATCAGTGGGGAATTGCATAGCAGTAGGGGAAAGGTGAATAACAGTAGGGGTAAGTAATATAGTAGTATGGGTAATTAGCATAACATGGGGGTGAGTTACAAAGAATTTGGGGTATGTACTATGTATCATATAAATGGGGGTAAGTATCGTAACAGTGTACTGATAAGCTATATCCCTATAGGGGTAAGTAGCAGGGTAATATAGGGGCGTTAACCTCTCCACAATTAGAGAGCAAGGATGATCTAAAATCGCATATCGCATGATATAAAATCTATCGCATTTATTTAGATATATATATATTAGATATATAGATATATATATATATATATATATATATATATATATATATATAAATATATATTTCCTGGTTATAACCATATATGTTCAAATCGTAAACATAAAAATGGAGGTGGTGTTTTAATCTATATACGTGAACATTATCAATTTAATATTCTATCTACCATATCAAATAACTATTATGACAACATATCAATTGAAATTATTTTTGAAAAATCAAAAAATATTATTTTCAGTACAATATATTTTCCTCCTACTTTAGAAAAAATAGCTCACTCTACATTTATTGATTTCTTGATAAATAATTTTCAGCAACATGTTAGTAATGATAAAAAAATGATTATCTGTGGTGACTTTAATATTGATCTAGTGCATATACATACAAATAAAGTGGCTAATACCTTTTTTGATACGATGATTTCACTAGGTTGTTCCCATCTAATTAATCGTCCAACTAGAATCGACACTAAACATAATTCTTCATCTATAATTGATAATATATTTACAAATTTTAATCTTAATATGAAAAGATTTTCAGGAATAATTATTTCAGATATATCTGACCATTTTCCAATTGTTTTAAATTTACAATTGTCTACCAAACCTCAAGATAAAGTTAAATCTACTAAAATCAAACAAAATCAAATTAATTATAGAACCATGTTTAATCTGTTTGAAATTTTAAAAAAAAACAAACTGGGAATTCATAAAAACTAACGATACAGAAAAATCTTGGAATTTATTCTTGGAATACTTTATCTTAAATTTTGATAGATACTGTCCAAACATTAATAAAGCCTCCCACAAAAATAAACTCATTCCATGGAATACTCGAGATCTTAAAAAGGCTTGTAGAAAAAAACAGATATTATATAAAAAATATAAAATATCTAAATCTGAAAATAACTTATTTATTTACAAAATTTTTAAAAATAATACAACATCTTTAGTTCGAGAAGCTAAGAAAAATTATTATTCAAATCTGTTAAAAAATTGCTCTGATACAAAAAATACATGGAATGTACTAAATAATTTACTTAATGTTAAAAAAAAATTCAAACAACTACCTGACAATTTTAATGTAAATAATGTGAATATTGTTGATTCTAAACAAATTGCTAATGAATTTAATTCTTTTTTTAGAGACATTGGTTCTAATTTAGATAATAATATAAATAATTGTAATGATGATGACTTTAAATTCTTTTTACCTGAACCTAATATACATAGTTTTTTTTTAACACCAGTAAGTTCAGAGGAAATTATTAAAGTATTAAATGAATTCAAACCAAAAAAATCAAGAGATCATTATGGCATATCCATGCAGTTACTTAAATGTATTTTTCCTGTATTGGTTTATCCATTTGTTTTTCTTGTAAATTTATCTTTTGAATCAGGCGTTGTACCGGATTTCTTAAAATTATCAAATATTATCCCTTTACACAAAACTGGTGATGATACATTTTTTAATAACTATCGTCCAATTTCTCTCACCTGTCAATTCGCAAAGATTTTAGAAAAAATATTTTATTCTCGCTTTTATAGTTTTTTATCATCTTTTAATATATTATCTCCTTCTCAATTTGGTTTTAGGAAAGGATACAGTACATCACATGCAATATTTAACCTCCAGTCACAAATCAGTACCTGTTTTAATAATAACAATGTTGGCGCAATAATCTTTATTGATTTAAAAAAAGCATTTGACACAGTTAATCACAGAATATTACTTTTTAAATTAAAAAATATTGGAGTACGAGGCATTGCACTTAACTGGATAATGAGCTATTTAACAAATAGATATCAACAGTGTATATATAATGATGTAATTTCAGATAAACTAAAAGTCATAACGGGTGTACCCCAAGGCACCATCCTAGGACCCATTTTATTTTTAATTTATATTAATGATATTACAAAATCATCTTCTTTATGTAAGTTTACCATGTTCGCAGATGATACTACTTTATATTTTGAAAATACATCAGCCGAATTACTTAATTATATTTGTCAAACTGAATTAAAAAATATTAATAAATGGTTAATATATAATAGGTTATCATTAAATTTAAATAAAACTTGATTTATGTCTATTAATTCAAGAACTATTATAAATATAAATTTAAATAACAGAAATATTGAAAGAGTTACATTTTATAAATTTTTAGGCGTAATTATAGACGATATATTAAACTGGAAACAACATATCTTGTTTTTAAAATCAAAACTAAAAAAAATCATATGGATTACCAACATTATTTCCAAATTTATAAATAAAAAAGCATTACTTCATATATATAATTCCATATTCTTGCCTCATATAAAGTATTGTAACATATTTTGGGGAAATACATATAAATCTAATGTATCATGCATATATATTCTTCAAAAGCGAATGATAAGAATTATATGTAAAAAACATTTTTTACATCATACTAATGGACTATTTATTGATAATTCTTTATTAAAAATAAATGAAATTACATATATAAGTACATGTGAATTTATGTTTAACATTTTCAATGATCTTCATCCTGTTATAACAAATGCATTTTTTTCTGTAACTTCATCATCTCACAACACTAGGAGCATAAATAATTTCTCAATTATTAATTTCAAAAAAGAACTATGCAGAAGAACATTAATATACATTGGACCAATTACCTGGAATAAGCTTGATAATATTTTAAAAAATATTTCAAATTATAAATTATTCAGGAAACGTATGTATACACATTTGTTATCTTCTTACTCAGTATACTTATAATCTAAATCTCATTTTTCTAATTTTATATCTTTTATCATGTCTTTTATCTAATATTGTATTATATACTAAGATCCACATTTTATTCTTATTTTAATTTATTGACGTTTATGTAAAAATTAAAAAAAAATTAATACTTTTGAGTGTTTTACTTTACAATATTTTATTTCCCCGACATTAATAATATTATTTTACTGAATTTTTGCATTTTATATTTGAATTTACTTTCATGTTTTCTTTCTTTTTAATTGACGTTTATATAAAAATAATAAAATTAAAAAAAACTGTTAGGTATTTATTTTTTCTTTAGTATTTTCTTTAGTATTTTTTATTTCCCTCTGACTAATAATATTATTTGACTTTATTTTTAATTACATAAACATTTTGTATTGAATCTTTTTTCTTGTATACTTGATTATACTTCTTTGTTTTATTTCTCTTTATTGACACTTATATAAAAATTAGTAATTAAACTAACATTTCAGTTTGAACAAATATTTTACATTCTTTACATTATTATAAAGTATTACAAAAAAATTCCTAAAACTTATTTACTGAAAAAAAAAAAAAAAAAAAAAAAAAAAAAAAAAATGTTACATACATTTCTTACCACCTTTCTAGATATTCTTTTTGTTATGTTTTATTCAGTTTTATTCAGTTTTACTTCATTTTACTTCATTTTTTTCTTCTTTTATACTAATACATCTATATTTTTGTTTAGTGTATTATTTTATAGTACTTATTATTTATTTTAGTTATTTATTTATAAATAATTAAATGATGATTACATAATTTTATGGCAAGTTCAAACAATTTATATTATTTTTCTATTTTATTCATTGTATTGTATCTATGTAAACAGGAAGTCATCTAATATTTTATAATATTTTATTTATTTAGTTTTTTTTTTAACTTGCTTTAAGATTAAGGGTAATTGTCTCGATAAGCTTTAGCTTCTACAAAAACCCTGGTGCAAACCTAAATCTGATAATAATAATAATATATATATATATAGATATTTTATTATCGTGTACCTACTTATTTTTAAATAAAATATAATTTATAATTTAAAAGTTAAAATTAACTAAAACTAAGTACGTATACGTATATAACTATATACTAAGTAACTATAAGTTGAACGGAAACAATATAATAGTTATAAAGTTATAATAAAGTGAGATAAAAACAATTGTGCGGTCATGAAATAATATTTGTAGTAATAAAGTAACATTAGTAAATGTTAGTAATAAAGTATTTACATAGATAGCGTTAATGCCCTCGGAGAGAGAAGTGAGTCAACTAGTCCTCAATAGGACGATACGCTTTAATTCATACGTAGTATTTCATTGGTTATTGTAAATAATATGTTTTAATCGTGTGTGGCTTCGATTGATTATGCAGTTTAAGTTAAAGCGGTGGGGGGTAAGAGTTTTAACGAAGACATTAACGTGACGCCGAATATTTACAAATGCATTCTATACGTTCCACGGAAGGCATTAGTGATATAAGCGACGCTCACATATAAAGCATCGATCCAGTCTCCGTTTCAGTTACGTACATGTTCAACTCGCCCCCGGATAGTTTGGCTAGAGTGGTCTCGGGCTAGTTTGGATAGAGTCTCGGGTGGGCTCGGGCTAGATTGGCTAAAGTCTCGGGTGGGCTCGGGCTAGTTTGGCTAGAGTCTCAGGTGGGCTCGGGCTAGTTTTGCTAGAGTCTCAGGTGGGCTCGGGCTAGTTTGGCTAGAGTCTCGGGTGGGCTCGGGCTAGTTAGAGTCTCGGTTGTTCTCGGGCTAGTTTGGCTAGAGTCTCGGGTGGGCTCGGGCTAATTTGGCTAGAGTCTCGGGTGGGCTCGGGCTAGTTTGGCTAGAGTCTCGGGTGGGCTCGGGCTAGTTAGAGTCTCGGTTGGTCTCGGGCTAGTTTGGCTAGAGTCTCGGGTGGGCTCGGGCTAGTTTGGCTAGAGTCTTGGGTGGTCTTGGGCTAGTTTGGCTAGAGTCTCGGGTGGGCTCGGGCTAGTTTGGCTATAGTCTCGGGTGGGCTCGGGCTAGTTTGGCTAGAGTCTCGGGTGGGCTCGGGCTAGTTTGGCTAGAGTCTTGGGTGGGCTCGGGCTAGTTAGAGTCTCGGTTGGTCTCGGGCTAGTTTGGCTAGAGTCTTGGGTGGGCTCGGGCTAGTTTGGCTAGAGTCTCGGGTGGGCTCGGGCTAGTTAGAGTCTCGGTTGGTCTCGGGCTAGTTTGGCTAGAGTCTCGGGTGGGCTCGGGCTAGTTTGGCTAGAGTCTCGGGTGGGCTCGGGCTAGTTTGGCTAGAGTCTTGGGTGGGCTCGGGCTAGTTTGGCTAGAGTCTCGGGTGGGCTCGGGCTAGTTAGAGTCTCGGTTGGTCTCGGGCTAGTTTGGCTAGAGTCTCGGGTGGGCTCGGGCTAGTTTGGCTAGAGTTTCGGGTGGGCTCGGGCTAGTTTGGCTAGAGTCTCGGGTGGGCTCGGGCTAGTTTGGCTAGAGTCTCGGGTGGGCTCGGGCTAGTTAGAGTTTCGGGTGGGCTCGGGCTAGTTTGGCTAGAGTCTCGGGTGGGCTCGGGCTAGTTTGGCTAGAGTCTCGGGTGGGCTCGGGCTAGTTTGGCTAGAGTCTTGGGTGGGCTCGGGCTAGTTTGGCTAGAGTCTCGGGTGGGCTCGGGCTAGTTTTGCTAGAGTCTAGGGTGGGCTCGGGATAGTTTAGCTAGAGTATCGGGTGGGCTCGGGCTAGTTAGAGTCTCGGGTGGGCTCGGGCTAGTTTGGCTAGGGTCTCGGGTGGGTTCGGGCTAGTTTGGCTAGAGTCTAGGGTGGGCTCGGGATAGTTTGGCTAGAGTCTAGGGTGGGCTCGGGATAGTTTGACTAGAGTCTAGGGTGGGCTCGGGATAGTTTAGCTAGAGTATCGGGTGGGCTCGGGCTAGTTAGAGTCTCGGGTGGGCTCGGGCTAGTTTGGCTAGAGTCTCGGGTGGGCTCGAGCTAGTTAGAGTCTCGGTTGGTCTCGGGCTAGTTTGGCTAGAGTCTCGGGTGGGCTCGGGCTAGTTTGGCTAGGGTCTCGGGTGGGCTCGGGCTAGTTTGGCTAGAGTCTAGGGTGGGCTCGGGCTAGTTTGGCTAGAGTCTCGGGTGGGCTCGGGATAGTTTGGCTAGAGTCTCGGGTGGGCTCGGGCTAGTTAGAGTCTCGGGTGGGCTCGGGCTAGTTTGGCTAGAGTCTCGGGTGGGCTCGGGCTAGTTTGGCTAGAGTCTCGGGTGGGCTCGGGATAGTTTGGCTAGAGTCTAGGGTGGGCTCGGGATAGTTTGGCTAGAGTCTAGGGTGGGCTCGGGATAGTTTAGCTAGAGTATCGGGTGGGCTCGGGCTAGTTAGAGTCTCGGGTGGGCTCGGGCTAGTTTGGCTAGGGTCTCGGGTGGGCTCGGGCTAGTTTGGCTAGAGTCTAGGGTGGGCTCGAGATAGTTTGGCTAGAGTCTAGGGTGGGCTCGGGCTAGTTTGGCTAGAGTCTCGGGTGGGCTCGGGATAGTTTGGCTAGAGTCTCGGGTGGGCTCGGGCTAGTTAGAGTCTCGGGTGGGCTCGGGCTAGTTTGGCTAGAGTCTCGGGTGGGCTCGGGCTAGTTTGGCTAGAGTCTCGGGTGGGCTCGGGATAGTTTGGCTAGAGTCTAGGGTGGGCTCGGGATAGTTTGGCTAGAGTCTAGGGTGGGCTCGGGATAGTTTAGCTAGAGTATCGGGTGGGCTCGGGCTAGTTAGAGTCTCGGGTGGGCTCGGGCTAGTTTGGCTAGAGTCTCGGGTGGGCTCGAGCTAGTTAGAGTCTCGGTTGGTCTCGGGCTAGTTTGGCTAGAGTCTCGGGTGGGCTCGGGCTAGTTTGGCTAGAGTCTCGGATGGGCTCGGGCTCATTTGTTTACGAAAATGAAAGTATCGGCACGATATCATTTAGGGTGCGTTTTTTGTAACTTACCACAGTACCACAGTCCCACTTGATTTTACATGTATAAGCATACATGTGGTACTGTGGTACGTTACGAAAAACGCTTGCTAACTTGGTACTGTGGTACTGTGGTACTGTGGTACGTTACAAAAAACGCACTCTTACATACTAGAAGGCACTGCTATTAGAGTTCTGTGAATGCCGTAGCGTAACTACGTCGTTATGAAGTGATATTTTAATATATCTAGCCAGACTGAACTTTGAATTTGTTTGAAGACGATATTAAGTGTCTCGAACCAATCCATTATGTCATCCAAATGAAAGTATTGTATTGGGATGGCATACACATTCAGTGTCTATCCACATAAGTCTACATATACACATGTACTAATATATATATATATATATATATATATATATATACTATAGTAATATATGGGTAACTCTCTGAAGGTATAGTATACTATAATATGAGTATCTACTATATACTATGATACTATATACTGCATTACAACATCAGCGAAGTGCATGCAATAGATATTGTATTATACTATTGAATCATACATGTCATATTAAGACACGCCAATCAGGTGTAAACATAGGTATATTACAGAAATCATATTTCGGGAATTATCGAGGCCACACCCACTAGATATTGGCCACGCCCCTGTATGGTCTCCTCGGGCCACTGGCTGGCGTCATAATCCTTACGATATAACGTTACTTACGTAATGAGAACCAGCTGAGGGATGATGATTATTGGCCTCTATTGTGGTATCGCTACATCGTTCTATGATAGATATTAACGCGTCACTCCTACAGTGTTATGTAATGTTGTGTAATGTTATGTAACGTAATCTGGTGACATCTAGGCATTGCATCGCTCTCGAATATTGAAGTTAGTATGTATATTTAGATCCAAATAGGAGTTGAATACTATATATTGTATACGTAATATATATATATATATATTTATATATAATGTACATAGATTAAATATTTATTAAATATATCTCTTGAATCTAATTTTATAATCCTAGTACATATAGAACAAGTAAACATATGCATTATCGAGCATAAACGATACACATGTATTTCTATAAATTATAGTTTATAAGTATAATATCACGCTTCTGCACATATATATATATATATTTATCGTATTACTATATATAGTTTCATTTAATATGGGTTATTGAAATATATTCTATTAATAAATGCCAATGTATATTTGATATATATGTGTGTGTGTGTGTGTGTTAACCGGTAATGCTAGCTAACTTATGAGTAATACATATGTTTTAAATATTATTCTAATTACAAATCAAACACTTGAAATGTAAATTTTTGACATAACACCCTATAACGTATTGCCGCATAAACTATTATAACAATCATTTGTGATCTTTGTGTACTGCTATCATCAACCAGCCTAAACCTAGGTAAGTTATCGTGTATACCACAACTACTACTAATTATACTACTATTACTACTACTACTACTACTACTACTACTACTACTACTACTACTACTACTACTACTACTATTACTACTACTACTACTACTACTACTACTACTACTACTACTACTACTACTACTACTACTACTACTATATTATAAGTAAATGTTTGTCATTTATTTATATATTTATAGTATAGGAAATTATATAAATTGATATAAATTGATATATGTATATATGTAGTCAAGAAAACGATAGCGGGACAATAGAAGGTCACATTGCGGTATCTGGAACAAGCACCGAGAACTACTAACGACATCTAGCGGGAATATTATTACGCAATGAGGCGTATGTTCGCCATGTTTATCATCGTGATGGCGATCTGTCAGTTGATGATCATGCACGTCGAGGGTAACCCCAGAATTATATTAAAGCTGCTCCGAACCGCTAAACAAAGGGCTAGGGCATTTAAACGAAAGGTTAGACGCGCGGCGAAGTAAAGAAATATTAGTGTATGTATTATGTATTATGTGTTATGTAACAATTCGTATACCCACGTATACGCTCTACCTATAGGCATAGGCAGTAAAGCCTACCTATAGGCAGTAAAGCTGTATTTCACTTGACAAGCATGTGATTTTGAAAATAATGAAAAGTTATCGCACGCGCATGACTGTAATAACGCGAGTATGCGCACCCTCTGGTGGTGTGTGCAAAGTAGCGTGATCGTAGATAAATAAATAAATAAATAATAAATATTGTTTATTGAGATATAACAGTTCGTATGAAATAATAAATATAAGTTATAAATTATAATGTATAGTTATTTTAAATCTCAAAAGGCTATAGAGTTAAGGTTCCGTTGAGGTCCTTTTCTGGTCTATCGCTGGTAGTAAAATAGGCGTAACTTATTGTTATCATTTAAAGTAGATCTATATTTGCTAACGATATCGTGCATTGATACATATTATTTCCTATTTCCTAATCTATTTATAATAAATCGTACTTTTAATAATATTGTAGATGGCTATATACATATATAAACTTCTTAACTATATATAGCTATAATGTATTCCAATATATATATATATATATGTGTATGTGTTGTATATAGATATATAAAGTTATGGCGACATCCATAATACAAAATAAAATAACAATAACAATAATAATAATAATAATAATAATAATGAATTGTATGGAAATGTGTTTATGGAAAGAGTGTATTAAAATACAGTTAATAAATTAGTTAGTCGAGTTCAATAAGTATATATGTATTTCATTGTTGTATCTACGTGTACACATGTATGTATGTATCGCTCTACGTATATATGGAGACGATGCCTACTGTAATACTAACCAGTATCTGCTGTAGTGGATCTAGTTTCCTACTTAGTACGGGTGTGTTATATTAAAGATTTATTTAGTATAGAGATATGTTGTATATGTCGATACTGTATGTTATAATCTAAGGGAAGTTATGATAATAATATGTATTGAATCGCATATAAAAATAGCGATACGAATGGAGCCTTCGAGAAGCCATAGACTTGTATGTGTTATAACAACTGCGAGAGGGCCAGGACAACGCAAAATAAATATGTAAAACAAAATTGTATTGAGTTTTTTTTATGTTTTATTGAGTTCTTGTTAAACATGAAAGAAACACAAGAACTACCCGGAATCTAACTGGGACCTCTGGATATCGGCAAGTTACTATTCCACTGAACCATATATGAAACTTATCTATATTAATATGTTTAAGGTTAAACATATTAATATAGATAAGTTTAGTCAATGTTATTTAAATACTAGTCTTACATATAGGTGCTCAATATGATATTTAATGAGTGAATTCAACTGCTAGTAGTATATGTTGGTGCCTAGATTCGGGTAAACATACAGTGGCTTTATGTCAACAAATACATACTTAACTTTTTATGTAATACACTTTATTAAACATTTCATAAACTATTATCAATATATATTATATTAAAACCGCGTTAAAAGAATACGATAACATAATGATAATTGTGTATAAATAAATGATCGGCTCTCGTTAAAACCATGGATGCCTTAACATGGGAGCGGCTTCGAAGGGACATTAGAACCAAATATGGTTATAAGTGAAAACTGCATCTAAGTTCCTGGATGGGATGAAAGGACTCCACCAAATAAAAATAACAAATCACAAAATACCAAATAATAACGTAACCGAATATAACTCGAGACTCGACTGCCGATACACTTCTATCTACGAGTTATCAACTATTACGTAATAACTATTACGTAATAACTATTATGTAACACTAGTATGTAACTATGCACTACACGCCCTACGTTATATCATGACACCGATGGGCTATGTGATATGTCGTAACCTCTCCTGTACTAGGTTACATTACCTCAGTAGATATAAATATATATATATATATATATATATACTTCCGAGTATTATTTATTTCATTTTACTACAATTCACGTTATAAAACATGTCACTGGTATTCTTGCCGTATTTATAGAAAGACATATCGACGCATTCATATATTTGATAATAAATAGTCTACTACTGTTAAATAGTATATATATACTATATATATACTATATATATAGTGTATACACTATACTATACTATATATATATATATATATATATACTATATATATAGTATATATATATATATATATATATATATATATATATATATATATATATATAGTATATATATATATATAGTATACTATATACTAATAGATATATCTAGCTATGAAGAACTTCTGATACTCGTTGATCTGATTTGTATTCACTATATTGTAATGTTGTATCTGTTATTCCGTATGTGATGTCGTATGTGATGTGGTATACGTGAGCATATGTAATGTAATAAAATGAGTATAATTGTGTATACCATTTTTATTAATATATCAATACGAAGGTTAATATAAAGGTGGAAACCTGTTTACCTTGTTTATTTGTCATTTTTACTTTATTTATTTTAATTTAGTTTTCGCTTATTTTATTATTTCAAGTGTTATTTCTGTATTTTTATCATAACTTTTGTATAATTATTATTATTTTTATTTGTAAATAGTAAACTTTTGAGAAATAATTTATGATTTAAGTATGTGTTAGCATAAACTAATTAATCAATCAATATATTAAAATAATATATAACGATTATGTATATAAGATAAATGTAACTAAATTATCAAAATTAAGTTTCAGTATATTTAAATAACGTTCATTAATATGCAAGTTATTGTTACAATTGCACATATACATCTCGTAAATATATACGTTTATATAAGTGAATCTATTTCATAAGTTTATGTTTACGTTCGTATTCATATGACGCATATGTAAATGTGTACTTATATATTTACCTAACACGGGTATAGTATACATTATAGTAGGCGACATAGTAGACAAATATGTATCATACTGTATCATACTTAATCGTGTTACATCGCTGGTAGAAAGTTTCACGAGCTATCTGATAAACCTCATGAATATTATTATATGTTATATATAACATCTTGTATTTTGTATTATGTATCAATCGATATAATAATATATATGTGAATCATTAAATAAATAAACTTTATATGTTCTATAAAAACAATTGTGGTAAGTGTCATATTAGCTTATGAATATTTAACGTTTTATTATAATACCTGCAACATACTTATTGATATATACATGAGTGGATTAGTATACTTGATAACTAGTATACTTGATAACTAGTATACTTGATAACTAGTATACTTGATAACTAGTATACTTGATAACTAGTATACTTGATAACTAGTATACTTGATAACTAGTATACTTGATAACTAGTATACTTGATAACTAGTATACTTGATAACCAGTATACTTGTATATAGTTGTTGACATCATTAATTAAGTATAATGCTCAATAGTACCAACGATTTTCCAAAGGAAAGATATTGCACTTGTGTATATTTGTGTAACCTAATAATTCGATATGGCCATCTAGCGGTATTATTCAGTAATTTCTTAATTTCTTAATTAAAATATCACATGTTATAATATTTCATATACTATTTCGCCATCTAGTGTTAATGGTCAGATTCATTTTAAATTTACATTTTTAAAGGTACTAGATATAGATAGGGAGTGCAATATCTTTCCTTTGGAAAATCTTTGATAGTACATTCATAATATATATATATATATATTATAAAGTGAAGTATGCAGATATATCGATTAATGTAATATACATTAATGTCGAATTGAACTAAATTCAATTCGATCATTACGTAATATCGATATATCTGCATGCATAAATTGTTTTAGGCTTCACGCTCGGTTGATTTCATAGCCATGTGTAGATATCTATTTTGTAATTAAATGTTTTATCATTTGTATACATTATTATTCGTTTTTTATATTACATTTGTTATCGTTTATGTATATTTCGTGTCATTCGTTTCCTATAAAAGGAACGCTGCTCGGTGAGATCGAGGCACTTTTGATTCTGCATCTCACCGGGTCTTTGTCAATAAAGTTATATAACGAACTCCACTTTGTTACATATATATATATATATATATATATATATATATATATATATATATATGTACAAGTAATTGTATATACACTTACTTGTATGGTATTATATATGTATTTTGTTATTTTGTTATTGTTAATCATTTAATTTTACATTAATAATTACTACATGTTATAAATATATATTATATAAGTAGAACTCTAGAATCTAGATTGATTGATAATTTATTTAAGCAAATACATAGCCGAAAATATAATCGAAAGTATAAAGTATAAATATTTGCTAACGATAACATACATTATAGAAATAAACAAAGAATAATACGAAATTAAAAAATTAAAGAAATTAAAACGTTTTACAGTTACCGTAAAAATAAACGAAAAACAATCGAAAGTAGAAATAAATCATATAGTAAAAATAAACGAAAAATGATCAAAATAGAAATAAAAGATAGCGTAAAAATAATCGAAAATAGAAATAAAATACATTATTTTGTAAGTGACATCGAAATATTCAATTTATACTTTAACTTTATAGAATTCTTCTTAAAAATAAACCAATACTAGAATAAAACAAATACAAGAATGAAACAAACAAATAATCTAATACTTACCAAAATCTGTAATAATAGTGGGTAACACTTTATTAATTTTATATTTTAATTGTAGGTAGCCTATCTATAATAAATTTGAAACATATATAGGGGAATTATGTCTAATACGGGCCACTTTTTATGTTATCAAATAACTTTTTTATTTATGATTATAAATTAATGAAATTTTATCACGATTTAGATATTATAAACGTCAATAACATTACAATTTCAATTTTTGTAAAAATGTTATGTATCGTCGAAAATGTGCCCGGCCCGTATTGCAAACAATGTTTGTAATATGGGCCAGGTGGTTTTAATACGGGCCGGGTAAAACTCCAATAGATGGCGAAAGTAGTTATCATTTTTCAACCAATCAAATGAATTGTTATATTGATGATACAATTTTCACGCTATAAGAATACTTATCACGCATACTTCAATTTATTTCAGTGATTTAAACTAATTTACACCATAGTGAACAACGGCGACCTACTAATGTAACCTACGTATCTAGTAGATACTATCTACGTTATTTCTATATATATATATATAGGAATAAAATAAATAATAGATTACATAATTTAATTTAAATACATGGTAATAGTAGTAGTATACTACTATAGTATACTACTAGAGTAGTAGTAGTAGTAGTAGTAGTAGTAGTAGTAGTAGTAGTAGTAGTAGTAGTAGTAGTAGTAGTAGTAGTAGTAGTAGTAGTAGTAGTAGTAGTAGTAGTAGTAGTAGTAGTAGTAGTAGTAGTAGTAGTAGTAGTAGTAGTAGTAGTAGTAGTAGTAGTAGTAGTAGTAGTAGTAGTAGTAGTAGTAGTAGTAGTAGTAGTAGTAGTAGTAGTAGTAGTAGTAGTAGTAGTAGTAGTAGTAGTAGTAGTAGTAGTAGTAGTAGTAGTAGTAGTAGTAGTAGTAGTAGTAGTAGTAGTAGTAGTAGTAGTAGTAGTAGTAGTAGTAGTAGTAGTAGTAGTAGTAGTAGTAGTAGTAGTAGTAGTAGTAGTAGTAGTAGTAGTAGTAGTAGTAGTAGTAGTAGTAGTAGTAGTAGTAGTAGTAGTAGTAGTAGTAGTAGTAGTAGTAGTAGTAGTAGTAGTAGTAGTAGTAGTAGTAGTAGTAGTAGTAGTAGTAGTAGTAGTAGTAGTAGTAGTAGTAGTAGTAGTAGTAGTAGTAGTAGTAGTAGTAGTAGTAGTAGTAGTAGTAGTAGTAGTAGTAGTAGTAGTAGTAGTAGTAGTAGTAGTAGTAGTAGTAGTAGTAGTAGTAGTAGTAGTAGTAGTAGTAGTAGTAGTAGTAGTAGTAGTAGTAGTAGTAGTAGTAGTAGTAGTAGTAGTAGTAGTAGTAGTAGTAGTAGTAGTAGTAGTAGTAGTAGTAGTAGTAGTAGTAGTAGTAGTAGTAGTAGTAGTAGTAGTAGTAGTAGTAGTAGTAGTAGTAGTAGTAGTAGTAGTAGTAGTAGTAGTAGTAGTAGTAGTAGTAGTAGTAGTAGTAGTAGTAGTAGTAGTAGTAGTAGTAGTAGTAGTAGTAGTAGTAGTAGTAGTAGTAGTAGTAGTAGTAGTAGTAGTAGTAGTAGTAGTAGTAGTAGTAGTAGTAGTAGTAGTAGTAGTAGTAGTAGTAGTAGTAGTAGTAGTAGTAGTAGTAGTAGTAGTAGTAGTAGTAGTAGTAGTAGTAGTAGTAGTAGTAGTAGTAGTAGTAGTAGTAGTAGTAGTAGTAGTAGTAGTAGTAGTAGTAGTAGTAGTAGTAGTAGTAGTAGTAGTAGTAGTAGTAGTAGTAGTAGTAGTAGTAGTAGTAGTAGTAGTAGTAGTAGTAGTAGTAGTAGTAGTAGTAGTAGTAGTAGTAGTAGTAGTAGTAGTAGTAGTAGTAGTAGTAGTAGTAGTAGTAGTAGTAGTAGTAGTAGTAGTAGTAGTAGTAGTAGTAGTAGTAGTAGTAGTAGTAGTAGTAGTAGTAGTAGTAGTAGTAGTAGTAGTAGTAGTAGTAGTAGTAGTAGTAGTAGTAGTAGTAGTAGTAGTAGTAGTAGTAGTAGTAGTAGTAGTAGTAGTAGTAGTAGTAGTAGTAGTAGTAGTAGTAGTAGTAGTAGTAGTAGTAGTAGTAGTAGTAGTAGTAGTAGTAGTAGTAGTAGTAGTAGTAGTAGTAGTAGTAGTAGTAGTAGTAGTAGTAGTAGTAGTAGTAGTAGTAGTAGTAGTAGTAGTAGTAGTAGTAGTAGTAGTAGTAGTAGTAGTAGTAGTAGTAGTTGAATTGAATGTATATTGTTTTAATATTATATATTTAAATATGAGGGTAACATATTTATGTGGTATTTTGCTATTATTAAAAAAAATTGTTTAATATAAACCTAAAATATATACAAGTAACTACAAATCTTAAAATTAATTATATTTATTGTATTAATTATTAATGAATGTGTGTCATTAATTTATTTTAATTTATTTCATTTTTGGAACACAAAGTATGATAATTAATATATTTTGTATATATTTAATATGGAATTTAATTATTAAATGATATTATTATTGATTACTAATATGTATTATATCAATATACCGTGAGGGTATAGTTAATAGATAAGTGATTATATATATATAATACTTATATTTATACCGAATACTTCTACACCTAATACCATCTAGGAACTGTTTAGAGATCATATATGATATTAGGTGAACATGTTACATTAATAAAGTTATATTTATAATAAATATATTAATGTATAAAATATGTATATCAATGTAATGTTATATACGATACATGACAAATATATTTATAAAAAAAATATCGATTTCTATAGAAATCAAATGAATCAAAATGTATTGCATAATAATATATTGAATTATATGGCGAATTTTAATTGTATTATTGATTATTAATAGAATAGTATTTAGAATAGTAAATATAAAATATAACTTTGTACTGAACTATATGTTATAATGTGTGCCTTTATATCGAACGGCGTTATAGGATGTTCACATCAATTCCGTTTAGGCACACATAATATATATATATATATATATATATATATATAATATCTATACATTAATAATATTACGATGCATTATATATGTCTATATATTGTACAGTATGCAGGATATAGATAATTTAATAATATTAAAATATAATTTAAAAATACAAACTAATAATATAAACTAAATTTAATATTTAATTATATATGTTTTGTATTAGTGAATAGTATTCACTGAATACATTTGAAATTGGTGTATATAATATAAAATAAATAATAAAAGAAAATTTCGATAAATAAATACAACAATAATTTATATGAATAAACAAAAATTGTGTTATAAAAATGAGAAATATATAAATATTATAATCTAACAACATTACGTTAGATAAAATAAATAAAATAGAAATAACAATGAAAAAAGTAACAATAAAATGCATTAAATAAATTCTATAGAATATCGATAGAGCGTAACTTTAATTGTTCTATATAACGTATACTATTCTGAATAATGTAAACATTCATACGTATGTATTTCTAGATACTATGTTATATTTTATTATAGTTTTCCATCAACTGACTTAGGAAATTAATGCAATGGTGAAAATATATACAACCTATATGTAGAATAATATGATATAAAATCATATAATAATGAATGGAAATTAGGAATGAGATAACATTCATTATTTATTGACAAATATATATATATATATATATAATTATTATAAATTATGTATTATAAATAATATCATACAATCATAAACATATAATTGTCAACATAAACTATTTACCAAACATATGGTTTATAATATTAATACCATAGAAATAATAATACATTGTATACATTATATATTATTAATATACACATTAATAAATAAGTAATTCATATTATAATTACTTCAAATGAAATACATTGTAACATATATATATATATATATACGTATACAACTTTCTTTCACAATTATATTATAAACAAACAATGCACATAAATATAATTACTGCCTCGATAGATATGTATTATATCATATAATGTATAATATACATTATATGATATAATACATATCTATCGACATTGTATATGCCATATCAATGATCTAACAATAATTTCCGATCTCACTAATTTTAGATAATATTAATTATACTGTATATTAAATTGTACATTATTCTTTAATACTTATTATATTATATCAATTATATTTCAATATAATATTTATTATCGATTATAATCGATAATTATAGATATCTATAGATACCAATTATGATTTTATTATTTAATATTAAAATTGATACACTGATATAATTATAAATAATATCACATTTACAAAAGTTATATATATATATATATATATATATATATATATGAGTATGTATCTATGCGTATACATATTTGTATATATATATATATATATATATATATATATAATATAATCGTACATATACGATTGCACATATTCCCTCTCATATATTCAAATATATGTACAATATTATAAATGCATATATATTTAAACATATAATATGCCTTTATATATCAAACATATGGATATTCGTATATGCGTATATGAGCATACACTGTTACAAATGATGGTACAGCGAATTCAATTTATTGGGTACATATTGTTAAAATATCACCAACATTTTCCATGTACTCTAAATAGGGTAGGACGACCTACACGACTTTTAAACTCACCAGGGTACACTATACATATTTAGTAGGGTACATATATGTTAAATATGCAGGTACATGACTCTTAAATGCATTAGGGTACACTCTATATATGTATTAGGGTACAGCTATGTTAAATATTAGGGTACGTGACTATTAAATTTACATATCATGCAATTCAATTACGTTATATATCATACAATTTCATTAGGGTACACGGTATCATATAAATAGGGTACAACCAGCTACTATTATTTAGGGTACAGTTAGATCATTTTTAGGGTACTGCTCGTATTTATTCAAATTGTACCCTAATTTGAATAATTACGATCAGTGTCCCCATTGGGACATTACTTAAACCCTAAAAAAGGAACTCACTGTATACAGTATATTTATATGTATGTTAATATATACATACATATATACACTGTATACGCGTGAAAGCGTAACAATAACAATAACAATATATTAACATACATATAAATATACGTGAATATGCATACATGCGGTGTAATAATAATATATATTAGAATCACCTCATTGTAATTTCTATGATAATAATGTACACATTCATTATAACCACTCTCGTAATAGTTCGATCTATCAATAAACGCATGTATGAATATTCGATATACAGACAATTTCTTTATATCGATGGTATGAATATACGCACGATGTCGCACGCACTTATATTTCATTTTATTTCAGTGAAATGATATTATAAAATAGTAACATAGAATCAAGCATTTTCATTGGTCATGTGGCCCATATTACTAACATTAGGTGGCCCGTATTGCAAACATTTGATACATCTGTTAAATAACCCCTCATACACTTAATATTGAATATGAAGTAGAATGTATATATTTATATTCTTCGTATTTAATTAAACTTTCCAATGGTGCTTTGAAATATTTAATTAATAGTATATTTATCAACGAAAATGGTTGATAAATAAATTATTATTTAGTAAATTTTCATTTGTAAACTATTTTTTGATATAATGATCAATATTATAATTATGAATGCACATATTAAAATAAAAAATACTCATTATTAATAGAAATATGAAACTGAATAAATCTTGTATATATTTTTTTTTGATTTGAACAATAGTTACTGAGATATCGCAGTGGCCCGTATTACACAATGGCCCGTATTAGACATAATTCCCCAAACAGAACAAGTTACACATAAAATAAATCAATATACCTATACAAAAACAGTTAATATCAAAACATACCAATAATATTACGAAACAAACAATATAATACTTATCACTATAATCTGAAATAATAGAAAATTATCAATATTGTAGTTTATTAATATAATACATTTGAAACATATTTACAAAATATATATAAAACAAACATATAATACCGAACAAAAAAAAATAAAATAATACTTCCCACTTTATCTGTAATAATAATTAATTATTAATTTTATATTATAGTATATTTGAAATATGGATATAAAAAACCCGAATTTTCTATAACAAAAATAAATTTATAACAAAATATAATACAGAACAAACAAAAATAAAATAATACTTCCCACTTTATCTGTAATAATAATGAATTATTAATTTTATATTATAATATATTTGAAATATAGATATAAAAACACAAATTTTCTATAACAAAAACACATTAAAAAAAACCAGAAGAGATAATGCAATAATTAAGATACAAAATGAATCATAAATCAATATAAAATTATAAATTTCTGTTAAAAAAAAGTTGTTTGTAAAAACAGATTTTGTTTATTTTATTTTTAAAAGATACTAAAAGATATTTTATTTTTAATAGATACTTATATAATATATTTATAACATGTAGTAATTAGTAATGTAAAATTAAATAATTAAAAATAACAAAATAACAAAATACATATATATATATATATAATACCATACAAGTAAGTGTATATACAATCTAGATTCTAGATAATAGACTTCCGAATGTGCCCTTGAAGTTCTATTAGTAGAATTGCGGCTAATTAGCGACAAACGTCCTGTGTTCTTTAAAGTTTCACTCATGCTTACGCTTGCACTCGCATGCATACGATGAAAGTCCTCTATACACTGTGTGAGATTGACCAATTCACCGATACGTATGACTTTAAATAGATGATTCTAACAAAAAAGTATGAGAATTTCTAACGTTTCTTTTTCTGTTAGGCGTAACCATGTTTCCATATAATTAAGTATTTTTCTAGATACTTGACCTATCGTAGTGTCGTCTTTTTCTCTCCCTTCTTATATGGTACGGCTCGGGTATAAAAGTATTCGTATTTTTCTGTTCCCCCTTTGAAATAGTTTACAGTTTATTTGTGAGCTGTGTGATTTATACGTGTCCCTGTTATATAACCGAAATTGTAACCGATAGTTTATTTAAAACTAAGTTATATCGATTTATAATTATGTTTTAATTCGTTAATATTTTCATACCATTTTCATAATATATGTAGGATCCTATATAAATAAATATAAATAAATATATATATATATATGTTTATATTATTGATAAATGACCCGTCAACGTAAACAGAAACTCTGTATAAAGATGGTAGACCAGACGGTGCAAAAGTGTTTAACGGAAAGGAAAAGAGACACCGATCAACTGAAAATTTGTTTAAGGATTAAGATCAAGGAGATGAACAGGTGCCATAGAAAATCTAGATTATGATCCAGCCAATAGGAATCGTCTGCCAACCTCGACTATGCCGTACACCCCAGTTAAAGAGGTGATTTACATTCTCATCACTGAACAATTGACCTATTTCAATAGATATGTGCGTGTGTGTGTTACTTGTATGTTACCGTTTAGTTCTAATATTACATCACATCATCGCATCATGGTATTATTATGCAATACTTATATAAGTGTGTTATATAATACTGTTATTATTATATAATACTATTAATATTATATAATTTTAAAATAATTATTAAAATAAACACTTTTCGTGTCTAAAAATTATATATATATATATATATATATATATATGTATATTTATATATGTATATATACTAGTATATATACGTATATTATATAGATGTATCGTTGTCATGTGTTATTTAGTTTTGTAATAGTGGTTATAGAATTATATTCAATTAAAATAAATGTAATGCAAATTTAATTTCACCATTTAGTGTTAAGTATATCTGTAGAATTAGACAATATATGGTTACATACAGGCCCGTAGCCACGGAGGAGCCTGCGTGGGCATTGCCCCCCCTGAGATCGGCTAGGCCCCCCCTAGAGATTAGGTAGGCCCCTAAAACTTATTTCATTTTAAGTTTTTTTTATATAGTATTTACTAGATATTCAATTATATTTATATTTTTATTTTATAATTGTATTTATATTATATTTATTTATTAGAATGTATGTATGATAGTTATATCAATTATAGTGAGGATCAAATTCAGTATTTATAGTTTGATAAAATATTTTCTAAAATTATGGTAAATATTAAAAATAAATTTTAATAATTTAATTTCATCTGATCTCGGAAATGTTTGTTATAAATGTACAAGTTGTAGAGCAATTTTGGAAATAAAATAAAAATATTTACCGATAATATATATTATAATATTATATATATATATATATATATATATATATATATACAAAATAATGCAAAAGTTTTATTGAGTATTACTCTAGCTTCCAACTGACCTCTGATTGTTTTTAAGTATTGCTTACTAATAGGTCTTCATCACATCGTCGTGTTGCTTGGCTCTGTTATTCTCATCGGAACTTAAGATTATTTCGTCATCTTCTCATGTTTATCTTCACATGGAATTATGATCTGTAATATTCAGTTTCCTTCATTATTCACCATTATAATTATAATTATTTACCTTCCACCTTTATATAGCCTATGGAGTTTCTTAGCTGACCTCTCTTCTATTTTAGAATCTTTCACATTAGTTAACACGGTTATTCTTAGTGATTTTGATATTCAAATTAATAATGAAAATCATGCTTCCTTATCTCTGAATAAACTTATATTTGATTATTCCCTAACGCAACATGTTTTCTTTAATACTAACACTAATAGTAATAATATTGATTTTTTTTATATCTAGCTGATTCTAAATTAATTTCATATCCAACTTAAAGTTCTCTAATATCTGATCACTTTGTCATATTACTTGATTTGAACTTGCCGGAGACACAAATTAATCGACTTTCTAAATTGTTTCGGAAAATCTCATCTATTGATAAACCAATGTGTGTTAACTCTGTATTCCATCAACTTAAGGCAAATACTTCGTAGACTACAACGTAAATATTCATCCTCTAAATTTGAATCTGAACTTATTTCCTTTAAAGTTTTCGATCGCTGTACAAGAAAAAACTTCTCTCTACCAAATCGTCATACTTTACTGATATCCTCGGTAGTTATGATATATCTTCTAAATAAAATTATAAATTATCTTTCACAGTAGTAGGTAAAACCCAGACCAAGCATCTTCCGGACCAACCTGATTTAGTTATTTGTTCATTGTTTGCCAATTTCTTCCAACAAAAAGTTTCTAGCATTATCAATATACTTCCAAATATCAACTCGGCATGACTCAATCTCAATTTAATATCCACTCATAATCACTGTTCATGTATTTCGCTTCCCACACATGACATTGCACCCTCTTTGATGACATCCTTGAAATTCCCCTTGATCCTATTCCACTCAATCTACTTATTTCATTATCACCATATTTTATTGGACTTATCGCATAAATCATTCATATATCTATTATATCATATATTGTTCCACGCTCAATGAAATATTCATAGATTATTCCGATTTAAAAAAAACAACTCTTGACCAATCTAATGTATCAAGTTATCGTCAAATATCCCAGTTATCATCCATAACTAAGATCTCAGAACGAATTGTGTCCACTCAACTTATTAATTACAGTATGTGCTAATGTAGTATAATGCTATTGTTGATAAATATCAAAGTGCGTATCTTACTTTAATCATTAATGATATTCTCATAGGTTAATAATAATGATATATCTCCATGCTATATCGTATTACTATAGTTATCTAGTGCTTTTGATACTCTCGATCACAATATTCTTTTATTGGACTTAATTAAATTGGAATACACTGTCAAGTCCACAGTTGGTTTATGTATATTGTTTCATCTAGAACATATTCGGTGAATATTAACTTATCGTTGTCTCCTCCTTATTTTAACATACATGGTGTTCCATGATGCTCTGTTATTGGCCCTATTTTGTTCATTATTTATATTCTTCCTATAAAATCAATTTTCCACAAATATCATAATATTAACTATCATATTTATGCCGATGATCTTCAGATATATCCATTTTCTAGTTCTAGTGATTCTGGCCTGATTCAAATATTTATGTTTAAATGTATTACTGATGTTACTTATTGGTTCTCTCATAACTCCATTTCCTTAAATATGACTAAAACTAATAGGATAAACCTACTATCATATTCTCAAGACACAGTTAACTGTGGATAATTCTCCTCTATCAATCATTCATATTTGTATACTATCTCTTCCAACTTCTCAATCTATAACTATCCTATGTTTCACTATAACCTCTCAACTAGACTAATCTCCACACATTAATAACTTATAACTATTTTCTATATAATATTAGAAAATCTCGTTATAAGCTTACATTTGCCATGACTAAATGTTTAATTCACTCGATTTTATTCAGTAGACTTATCTACTGATGTTATTATTGTTTACGTTACCTGTTAACCCGATTCTACTGATTTATTTTATTTTATTATATGTATAAATGTATATTTATATAGTGTATAATATACACACACAGTGTATTTTTATTTATTGTTTATTTATACCCTGAGTAATTCCAAGACCTCCTATAACCTCGAGGTTATAATAGGTCTTGGTAATTCACATTGTGCGTCAATATAAGTAATAGCGGATTCTAGTAAATTACTAGTGATCCTGGTAGGTGATATTATTACTAGTATACTGGTTTATATTCATGACATTTTAGTTTTAAAATGTTGTGGGGCCTTTCCCCCCCCCTGGTATAAATTTATGTCTACGGGCCTGATTACATACACACACATATATATGTATATATATATATATTATGAAAATGATGGTAAAATATTAACGAATTAATACATAATTATAAATCGATATAACTTCGTTTTTAATAAACTTTCGCTTAAACTATATATACATAAGTAACGTAATTATAATAAAATATAATAAAATGAGTATAATTGTGTATACCATTTTTATTAATATATCAATACGAAGGTTAATATAAAGGTGGAAACCTGTTTACCTTGTTTATTTGTCATTTTTAATTTATTTATTTTAATTTAGTTTTCGCTTATTTTATTATTTCAAGTGTTATTTCTGTTTTTTATCATAACTTTTGTATAATTATTATTATTTTTATTTGTAAATAGTAAACTTTTGAGAAATAATGTATGATTTAAGTATGTGTTAGAATAAACTAATTAATCAATCAATATATTAAAATAATATATAACGATTATGTATATAAGATAAATGTAACTAAATTATCAAAATTAAGTTTCAGTATATTTAAATAACGTTCATTAATATGCAAGTTATTGTTACAATTGCACATATACATCTCGTAAATATATACGTTTATATAAGTGAATCTATTTCATAAGTTTATGTTCGTATTCATATGACGCATATGTAAATGTGTACTTATATATTTACCTAACACGGGTATAGTATACATTATAGTAGGCGACATAGTAGACAAATATTTATCATACTGTATCATACTTAATCATGTTACATCGCTGGTAGAAAGTTTCACGAGCTATCTGATAAACCTCATGAATATTATTATATGTTATATATAACATCTTGTATTTTGTGTTATGTATCAATTGATATAATAATATATATGTGAATCATTAAATAAATAAACTTTATATGTTCTATAAAAACAATTGCGGTAAGTGCCCTATTAGCTTATGAATATTTAACGTGTTATTACAATACCTGCAACATACTTATTGATCTATACATGAGTGGATTAGTATACTTGATAACTAGTATACTAGTATATATATAGTTGTTGAAATCATTAATTAAGTATAATGCACAATATTACATTCATAATATATATATATATATATAAATCTAGAATCTAGATACTTACATAATATATGTATAACATGTAGTAATTATTAATGTAAAATTAAATAATTAAAAATAATAAAATAACAAAATACATATATATATATATATATATATATATATATACTACCATACAAGTAAATGTATATGCAATCTAGATTATATATAATAGACTTCCGAGAATGTGCCATTGAAGTTCTATTAGTAGAATTGCGGCTAATTAGCGATAAACATCGTGTGTTCTTTGAAGTTCCACTCATGCTTACGCTTGCACTCGCATGCATACGATGAAAGTCCTCTATACACTGTGTGAGATTGACCAGTTCACCTATACGTATGACTTTAAACAGATGTTTCTAACAAAAAAGTATGAGAATTTCTAACGTTTCTTTTTCTGTTAGGCGTAACCATGTTTCCATATAATTAAGTATTTTTCTAGATACTTGACCTATCGTAGTGTCGTCTTTGATATTTTCTCTCCCTTCTTACATGGTATGGCTTAGGTATAAAAGTATTCGTATTTTTCTGTTCCCCCTTTGAAATAGTTTACAGTTTATTTGTGATCTGTGTGATTTATACGTGTCCCTGTTATATAACCGAAATTGTAACCGATAGTTTATTTAAAACTAAGTTATATCGATTTATAATTATGTTTTAGTTCGTTAATATTTGCATACCATTTTCATAATATATATATATAAATATATATATATATATATATATATATTATTGATTAATGACCCGTCAACGTAAACAGAACCTCTGTATGAAGATGGTAGAACGGGAGGTGCAAAGGTGTTTAATGCAAAGGGGAATAGACCCCGATAATCTGAAAATTTGTTTTGGTATTAAGATCAAGGAGATAAACAGGTGCCATAGAAAATCTAAATTATGATCCAGCCAATAGGAATCGTCTGCCAACCTCGACTACGCCGTACACCCCAGTTAAAGAGGTGATTTACATTCTCATCACTGAACAATTGACCTATTTCAATAGATATGTGCGTGTGTGTGTTACTTGTATGTTACCGTTTAGTTCTAATATTACATCACATCATCGCGTCATGGTATTATTATGCAATACTTATATAAGTGTGTTATATAATACTGTTATTATATAATACTATTAATATTATATAATTTTAAAATAATTATTAAAATAAACACTTTTCGTGTCTAAAAATTATATATATATATATATATATATATATATATGTATATTTATATATGTATATATACTAGTATATATACGTATATTATATAGATGTATTGTTGTCATGTGTTATTTAGTTTTGTAATAGTGGTTCTAGAATTATATTCAATTAAAATAAATGTAATGCAAATTTAATTTCACCATTTAGTGTTAAGTATATCTGTAGAATTAGACAATATATGGTTACATACAGGCCCGTAGCCACGGAGGAGCCTGCGTGGGCATTGCCCCCCCTGAGATCGGCTAGGCCCCCCCTAGAGATTAGGTAGGCCCCTAAAACTTATTTCATTTTAAGTTTTTTTTATATAGTATTTACTAGATATTCAATTATATTTATATTTTTATTTTATAATTGTATTTATATTATATTTATTTATTAGAATGTATGTATGATAGTTATATCAATTATAGCGAGGATCAAATTCAGTATTTATAGTTTGATAAAATATTTTCTAAAATTATGGTAAATATTAAAAATAAATTTTAATAATTTAATTTCATCTGATCTCGGAAATGTTTGTTATAAATGTACAAGTTGTAGAGCAATTTTGGAAATAAAATAAAAATATTTACCGATAATATATATTATAATATTATATATATATATATATATATATATATATATACAAAATAATGCAAAAGTTTCATTGAGTATTACTCTAGCTTCCAACTGACCTCTAATTGTTTTTAAGTATTGCTTACTAATAGGTCTACATCACATCGTCGTGTTGCTTGGCTCTGTTATTCTCATCGGAACTTAAGATTATTTCGTCATCTTCTCATGTTTATCTTCACATGGAATTATGATCTGTAATATTCAGTTTCCTTCATTATTCACCATTATAATTATAATTATTTACCTTCCACCTTTATATAGCCTATGGAGTTTCTTAGCTGACCTCTCTTCTATTTTAGAATCTTTCACATTAGTTAACACGGTTATTCTTGGTGATTTTAATATTCAAATTAATAATGAAAATCATGCTTCCTTATCTCTGAATAAACTTATATTTGATTATTCCCTAACGCAACATGTTTTCTTTAATACTAACACTAATAGTAATAATATTTATTTTTTTTATATCTAGCTGATTCTAAATTAATTTCATATCCAACTTAAAGTTCTCTAATATCTGATCACTTTGTCATATTACTAGATTTGAACTTGCCGGAGACACAAATTAATCGACTTTCTAGATCGTTTCGGAAAATCTCATCTATTGATAAACCAATGTGTGTTAACTCTGTATTCCATCAACTTAAGGCAAATACTTCGTAGACTACAACGTAAATATGCATCCTCTAAATTTGAATCTGATCTTATTTCCTTTAAAGTTTTCGATCGCTGTACAAGAAAAAACTCCTCTCTACCAAATCGTCATACTTTACTGATATCCTCGGTAGTTATGGAATATCTTCTAAACAAGATTATAAATTATCTTTCACAGTAGTAGGTAAAACCCAGACCAAGCATCTTCCGGACCAACCTGATTTAGTTATTTGTTCATTGTTTGCCAATTTCTTCCAACAAAAAGTTTCTAGCATTATCAATATACTTCCAATCATCAACTCGGCATGACTCAATCTCAATTTAATATCCACTTATAATCACTGTTCGTGTGTTTCGCTTCCCACACATGAAATTGCACCCTCTTTGATGACATCCTTGAAATCCCCCTTGATCCTATTCCACTCAATCTACTTATTTCATTATCACCATATTTTATTGGACTTATCGTGTAAATCATTCATATATCTATTATATCATATATTGTTCCACGCTCAATGAAATATTCATAGATTATTCCGATTTAAAAAAAAACAACTCTTGACCAATCTAATGTATCAAGTTATCGTCAAATATCCCAGTTATCATCCATAACTAAGATCTCAGAACGAATTGTGTCCACTTAACTTATTAATTACAGTATGTGCTAATGTAGTATAATGCTATTGTTGATAAATATCAAAGTGCGTATCTTACTTTAATCATTAATGATATTCTCATAGGTTAATAATAATGATATATCCCCATGCTATATCGTATTACTATAGTTATCTAGTGCTTTTGATACTCTCGATCACAATATTCTTTTATTGGACTTAATTAAATTGGAATATACTGTAAAGTCCACAGTTGGTTTATGTATATTATTTCATCTAGAACATATTCGGTGAATATTAACTTATCGTTGTCTCCTCCTTATTTTATCATACATGGTGTTCCACGATGCTCTGTTCTTGGCCCTATTTTGTTCATTATTTATATTCTTCCTATAAAATCAATTTTCCACAAATATCATAATATTAACTATCATATTTATGCCGATGATCTTCAGATATATCCATTTTCTAGTTCTAGTGATTCTGGCCTGATTCAAATATTTATGTTTAATTGTATTACTGATGTTACTTATTGGTTCTCTCATAACTCCATTTCCTTAAATATGACTACAACTAATAGGATAAACCTACTATCATATTCTCAAGACACAGTTAACTGTGGAGAATTCTCCTCTATCAAGCATTCATCTTTGTATACTATCTCTTCCAACTTCTCAATCTATAACTATCCTATGTTTCACTATAACCTCTCAACTAGACTAATCTCATCACATTAATAACTGATAACTATTTTCTATATAATATTAGAAAATCTCGTTATAAGCTTACATTTGCCATGACTAAATGTTTAATTCACTCGATTTTATTCAGTAGACTTATCTACTGATGTTATTATTGTTTACGTTACCTGTTAACCCGATTCTACTGATTTATTTTATTTTATTATATGTATAAATGTATATTTATATAGTGTATAATATACACACACAGTGTATTTTTATTTATTGTTTATTTATACTCTGAGTAATTCCAAGACCTCCTATAACCTCGAGGTTATAATAGGTCTTGGTAATTCACATTATGCGTCAATATAAGTAATAGAGGATTCTAGTAAATTACTAGTGATCCTGGTAGGTGATATTATTACTAGTATACTGGTTTGTATTCATTACATTTTAGTTTTAAAATTTTGTGGGGCCTTGCCCCCCCTGGTATAAATTTCTGGCTACGGGCCTGGTTATATACACACACATATATATCTATATATATATATATATATATATATATATATATTATGAAAATGATGGTAAAATATTAACGAATTAATACATAATTATAAATCGATATAACTTCGTTTTAAATAAACTTTCGCTTAAACTATATATACATAAGTAACGTAATTATAATAAAATATAATAAAATGAGTATAATTGTGTATACCATTTTTATTAATATATCAATACGAAGGTTAATATAAAGGTGGAAACCTGTTTACCTTGTTTATTTGTCATTTTTAATTTATTTATTTTAATTTAGTTTTCGCTTATTTTATTATTTCAAGTGTTATTTCTGTTTTTTATCATAACTTTTGTATAATTATTATTATTTTTATTTGTAAATAGTAAACTTTTGAGAAATAATGTATGATTTAAGTATGTGTTAGAATAAACTAATTAATCAATCAATATATTAAAATAATATATAACGATTATGTATATAAGATAAATGTAACTAAATTATCAAAATTAAGTTTCAGTATATTTAAATAACGTTCATTAATATGCAAGTTATTGTTACAATTGCACATATACATCTCGTAAATATATACGTTTATATAAGTGAATCTATTTCATAAGTTTATGTTCGTATTCATATGACGCATATGTAAATGTGTACTTATATATTTACCTAACACGGGTATAGTATACATTATAGTAGGCGACATAGTAGACAAATATGTATCATACTGTATCATATTTAATCATGTTAGATCGCTGGTAGAAAGATTCACCGGCTATCGGAAAACCTCATGAATATATTAGTATATGTTATATATAACATCTTGTATTTTGTATTATGTATCAATCGATATAATAATATATATGTGAATCATTAAATAAATAAACTTTATATGTTCTATAAAAACAATTGCGGTAAGTGCCCTATTAGCTTATGAATATTTAACGTTTTATTATAATACCTGCAACATACTTATTGATCTATACATGAGTGGATTAGTATACTTGATAACTAGTATACTAGTATATATATAGTTGTTGAAATCATTAATTAAGTATAATGCACAATATTACATTCATAATATATATATATATATATAAATCTAGAATCTAGATACTTACATAATATATGTATAACATGTAGTAATTATTAATGTAAAATTAAATAATTAAAAATAATAAAATAACAAAATACATATATATATATATATATATATACTACCATACAAGTAAATGTATATGCAATCTAGATTATATATAATAGACTTCCGAGAATGTGCCATTGAAGTTCTATTAGTAGAATTGCGGCTAATTAGCGATAAACATCGTGTGTTCTTTGAAGTTCCACTCATGCTTACGCTTGCACTCGCATGCATACGATGAAAGTCCTCTATACACTGTGTGAGATTGACCAGTTCACCTATACGTATGACTTTAAACAGATGTTTCTAACAAAAAAGTATGAGAATTTCTAACGTTTCTTTTTCTGTTAGGCGTAACCATGTTTCCATATAATTAAGTATTTTTCTAGATACTTGACCTATCGTAGTGTCGTCTTTGATATTTTCTCTCCCTTCTTACATGGTATGGCTTAGGTATAAAAGTATTCGTATTTTTCTGTTCCCCCTTTGAAATAGTTTACAGTTTATTTGTGATCTGTGTGATTTATACGTGTCCCTGTTATATAACCGAAATTGTAACCGATAGTTTATTTAAAACTAAGTTATATCGATTTATAATTATGTTTTAGTTCGTTAATATTTGCATACCATTTTCATAATATATATATATAAATATATATATATATATATATATATTATTGATTAATGACCCGTCAACGTAAACAGAACCTCTGTATGAAGATGGTAGAACGGGAGGTGCAAAGGTGTTTAATGCAAAGGGGAATAGACCCCGATAATCTGAAAATTTGTTTTGGTATTAAGATCAAGGAGATAAACAGGTGCCATAGAAAATCTAAATTATGATCCAGCCAATAGGAATCGTCTGCCAACCTCGACTACGCCGTACACCCCAGTTAAAGAGGTGATTTACATTCTCATCACTGAACAATTGACCTATTTCAATAGATATGTGCGTGTGTGTGTTACTTGTATGTTACCGTTTAGTTCTAATATTACATCACATCATCGCGTCATGGTATTATTATGCAATACTTATATAAGTGTGTTATATAATACTGTTATTATATAATACTATTAATATTATATAATTTTAAAATAATTATTAAAATAAACACTTTTCGTGTCTAAAAATTATATATATATATATATATATATATATATATATGTATATTTATATATGTATATATACTAGTATATATACGTATATTATATAGATGTATTGTTGTCATGTGTTATTTAGTTTTGTAATAGTGGTTCTAGAATTATATTCAATTAAAATAAATGTAATGCAAATTTAATTTCACCATTTAGTGTTAAGTATATCTGTAGAATTAGACAATATATGGTTACATACAGGCCCGTAGCCACGGAGGAGCCTGCGTGGGCATTGCCCCCCCTGAGATCGGCTAGGCCCCCCCTAGAGATTAGGTAGGCCCCTAAAACTTATTTCATTTTAAGTTTTTTTTATATAGTATTTACTAGATATTCAATTATATTTATATTTTTATTTTATAATTGTATTTATATTATATTTATTTATTAGAATGTATGTATGATAGTTATATCAATTATAGCGAGGATCAAATTCAGTATTTATAGTTTGATAAAATATTTTCTAAAATTATGGTAAATATTAAAAATAAATTTTAATAATTTAATTTCATCTGATCTCGGAAATGTTTGTTATAAATGTACAAGTTGTAGAGCAATTTTGGAAATAAAATAAAAATATTTACCGATAATATATATTATAATATTATATATATATATATATATATATATATATATACAAAATAATGCAAAAGTTTCATTGAGTATTACTCTAGCTTCCAACTGACCTCTAATTGTTTTTAAGTATTGCTTACTAATAGGTCTACATCACATCGTCGTGTTGCTTGGCTCTGTTATTCTCATCGGAACTTAAGATTATTTCGTCATCTTCTCATGTTTATCTTCACATGGAATTATGATCTGTAATATTCAGTTTCCTTCATTATTCACCATTATAATTATAATTATTTACCTTCCACCTTTATATAGCCTATGGAGTTTCTTAGCTGACCTCTCTTCTATTTTAGAATCTTTCACATTAGTTAACACGGTTATTCTTGGTGATTTTAATATTCAAATTAATAATGAAAATCATGCTTCCTTATCTCTGAATAAACTTATATTTGATTATTCCCTAACGCAACATGTTTTCTTTAATACTAACACTAATAGTAATAATATTTATTTTTTTTATATCTAGCTGATTCTAAATTAATTTCATATCCAACTTAAAGTTCTCTAATATCTGATCACTTTGTCATATTACTAGATTTGAACTTGCCGGAGACACAAATTAATCGACTTTCTAGATCGTTTCGGAAAATCTCATCTATTGATAAACCAATGTGTGTTAACTCTGTATTCCATCAACTTAAGGCAAATACTTCGTAGACTACAACGTAAATATGCATCCTCTAAATTTGAATCTGATCTTATTTCCTTTAAAGTTTTCGATCGCTGTACAAGAAAAAACTCCTCTCTACCAAATCGTCATACTTTACTGATATCCTCGGTAGTTATGGAATATCTTCTAAACAAGATTATAAATTATCTTTCACAGTAGTAGGTAAAACCCAGACCAAGCATCTTCCGGACCAACCTGATTTAGTTATTTGTTCATTGTTTGCCAATTTCTTCCAACAAAAAGTTTCTAGCATTATCAATATACTTCCAATCATCAACTCGGCATGACTCAATCTCAATTTAATATCCACTTATAATCACTGTTCGTGTGTTTCGCTTCCCACACATGAAATTGCACCCTCTTTGATGACATCCTTGAAATCCCCCTTGATCCTATTCCACTCAATCTACTTATTTCATTATCACCATATTTTATTGGACTTATCGTGTAAATCATTCATATATCTATTATATCATATATTGTTCCACGCTCAATGAAATATTCATAGATTATTCCGATTTAAAAAAAAACAACTCTTGACCAATCTAATGTATCAAGTTATCGTCAAATATCCCAGTTATCATCCATAACTAAGATCTCAGAACGAATTGTGTCCACTTAACTTATTAATTACAGTATGTGCTAATGTAGTATAATGCTATTGTTGATAAATATCAAAGTGCGTATCTTACTTTAATCATTAATGATATTCTCATAGGTTAATAATAATGATATATCCCCATGCTATATCGTATTACTATAGTTATCTAGTGCTTTTGATACTCTCGATCACAATATTCTTTTATTGGACTTAATTAAATTGGAATATACTGTAAAGTCCACAGTTGGTTTATGTATATTATTTCATCTAGAACATATTCGGTGAATATTAACTTATCGTTGTCTCCTCCTTATTTTATCATACATGGTGTTCCACGATGCTCTGTTCTTGGCCCTATTTTGTTCATTATTTATATTCTTCCTATAAAATCAATTTTCCACAAATATCATAATATTAACTATCATATTTATGCCGATGATCTTCAGATATATCCATTTTCTAGTTCTAGTGATTCTGGCCTGATTCAAATATTTATGTTTAATTGTATTACTGATGTTACTTATTGGTTCTCTCATAACTCCATTTCCTTAAATATGACTACAACTAATAGGATAAACCTACTATCATATTCTCAAGACACAGTTAACTGTGGAGAATTCTCCTCTATCAAGCATTCATCTTTGTATACTATCTCTTCCAACTTCTCAATCTATAACTATCCTATGTTTCACTATAACCTCTCAACTAGACTAATCTCATCACATTAATAACTGATAACTATTTTCTATATAATATTAGAAAATCTCGTTATAAGCTTACATTTGCCATGACTAAATGTTTAATTCACTCGATTTTATTCAGTAGACTTATCTACTGATGTTATTATTGTTTACGTTACCTGTTAACCCGATTCTACTGATTTATTTTATTTTATTATATGTATAAATGTATATTTATATAGTGTATAATATACACACACAGTGTATTTTTATTTATTGTTTATTTATACTCTGAGTAATTCCAAGACCTCCTATAACCTCGAGGTTATAATAGGTCTTGGTAATTCACATTATGCGTCAATATAAGTAATAGAGGATTCTAGTAAATTACTAGTGATCCTGGTAGGTGATATTATTACTAGTATACTGGTTTGTATTCATTACATTTTAGTTTTAAAATTTTGTGGGGCCTTGCCCCCCCTGGTATAAATTTCTGGCTACGGGCCTGGTTATATACACACACATATATATCTATATATATATATATATATATATATATATATATATATTATGAAAATGATGGTAAAATATTAACGAATTAATACATAATTATAAATCGATATAACTTCGTTTTAAATAAACTTTCGCTTAAACTATATATACATAAGTAACGTAATTATAATAAAATATAATAAAATGAGTATAATTGTGTATACCATTTTTATTAATATATCAATACGAAGGTTAATATAAAGGTGGAAACCTGTTTACCTTGTTTATTTGTCATTTTTAATTTATTTATTTTAATTTAGTTTTCGCTTATTTTATTATTTCAAGTGTTATTTCTGTTTTTTATCATAACTTTTGTATAATTATTATTATTTTTATTTGTAAATAGTAAACTTTTGAGAAATAATGTATGATTTAAGTATGTGTTAGAATAAACTAATTAATCAATCAATATATTAAAATAATATATAACGATTATGTATATAAGATAAATGTAACTAAATTATCAAAATTAAGTTTCAGTATATTTAAATAACGTTCATTAATATGCAAGTTATTGTTACAATTGCACATATACATCTCGTAAATATATACGTTTATATAAGTGAATCTATTTCATAAGTTTATGTTCGTATTCATATGACGCATATGTAAATGTGTACTTATATATTTACCTAACACGGGTATAGTATACATTATAGTAGGCGACATAGTAGACAAATATGTATCATACTGTATCATATTTAATCATGTTAGATCGCTGGTAGAAAGATTCACCGGCTATCGGAAAACCTCATGAATATATTAGTATATGTTATATATAACATCTTGTATTTTGTATTATGTATCAATCGATATAATAATATATATGTGAATCATTAAATAAATAAACTTTATATGTTCTATAAAAACAATTGCGGTAAGTGCCCTATTAGCTTATGAATATTTAACGTTTTATTATAATACCTGCAACATACTTATTGATCTATACATGAGTGGATTAGTATACTTGATAACTAGTATATAGTTGTTGACATCATTAATTAAGTATAATGCACAATAGTATATTCATAATATATATATAAATCTAGAATCTAGATACTTATATAATATATGTATAACATGTAGTAATTATTAATGTAAAATTAAATAATTAAAAATAACAAAATAACAAAATACACATATATATAATCTAGATTCTAGATAATAGACTTCCGGAATGTGCCATGGAAGTTCTAGTAGTAGATTTGCGGCAAATTAGTGACAAACGTCGTGTGTGTTCTTTAAAGTTCCACTCATGCTTACGCTTGCACTCGCATGCATACGATGAAAGTCCTCTATACACTGTGTGCGATTGACCAGATCACCGATACGTATGCCTTTAAACAGATGTTTCTAACAAAAAAGTATGAGAATTTCTAACGTTTCTTTTTCTGTTAGGCGTAACCATATTTCCATATAATTAAGTATTTTTCTAGATACTTGACCTATCGTAGTGTCGTCTTTGTTATTTTCTCTCCCTTCTTACATGGTATGGCTTAGATATAAAAGTATTCGTATTTTTCTGTTCCCCCTTTGAAATAGTTTACAGTTTATTTGTGATCAGTGTGATTTATACGTGTCCCTGTTATATAACCGAAATTGTAACCGACAGTTTATTTAAAACTAAGTTATATCGATTTATAATTATGTTTTAATTCGTTAATATTTTCATACCATTTTCATAATATATGTAGGATCCTATATATATAAATAAATATAAATAAATATATATATATATATATATATATATTATTGATAAATGACCCGTCAACGTAAACAGAAATTCTGTATAAAGATGGTAAACCAGGCGGTGCCAAAGTGTTTAACGGAAAGGAAAGGAGATCCCGATAATCTGAAAATTTGTTTAAGGATTAAGATCAAGGAGATGAACAGGTGCCATAGAAAATCTAAATTATGATCCAGCCAATAGGAATCGTCTGCCAACCTCGACTACGCCGTACACCCCAGTTAAAGAGGTGATTTACATTCTCATCACTGAACAATTGACCTATTTCAATAGATATGTGCGTGTGTGTGTTACTTGTATGTTATCGTTTAGTTCTAATATTACATCACCTCATTGCGTCATGGTATTATTATGCAATACTTATATAAGTGTGTTATATAATACTGTTAATATTATATAATACTATTAATATTATATAATGTTAAAATAATTATTAAAATAAACACTTTTCGTGTCTAAAAATTATATATATATATATATATATATATATATATATATATGTATATTTATATATGTATATATATACTAGTATATATACGTATATTATATAGATGTATTGTTGTCATGTGTTATTTAGTTTTGTAATAGTGGTTCTAGAAATATATTCAATTAAAATAAATGTAATGCAAATTTAATTTCACCATTTAGTGTTAAGTATATCTGTAGAATTAGACAATATATGGTTACATACACACACATATATATGTATATATATATATATATATTATGAAAATGATGTGAAAATATTAACGAATTAATACATAATTATAAATCGATATAACTTCGTTTTAAATAAACTTTCGCTTAAACTATATATATACAAGTAAAGTAATTACGAATATTGGCTCGTAAGACTATAGACGTAACCTATCCTACCCTACCCCATCCTATCCTACCCTACCCTATCCTGTCCTATCATATTCAATTCTATCCTATCCTATCCTATCCTATCCTATCCTATCCTATCCTATCCTATCCTATCCTATCCTATCATATCCTATCCTATCCTATCCTATCGTATCCTATCCTATCTTATCATATTCTATAATATCCTATCCTATCCTATCATATCCTATCCTATCCTATCCTATCATATCATATCATATCCTATCCTATCCTATCCTATCCTATCATATCATATCCTATCCTATCCTATAATATCCTATCCTATCCTATCCTATCCTATCATATCCTATCCTATCCTATCCTATAATATCCTATCCTATCCTATCTTACGCTATACTATCCTATCCTATCCTATCATATCCTATCCTATCCTATCCTATCCTATCCTATCCTACCCTATCCTAACCTATCCTATCCTATCATATCCTATCCTACCCTACCCTACCCCATCCTATCATATCCTATTCTATCCTATCATATCCTATCCTATCCTATCCTATCCTATCCTATCATATCCTATACTATCCTATCCTATCCTATCCTATCCTATCCTATCATATCCTATCCTATCCTCTCCTATCCTATCCTATCCTATCCTATACTATCATATTCTATAATATCCTATCCTATCCTATCATATCCTATCATATCCTATCATATCCTATCCTAGCCTATCTTATCCTATATTATCCTATCCTATCCTACCCTACCCTACCCCATCCTATCATATCCTATTCTATCCTATCATATCCTATCCTATCCTATCATATCCTATCCTACCCTATCCTAACCTATCCTATCCTATCATATCCTATCCTACCCGACCCTACCCCATCCTATCCTATCATATTGATTGATTGATTGAATGTTTATTTAGACACTTAAATAAATCATAAATGATTTCTCAAAGGTGTATATAATAGAATACAAATAATAAAAGTAGGTAAACAATAAATACCAATAATAATAATACAATAAAATAGAATAAGCCGTACGGAAATTAATTAATAAAATAATAATGACAAACAATATTAATAATTCAGGTTACCACCTGAGATCAATTGTTGTATATATTTCATGAATGTTTTATGCGATTTTATGGATCTAATATAGGGCGGGAGTGAATTCCATAGCTTAGGACCAATATAACTCAGTGCCCGAGTATTCATTTTTGAGGGACGTAGAATAGGGGTAGATAGAAGGTGAGATGCATGGTTTCTAAGTGATGGAAGGGGAGCTATTTGTACTAGAGAAGCAGAAATATATGAAGGGCAATTTGAAGAGTATATTGAGGAATGAACAATAGATAATATGCGATAAGCAGAGCGTTTGTTAAATGTGAACCATGGAGATATGTGTTGGTATGAGGAAGTAGAGGAATGATCTCGAATACGTAGGTTATATGTTGTACGGATTGATGAACGAATAACTCGATTTAAGGGAGAGATAGATGATAATGGAATATTTATAAGGATTGAGGAACAGTAATCTATGCGTGAGAGTACAAGGGAATTAACTAGAGTTTTAGTAAGAGATACAGTAATTGATTTTCGTATTTTTCTAATTCTAAATAGATGATAATTTGCAGATTTAGTGATGGCAGTAATATGAGGAATGAAGGAAAGTGTAGAATCAAAAAGTACACCTAAGTTAGATGCAGTAGGAGAAGGAGATATTACAATATTATCAATAAGAAAAGGAGGGAAGTAAGTTGGTGATGGAGAAAGATTCAACAATGTAGTTTTGGAAGTATTAAGGAGAAGATTATTAGAAATAAGCCATTCTTTAATGTCATTAGCACAATTAGAGAGTTGATTATTGAGACCTGGTGATGAATTAGTTGGAAGAAACATATATAGTTGTATGTCATCTGCATAAAGATGGTAATATATATTTGGATATTTAGATATTATGGATGGTAATGGGTATAAATAAATTGAGAAAAGTGAAGGACCGAGTACTGATCCCTGGGGAACACCATATTTCATAGGAGAAGGGGAAGAAAAAGAATTATATATTTTTACACTGCTACTACGGTCAAATAGATATGAAGTAAACCATGAGAGGGCAAGGTCTCTAACTCCAAGCAGGTGTAGACGGGACAGTAGAATTTTGTGATCAAGCGTATCGAAAGCACTGGATATGTCCAGCATTACTAGTTGACAGCAGTTTTTAGTATTAAGGGTAGATTACATCAATTACGTTTAGTAGTGCTGTTTCTGTGGAGTGTCCTCGGTGAAAGCCACTTTGTTGAGGAATATGGAGATTATTGGCGGTTAAATATGAGATTAGTTGACGAGAGACAACTCTTTCCAAAATTTTACTCACCAAAGGTAGCTGAGAAATTGGGCGATAATTGAGAAGTGAATCAAGATCGAGTGAAGGTTTTTTAAGAATGGGAGTGATTATTGCTTGTTTAAAAATTGAAGGGATAGTACCGGAATTTAGGGAATATGAGATGATGTTACAGATAGTTGGACATAGATAATCGTAATCTTATCATATCCTATAATATCCTATCCTATCCTATCATACGCTATACTATCCTATCATATCCTATCCTATCCTATCCTATCCTATCCTATCCTATCATATCCTATCATATCCTATCATATCCTATCCTATCCTATCCTATCCTATATTATCCTATCCTATCCTATCCTATCCTATCCTATATCCTATACTATCATATCCTATCCTATCCTATCCTATCCTATCCTATCATATCCTATCCTATCCTACCCTATATCTTATCCAATCCTATCCTATCCTATCATATCCTATCATATACTATCCTATCCTGTCCAATCCTATCATATCCTATCCTATCCTATCCTATCCTATCCTATCCTATCCTATCCTATCCTATCCTATCCTATCCTATCCTATCCTATCCTATCCTATCCTATATCCTATACTATCATATCCTATCCTATCATATCCTATCCTATCCTATCCTATATCCTATCCTATCCTATCCTATCCTATCATATCCTATCATATCCTATCATATCTTATCATATCCTATCCTATCCTATCCTATCCTATCTTATCCTATCCTATCCTATCCTATCCTATATTATCCTATCCTATCCTACCCTACCCTACCCCATCCTATCCTATCATATTCTATCCTATCCTATCCTATCCTATCCTATCCTATCCTATCCTATCCTATCCTATCCTATCCTATCCTATCCTATCCTATCCTATCCTATCCTATATTATCCTATCCTATCCTACCCTACCCTACCCCATCCTATCCTATCCTATTCTATCCTATCATATCCTATCCTATCCTATCCTACCCTATCCTATCCTATCCTATCATATCCTACCCTATCCTATCCTATCCTATCATATCCTAACCTATCCTGTCCTATCATATCCAATCCTATCCTATAATATCCTATCCTATCCTATCCTATCCTTCATATCCTATCCTATCCTATCCTACCCTATCCTATCCTATCCTATCATATCCTATCCTATCCTATCCTATCCTATCATATCCTAACCTATCCTGTCCTATCATATCCAATCCTATCCTATAATATCCTATCCTATCCTATCCTATCCTTCATATCCTATAGGATAGGGTACGTAAACACATAACTAATTACAATAGAGGATTCTCTCGATGTTCATATCCGGATACCTAGCGAATCTTTCTACCAGCGATGTAACATGATTAAGTATGATATAGTATGATACCTATGTATCTACTATACTGCCTACTATAATGTATACTGTAATATGCGCGTGTTAGGTAAACATAGAAGTACATATTTACATATGCGTCATATGAATGCGAACATACACTTATAAAATGGATACACTTATATAAACGTATATATTTACGAGATGTATATGTTCAATTGTAATAATAACGTGCTTATAAATAAACGTTATTTAAATATACTGAAACTTAATTTTGATAATGTAGTTACATTTATCTTAAGATATAATTATATACATAATTGTTATATATTATTTTAATATATTGATTTATTAATTAGTTTATTCTAATACATAAATAAATCATAAATTATTTCTCAAAAGTTTACTATTTACAAATAAATATAATAATAATTATACAAAAGTTATGATAAAAATACAGAAATAACACTTGAAATAATAAAATAAGCGAAAATTAAATTAAAATAAATAAATTAAAAATTACAAATCAAGACATTTTAAACGTTTCAACTTGGGATTAACCTTTTGACCTTATGTAATCTCTTATTGAATCGGGTGTATCTACTAAATAGTGGTAATTAATCCCAATTATAAACTTATACTCTATAGAAAACATATATGTCCAATATATATATATATATATATATATATATATATATTAACTGCCTGCGTGGCTCGGCGGGCTAATGTATCAGACACACAAGAAGCATAACGCGGGTTTGAGCCTCGTCCGGACTATTAAAATAGGTCTTAAAATAATATTTAGAAGTGATCTTATATAATTGTGTAAAAGTAAATGATCGGTTCTCGTTAAAACCATGGATGCCTTAATATGAGAGCGGGGCTTCTAAGGGGCATTAGAGCCATATACGGTTATAAGTTAAAACATCATTAAGTTCCTGGATGGGATGAAAGGACTCCACCAAATAAAAATAACAATAACAATATATATATATATATATATATATATATATATATATATATATATATATATATATATATATTTAGCAGGCGACAGCATAAAAAAGATAATTATCTTCATCTGAAGCCTTTTAGAGGAAACAATAATATAATGAATTTAATAATTCACATGATATATATATATATACAACTTTCTTCTAATAAATATTATTATTATTATTATTATTATTATATATATATTAGCCCGATAATTCATTGTTAATGTACATAAAATATATGTATAGATGGGTGCATGGTTTGTAAGAGATGGAATATCGTTTAATCGTAATAGATATACATATATGTGTGATAGGCGATAGAGTATATCGAGAAATGAATAATATATCGTAGTCGATGAGAAGAGCGTGTATTGGTTCTAGGGAGGTAGGTATCGGTATGCGGACATAGAGGAATGATCTCGAATACGCGTATACGAATGTGAATACCTATAGGTTATACGATGTACGGATTGACGAACGAATAACTCGATGCAGGGGAGAGATAGAGGATAACGGAAGTTTAATGAGGGGTGAAGAACAGCGAGCTATACGCGATAGGACAATGTACCCAGCAAACAGTAAGAACAGCATAATAGCAGCATAACTGCATATGCTAGAGCCTCAAATGTTTACATTGTGCTATTATGCTGCTATTAAATGTCTATTATGCTGCTATTATGCTGCTATTAATTTGTAATGATATTATGCTGCTGTTATGCTGCTGTTATGCTGCTCTTACTGTTTGCTGGGTAACTGGAGTTCCGGTAATAGATATTCAAATGTAATTACGCCTTTTCTGAAATTCTGAAAAGAAGAGAATTAGCGGATATAGTGATGACAGTAATATAAGGAATGAGGATTTAAATCAAAAATAATGCCTAAGTTTGATGCATTGGTAGGGAAGATGTGATCAATAATTAAGTAGGAGTATATATATATATATATATACGATATAGGTATTGTGTATTGTGAGTAAACAACTCCTAAAAAAGTGGATATTGACGGGGTACTAACTATGAGAAAGTATAGTTAACAGTACGGTTATGGACTTGATATTACGATAGCGTTAATCGTATTAGTAATAGTTGTGGAGAAAAGATATTCTAATTGTAATAAAGATATGTTAGTCGTAGACTGTAGTAATATAAGTGTTAGGGATATAACAACTTATTATCCATCCTGATAAGGTATTGGTTATCAGAAGTAAGATCGTTCATAGTCCGATTGTAGTAGCTACATTTGGCACAGGAAATGTCCAACTTATGATTAACTTGATTAAGTGGATAACTGAATGAAGTACTAGAAGATAGATATTGCAAAAATACCTATTTTATTTCAAATATACGAATTAATTGTTTCGATGACATAATTTGGGAAGTAAACCATGGGTTTTCAATATGGAGAGTTACTTGTATTGCTTTGAGGGGCATTCTTATCCAGTAAATTTGTGATTATGTAATATAATATAACTGGAGAATAATAATAGTCACCTAAGGCCGAATGTAAGTCAGTTAAAAATATCAAAGAATTAATAGTATTTAGGGATCTGTAGATAATAAGGTATTATTATTGGGAGTGATAGTAAATTTGTTTTGAAATAGATGAGGAAGTATACTTGAACATATATGTTCAACATTTGTTCCAAATTCCTAATATAGCCACCATTATTATTATGTTATTTACTTTCGGTGTGTGTAAATCATAACTTATTTAATTTTCTTTTATTCTTTATATATTTCTGTCATTGTTATTTATGTTAACACGTCGTTTTGAATACATTCAATACACTATTATCTATCTATCTATATCAGTAGAAAAACCATTAAACTCATGAGTTTCTGCAGAATTCTGCATTCTGCAGAATGAGAGTAAATTATGTTTAAGAGGTCGGTAAATGCCTTTGATGGGATATATTTGTGTTTGAATTATATAGTTAAGCAGTTAGAGCAGAGAATAATCCATAGAACTTCGATATACATGATAAAGGTAGAGTAGAATATAACAGAAAGAAATCACCCCCACGATATATTCTATTATACATATATTATTTTATGAAAATAGATAAACATATAAATTGTTTTAAAATATATTATTATTATTATTATCAGATTTAGGTTTACACCAGGGTTTTTGTAGAAGCTAAAGCTTATCGAGACAATTACCCTTAATTTTAAAACAAGTCCAAATAAACTATAGATAACCTATAAATAAAATATTATAAAATATTAGATGACTTCCTGTTTGCATAGATACAATACAATGAATAAAATAGAAAAATAATATATACATGTGTATTATGTAAATTTTTATTTTTATTTAATTATAGTACTCATTTATTTAAAAGTTCCACCATATTTGATATATTATATTTTAGGATAATAGGATATTCCTAATAAGATATTCCAAAACTCAATTCCAAGGATATTTTTATTTATATGTTATTTATTCTATTTTACAATGCATAATATATATATATATATATATATATATATATATATAAATGTATATGTATAATATGTTTATGTTAAATAAAATAAACATATAATATTATTGATAAATATTATCATCTATACTTCGTGATTGTATTGGTATTTACTAAATACTATATAGTATTATATAATGTATTATAAGTATTATATAATATTATATACATTGAAAACATTTTAACTTTGAAAGTATTAAATTAATTAAATAGTATAGTATATATAATTAATTAAAATCGATAACCTAATTAATAAATAATATACTTATAGATATCATAACTAACGCATTATTAATTATATTAGTAATTTTGGTATAATTTATTTTATTTGTTTACGATTTACCGATAGGATTTACCAATAGGTAATCCTACCTATATATTTTAAATATTATGGATATCAGATATAATAGATAGATCAAAGATAGATCAAAAGTATATTGTATTACTGGTTATATATAAAAAAAAGAAAAAAATACCATATAAACATATAACATATTTAAAAAAAATATATAAATGTGATAACAGTGAGACAAAACGACACGATACAATAAACGAGAAATAAACGGAGAAGTAAAATAAAAGTAAAACATTGGATTATACGAGGAGCCATTGAGGAAATGTCTCCTATAAAATAAATCTAACATCTCGTCTTCCGATGTATTTTAATATTTATTAATGTTCGACAATAGCTATGTTAAACGTATACTGTACGTTATATATAACAGAATAAGTTATTCTAATTTAAAATATTCTAATATATTTAATTGATTTTAAATTAATATTTAATTAATTATATATCTATGTGAATTATATATATGGTAAATATTATAGTTAATATTAATATTCTAATCAGTATTTGCATGATTTTAATTTTATATGTCAGACTGTGTTATTTCGTAACCGTTCATAAATAATTCTGCGTTATTTATGCAGTATCTAATCTATAATATAGCTATAATAGTGTTTATAAAAGTATATTTCTCTGAGATAGTATAAAAATATTTGTGAAAATTTGATTTACAATAATCATGATTTTTTTACCGTTTTAAATTTGTATTTCCGATCTTGTAAACGATACCTATGAATAATGTGTTCTCAGATGTTATTATTCAATGTTTATTAACAGTAATGTTTCTATTCGAATATCATTAACGACTTATTTAATGAAGTATTGATACGACATGATCTGTCGCCGGAAAGTTAAACGATTTCGTATCGATAACGATTAATTTCATCTTAAAGCACTCTTTGTAATGACATTTAGTTTAAATATTAATTAGTCTACAATTAAAAATAGATTATTGTTATTAATAATGTATTATATATATATATATATATATATATATATATATATATAGATAGATAGATCAAAAGTTTATTGAATTACTGGTTATATATAAAGAAAGTTATAATTACATATAAACACATAATTATATAACATATATAAACAAAATATATAAAACGACACGATACAAAAAAACAAGAAATAAATGGAGAAGTAAAATAAAAATAAAACATTAGATTATACGAGACGTTATATATATATATATATATGTTATTGTTTAATATCACCTCAACGTAAACAGAACCTGTGTATAAAGATGGCGGATAGGAAGAAGGAGGATTGTATACGGCAGAAAGGATCCGACTACGACAATCTGAAATATTGTTTCGGAGTAAGTAACATGCATAAAAACAGGTGCTATAGAAAATCGAAATTATGATCCAGCCAGTAGGAATCGTCTGTCAACCTCGACTATGCTGTACATCCACGAAGGAGGTCATTAACATTATCATCACTGAACAATGGCTATATTACGATATATATGTGTGTGTGTGTGTGTGTGTGTGTGTTACTTGCATGCTACAGTTTCGTTCTAATATTACATCACCTCATCGCGTCATGGTATTATTATTCAATACTTATGTAAGTTTATTATATAATAATTATATAAGTTTATTAAAATATTAAAATTGAAATTGTCCGTGTCTATAAATTTTATATATATATATATATATATATATATATATATATATATATATATATATATATACTATTATATATACTTATGTTACCTAGATATGTAGTTGTTGATTGTTATTGTATTTTGTAATAGTTGTTATAGAAATGTTTTCAATAAAAATAAATTTAATATAGATTTAGTTTACTATTAATTTAATAATAATAATAGATTTTTAATGTTTGTAAAACTTAGACATTTTTATATAGACAGAGGTAGGACACACCTACCACTAACCTTTATATCACTATATATTATTGTATGTATATATTATGCACTGTACATTGTACAGTGTACAATGTACACTGTATATTGTACATAGTTATAATCTTCTAAGTCATAAATATATTTATTGTAACTTTTAAATCAAGTTTCAGAGATAACTATAATCAAAAAGTAAAACTATTTAGAAATGTAGTAATAATATCAAAATTACACATAATACTTCTGGCAGTCATAGATATGATAGTAAATATACTGTTATCATTTATAATAGTCACATTTATAGTATTTATATAATTAAACTCTATATTTATCCTAAATAATATTCTATATTTTGTATAAATATTATCTAATTTAATAATATAATTTGTATTATTTTTATTTAATTTAGTCTTATTTTTGATTTTCCCGAATTATTATCCAAATTATCTATTTTTATTAAATATTAGTATTATCTATTGAAAGCTCTAATTTATCATTAAATAATTCAATACAATTATGTTTATTAGTATAATCAATTTTAGTATCGTTAGTATCGTTATTGATTGTAAGAATGATGATATTATTATCTGTTTCAGTGGTAGTGCCGGAGTTCCAGTAGTAAGGGGCAGACAGGATAAAGGAGAGTATATTGGAAGAGTGGGGTTTGTGTAGATGGAGAGTGGTAAGGATACATATGATGGTGAATAGCTTTGTGCACAAAGCTGTAGCACCATCCATGGATGGTCATGGAGAGTTTGTACTTTATGCGGTAGTGGACCGGCAGCCAGTGTAGTTGTTTTAGGAGAGGTGTAATGGAGTCAGAAGAACTACGGGGAAGTAAATGGACGTAGCGAACTACAGCGTTTTGGAGTCGTTGTAGTTTGATGAGTTTGTATTCATGGAGGTTAAAGAGTAGGGAGCTGTAATAATCGAATAGGGGGGTGATATAGGAGGGGCAATGGTAATAGCGATGGGGAGGGGTATGGAGCGTCGGATTAAGCGAAGACAGTGTAGGTGGTAGTGGATGGATTTGTGCATATGTATAATATGGGAGTCAAGGGAAAGGGTGGTATCAAGATGGAAGCCAATATTTCGGACGTGTTGAGAGTAGGGGAGTGAGGTATATAGTATCAAGTATTTGATGAGTTGATTGCACGACGTACATTATACGTGTTTAATTACAAAATTAACACTATTGTAAAATTCACAATTATATAATCCGTCAAATGTACAAATTTAAATTAATATATTTATTTTACTTTCCAATAAACAAAGATAAGTATTTGTATACATTCCAGCTAACAGTAATAGTCTCATAATAGCAACATAATAGGTATTCATGGACAGGTTCACAACTGGTTGATGTCATTTGTATCTAATAGAATATCTTCGGTAAAGATCATCTTTGTTGGCTCCATTTGATCACACTCATGGCGTTCCTCAAGGATCAGTATTGGGTCCGATTCTTTTTATTTTGTATATTCTTCCCATTAATTTGATTTTTTTTAAATACCCATATATTCGTTATCACCTCTTTAATGATGACTTACATTTTAAATTTATAATTTTTATCCACCTGGTTCTGATATTGACATAATTCAACTTTCAATTTCTAACTATATTAATGATTTAATCTCTTGGTTTTCCTGTAATTCACTTTCATTAAATATTACTAAAACTGATAGAATTATACTTTCTATATCTCTTTCTTCAATTACTCTCACTCATCCATTCTTTATCTCACTTCCTATCTCAAACACCATCACTACTCTAGATTTTACTATAAATAATGAATTATATTACTCAGTAAAGTATCAAACACGGTCCGCACTGCTAATTATTTTCTGTTTAAATTAGGCAAGGCTCGCTCTAAGCTAACATTTAATTTAACTAAATCATTATTACATTCCTTAGTATTTAGTCGACTTAGATATTGTAATTCGCTTTTCATTAACATTCCGCAAACATTGATGAAACAATTCGATTCAATACAACGTTAAGTTGTTCGCATATTATTTAAGCTAAAGCGTAGTGATTTAACCATATCTATACATTCCATAATGGTGACTCTAGGGTGGTTGCAGTTTCGAGATTTATGCAAGTTTCGACTTCTTTGCATTACTCACAAGGCTATATATATATGGGTATTCCGTCATACCTATCGAAGGGACTCATAATTCGAATAACTATAGTTACGAGTATACTCGTCCTAGTCGCAAATGTGAGCTGATGAAACTCTCTTTACCGCTTGTCTCATCTATGTATGCAGATGCTGTTTTCACTGTTGCTGCTCCGAAGTACTGAAACAGTCTTCCCGATGATTTACGAAGCATGTCATCATTTATTACTTTTAAATGTCGACTACATACATATATGTTATCATCATAATGTCTTCTTTTTAAATGTATTATTATTTGTGTAACTATTTATTTATTTTATTATTTCAACTTGACACACATAAACGTCCATCGATTTCTGAGTCAATAAACCTTTCTATTATTTATTATTATTATTATTATTATAGCATATATAATAGCCTAACATTTTTACATTGTGCTATTAATCTGCTATTATGCGGCTATTACTATTTTCTGTGATGTAAGATTGCTTTAATTTAAATCTATTTATTTTTCCAATAAACAAAGAATATTATTTCTATTAAATTTAGTAACTATAGGCAATAATGTAAACATTATAATTATATTTATAATTATTAACAATAAATACAAATATATACTTATCATAATATATACAACTTAATATTGTATGACTTATGTATAGATATAGTATTATAATAGATTTATTATTTACATAATACAATATTTTTAGTTACAATTACAATATAAAATGTATTATAGTGTATATATCTATAAACTATATATATATATATATATATATATATATATATAATTTGTTGTAATTAGCAACAGATTACTTAATTTAATATATACAATCGCAGTCTCTATGTATCAAAATGCTATAATTATAGGGTAACTACGCTATAAGTATGGGGTAATATGATATGATAATGGGGTATAGTCCATGTTAAATCTGTATCTCTGCAATGTTAAATTTAAATATTCCTGGGAAGCATTTTTTTAAAATGTGTAATTTAACTTTATTGAATATATAGGTAGATATATCTTTTGAGCCAGAAAAATACATCATAGCGTCTCAGCTTAACACACGCGTGTATTGCGCGCGTGAAGTGTACAGTTTAGGGGAGGGAAGGGGTAGTGGCCGATACTTAATATGCCTCAGAAGATTTCTAATATAATAATGAATTGTAGGCTCTTATTTTTTGAATTAACTAGAAATCATATAGTTCTAGAATACTGTGATTTCACTTTTATATATAAAGTGTTTATCATAATAATATAAACGTTTGATTAAACATTAAAAAAGCACTAAAATAAGGCAAGGCTCTAGTAGTGGCCGCTAGTACCAGAAAATGCGATAGGTGTCTCGTAATGTATTCGATTTATATTTTTATAATTATGTAATATTAAATAATTATATTTATGATGCATACGCACCTTATTTGATTCAATGATTTAATTATATATACACATACTCTTACATATAAATAAGCATAAATATATATATAATCATGTTTTTTGTCAAAATTTGACAACAAATGATTATATAATAAATTAGAGTAATTAATTAATTATTTTTTTTTAAATGTACTATATATTATAGATATTTGGATTATCTAAATATTGTATATAGAACTTGTTATCCTATCAAGCACCATTTAAGCGTTAATTAAAACGGTCACTACTCCCTCCTCTGCCACTACCCCCTTTCCTCCCCTACACTGTACACTAAGAGTGTTTGAATGTCTGAACATTGATATAAGAATATAGTAGCCTATTACTAGAATAGAAATATTTAATAAATTAGCTTATAATTATGCAAACAAAAAACTTTTTGGTGCAATATTTAGCCTTCAAGAAACATTTTAAAAAAGTGAAAAATAATAATCTCGAAAATCATAGAACAAATTTAATCTCGAAATCGTGAGCGCATTGATTGGTTAAATTCAATATTTGAATTTAACAATATATAATTATTTTTAATTGTTGTCTTTATTATACCATATAATACTATATACCACATAATACACATGTATACATATATCTACGAGATATATCTATATACATGTATCTACGTGATAACAGTACGCTTTCATTTTTTAGTGGAAAGGGAATGTCTAGGTTAAAATTGCATACTTATTTCGATGTGTATCGTCTCTTTTTAATGAAATCTGGCATTCGTCATCTTTATCATATTATAAAACTAAAACGTTAATAAATAAATGTAAACACTACATTGCTAAAGTCCCTACAAAAATCTAAATCTACAAAATATTATAAACACCAGGAGAAATGTGAAGTTTCATTCGATATTTATATTTGCAAGTGGGTAGATTTAAATGCCTGTCGATGCAAGAGATAAGATAGAGTGACGCCTATTGAACGATCATTTATCCTCGATCAGCTTAACAAACGAGAGCTGTTGATACAGACCTATTCCACAGAAAGTTTATATATGATTATAACGTACTTTAATTTAAACAAATCGCATAATTAGAATATTGATTTAACCTTTTTGTTTACATCAAATTAATATTGTATATTATATATACATATATATATGTATGTGTGTGTATGTAATATCTAATGAATATATCCTATAGTATAACAAAGAATGATCATACAATAATATATAAATAATCATTATATGAATAGATTACTATGAAATATTACTATGATACATTACTTGTAATTTATTAATTATAATAAATTTAATTTTTTGTATTTAGCTTGACTTTGAATACATTTTAAAAATATAAATTTATATTTTTTTGGGATTTCAACACTTTAGCGGTAAATTATAAGATATTTTCTTTAGAAAATAATTAAAGGGGGACACAGGGCTCAGAAAAAATAGTTCTTTTTGACATTTTTAGGCATAAAACACTGATATTCTAGTGATTTTATTATAATTGTAATAGATTTGTAATATATATATATATATATATATATATATATATATATATATATATATATATTAATATATTATCATGTATATATCAATTAGTGATATCATTTTTATTTATCAACAATTTTTTTCAAGTTTCAATAAAAAAAAATCCTATACAATTTTGAAAAATATTCTAACATTTTGTTGTTGGTATTATCGAGTAAATTGTTATATTATATACATATTCTGACAATTTCATTCTACAATATCCATTATTAATATAGAAAATAATCAAAAAACCTATTTTTATCCTAATGGCCTATCTTTTTACATGTTAAAATTTCTGAAAGGCTTTGCAGCACCAATATTTAACCAAATCAAAAAATTAATAATATGATATTACAATATCCTATTGTTTATGAGTTTTACTTACGCACTTTAATTCTTCTCAAAAAGCATGACCTACATCACCTTTAGTTCACACGCACATTGCGCGAAATAGGACGCGGGTTCGAACCTCGTCCGTATCATTAATTAATTTGATAAAATATGTCTTAAAATATTATTTAGAAGTGATCACAATTGTCTATAAATAAATGATCTGCTCTCGTTAAAACTACGGATGCCTTAACATGAGAGCGGCATCGAAGGGACATTATATCCATACATGGTTATAAGTGAAAACGTCACCTAAGTTACTGGATGGGATGAATGACTCCACCAAAAATTATCATCTTATCAGAATTAGAAAATTTAGAAAATAAATTACTGTATATCTTACCAAGATTCTATTTAATTTCCTCTCAATATACTCTACGAATTTTAATTCCTATATGTCTGCTCTCCTACAACTATATTCCCTTCCATCTGTTAGAAATCCTGCTTATAATATTCTATCTACCCCTATTATCAGTCATTTAACAAATTATTGCCTGGCCCTTAGTATAGGTTCTAAACTATAGAATTAACTCCCTCTATTATATTACTTTTATTGTTATATATACACACTTTTGAGAAATCATGTATTATTTATTTAAGTGCCTAAATAAACATTCAATATATAGGATATTCTATATATATATATATATATTGAATGTTTAATTAGACACTTAAATAAATAATAAATGATTTCTCAAAAGTGTGTATATATAACAATGACGTAATACATATATGTATTTACATTTGTTTGTCACGTGCTAAGACGACCACTTCACCTAGTGCTGTACACCGCACACTGCGTACTGTTACTCATCGCTAGGGATTAGTCATCGCTAGGTGTCGCTAGTCATCTCGTACCGGAAGTAGTAATCCTCCTTCTCCTCCTCATCCTCATCAGTGCAGTTCACGTCGGTTAGTTTCCTTCGTTATCATCCCCATTATCACCCCCATTGTTATCCCCATTGTTATCCCCATTGTTACCCTGATTATCATCTCCATTTTTATCCCCATTTTTATCCCGAGTGTTACCCTCATTGTTACCCCCATTATCACCCCCATTGTTATCCGCATTGTTATTCCCATTGTTACCCCCATTATCACCTCCATTTTTACCCCCATTGTTACCACCATTGTTATCCCCATTGTTATATCCATTATCAACCCCAATGTTACCCCCATTTCTATCTCCATTGTTACCACCATTGTTACCACCATTGTTACCCCCATTATCACTTCAATTGTTACCCCCATTATCACCCCCATTGTTACCCCCATTATTACCACCATTGTTACCCCCATTATCACTTCAATTGTTACCCCCATTATCACCCCCATTGTTACCCCCATTATTACCACCATTGTTACCCCCATTATCACTTCAATTGTTACCCCAATTATCACCCCCATTGTTACCCCCAATGTTACCCCCATTGCTATCCCCATTGCTATCACCATTGTTACCCCCATTATCACCCCCATTGTTACCCCCATTATTACCACCATTGTTACCCCCATTATCACTTCAATTGTTACCCCCATTATCACCCCCATTGTTACCCCCATTATTACCACCATTGTTACCCCCATTATCACCCCCATTATCACCCCCATTATCACCCCCATTATCACCCCCATTGTTACCCCCATTATTACCACCATTGTTACCCCCATTATCACTTCAATTGTTACCCCCATTATCACCCCCATTGTTACCCCCATTATTACCACCATTGTTACCCCCATTGTCACTTCAATTGTTACCCCCATTATCACCCCCATTATCACCCCCATTATCACCCCCATTGTTACCCCCAATGTTACCCCCATTGCTATCCCCATTGTTACCCCCATTATCACCCCCATTATCACCCCCATTATCACCCCCATTATCACCCCCATTGTTACCCCCATTGTTACCCCCATTGTTATCTCATACGTAAGCGCATCACCCAATGTACACTGTCACACATAACGCCGTATAACTTAGCGTATTTAGTAGTTAGTATCTAGTGTCCCGTAGTTACGAGTCGCAACCCGCTGCTTTTTAAATGAACTGCATTTCAACCAGATGCGATTTAAATTATGGTGGGTTGCGACCCGCTGCTTTTTAAATGAACTGCATTTCAACCAGATGCGATTTAAATTATGGTGGGTTGCGACCCGCTGCTTTTTAAATGAACTGCATTTCAACCAGATGCGATTTAAATTATGGTGGGTTGCGACCCGGTGCGATTTAAATGAACTGCATTTCAACCAGATGCGATTTAAATTATGGTGGGTTGCGACCCGCTGCTTTTTAAATGAACTGCATTTCAACCAGATGCGATTTAAATTATGGTGGGTTGCGACCCGGTGCGATTTAAATGAACTGCATTTCAACCAGATGCGATTTAAATTATGGTGGGTTGCGACCCGCTGCTTTTTAAATGAACTGCATTTCAACCAGATGCGATTTAAATTATGGTGGGTTGCGACCCGGTGCGATTTAAATGAACTGCATTTCAACCAGATGCGATTTAAATTATGGTGGGTTGCGACCCGCTGCTTTTTAAATGAACTGCATTTCAACCAGATGCGATTTAAATTATGGTGGGTTGCGACCCGGTGCGATTTAAATGAATTGGGTTGCTACCCGGCGCGTTTTAAATCATGGTAATTGGTTACATCCTATTTGGAATTACATTTTAGGTAACGTATTGAACCTATTTATGTATTAGAGTAAGTTAAAATACAATACTAATAGCTTAATTGTACAACTTTGTAGCGATTCGTTGTAACCGTTACTTACCACGAACAGTAATGATTCACTAACCCATGACCATAATCTACATAGTATTAACGTTTTTGAATACATTACAATACTATACACCTATACAATAGTAACAATTGCTTATATTCATTAAAGTTTAACTATTATTTGCAGTGTATGATATGCCGATAACTTTGTATACCATTATACCTATAATAGAATGTTCTATCGATACGATTATTAAATATGCATAGCTAATATAATACATACTATATACGTGTATTAGTAATGTGAAATTGTAGTGAAATAGTAATATTTAGTCACGAAGCATTTAAAGTTTAAAATATAAATTTAGGTTTATAAATGTTATCTTCAATATTTAATATAATGCGCACTATCTTAATGTTGTTGATTTTATACTCACAATAAAAAAATGTATATTAATATTTAAAATTAATTATTTATTTGTATAATATCTATTGAATGTATACAATACACCTAGTAGGTTTACCTATACCATTTTTATATGTATTATTAATATAATATCTATATTTCATTTATAAATCTTTCAACTACACCTAGGAAATATTAATGGAAACTAATATATTAATGGAAACTAAAACTATAGAAAAACGCCGTTTTATAAGTATTTATATCGACAAGTATTTACAAAAACGAAATTAACGACATAACCTGTATATATATATTATAATGAAGTATATCATAACAGTTTGGAAAAGTTGAAACCTTCCTGTTATTAAAAAAAATGGTATTTAAAATAAGTTTGATACATTCAATGGTACAAAATATTTAAAAAATGTAATAATATAGAAAATTATAATAATGAATATCTAGTATTCTACGGTAAATGTGATATTCTTATTAATATATCATATTCGTTTTACTTTAATATGAATCGTTATATAACAATGAAATGGAATTGCCTCTCAGATAAATCCCTCCTTCATTAATTACCCTTTTTCATTGTTGGGTGATAGAATATACATAGTTGTAACGTATAATGTATTATGTACACTGTACATTGTACACTTTATAACGAGGTATATTAATTGGATAATCCATTGACCGCTGAAGGACAGGGACATATATATGCATAGTAATGTACCTTATAAGAATTATGTTTCATTATGGGAATTTATGCTAAATACGATCATATATATGTGCGTGTGATTATGTAAAGTTGACCTAGTGACATTAGTTGACCTAGTGACATTAGTTGACATAGTGACCTTGTTTGACCTAGTAAAGTAAAAGGTGGTCGCAACTTAAAGCTCTCCTAGGTGTTCAGCCTAACGTCGTTATATAATATCACCTATGTATATCTACGGAAAACACGGTAATCTATAGACCTAGTAGTAGTAATGGCCGCTACTCTAAAGTAACGCGTGTACGTTGTAATCTCTAAAGTAACGCGTACCTCATGTACCCGTACGCGGCATTCCTATACCGAGTTATAACTAGTTAGATAGTATACTATACCGAGTTATAATTCGGTATAATATACTATAGTATACTATCGGCCGGCATGATAGGTTGATTATTGTAATCCAATTCTCAAGTCTATATGAGTGTTTATACGGTGATATATATATCTGCTCATATCTATAGATCTATAGATATAGCACAATCAGGTAACATATCAATCATTATGCATTTATATATATATATATATATATATATATCTCGGTTTATTTTTGTTAATACAATTTCTATTTTAGATGAGCACCTCGACATAAAGCACCGTCAATCTAACCCCGGTGTCAGGTGATACCGAGACATGCGCATCCGTATTGTTTACACGTTGATATGGGTGATGTGTATTCAACAGCTGACTCTTCATCAAGTCGAAGCCAATCCCGTAAAACTTATCTTTAATTTACTGAGGTCGAATAGATTACGAATGAAAGCCGTCAAGAAATTGGTTAGATGGTCGTCAACAACAATTGCATTGCATATTCATATATATATATATATATATATATATATATATATATATATATAATTATAAATAATGTTAATATTACTTTTTGTACAATTGTAGATATTATAGAAAATTATGAATAATTAATAATTAGTTTGTAATTAATAATATTGTTTTAGATAATACAGTATAAACTATTAACGATAGAGAATGTTTTTGATCGATAAAGTCTCCGTATCAACATCCGTGTAAACATCCGTGTAAACATCCGTTTAAACTAGTTTGTGTAATGATGACAACGCAATACGTAGTATGCGTACAGGTTTAGTCATCGTTTAGGTATGATGTAAACATGAATAGCATCTCCATACAGCGGTAGTAACTAACGGTGATTCTCAACTATATGTGATATGGGTATACATCAATTTATATACATTGTACATTATATATATATATATATATATATATATATATTATACACCTATATATATACATATGTATATATATATATATATGTATATGTATATATACCAAGATATACGTGCATACCTCTGCACATGTATGTTGTATTCAAACACTCCACTATTGTACAACGAAGTGTGTGCTAGACAAACAGACACGTGCCGTTAGTTTAATGAACAATAATCTCGATTGCGTAATGCAATTGCTACGCATAATCTTCGACGTCGAATTAGTTATGTATAGGGGCGCTGCAACAGGGGGGGGAGGAGGGGTATATGCCCCCCCCCCCCCCCCCGAACTTTAAAATCTAAGTGGACCTCATATGTATTGGTCCCCCCTCACTTTTACCACAACATTTATTTTGATTGGTTGGTCCTTAAACCTCCTACATAAAAAATCGTTCCAGCGATCCTAGTTATTTATTATTAAGAAGGGTTAACGTTTTTCTTATTTTAAACAACAAATGAAAATGGAAATTATTTTTCGATAACAATTTGTTACGGCGTAATAATAGAAGCCTATTTATGACAAATATTTCTAAAAACACAAATTTTATATTTTTATATTTAACTTTAGAAAATATCGTCATAGGGTTGTCGCTACTAATAATCATGTACACACGATAATATGCATAGGTGATTGTTGTATGGTCACGTGTCTATTGTACGTTATGGGTGAAGTGTGCGTGTACACAATGCATTGTGTACCCGAGGGTACTAAACCAATGCTTCTAGCTAATGTATCGATATTTAACTACCACACAACGTGTCAATATTTACTCTGATTCATTATCGTATCATATTGAATAGTTATTATAAACACAAGTGCGCATACAGGTGATTACTAGTATTGCACGTGATCCTGTTATTACTATACACACGCGAACCATCGATATAAAGAAAGTGCATATATGTATATATATATATATATATATATATATATATATATATATATATATATATATATATGTGTGTGTGTGTGTAATACACTGTGGGTGTTGTATATGTATATATATATATATATATATATATATAATCGATATAAAGAAAGTGGATAAGCAATTAACGCACGCGATACATGTAAAAGATAGATACGCGAATGGCACTTTTATCGATAAATTAACAAAATGGCGTGATCAGTGATTTTGATCGGTATATTAGTCATATTATATATTATATATGTAAAATATTAAAACAGTTGGCTTTCCGTCGAAATATATTAAAGTGTCTTCTATCTATAGATAATCTAAATCTAGTGTTATATACATATATATATATATATATATATATATATATATATATCAATGGATTTAGATTATAAATATCAATAAAATAGTATTATATCTTCAATTTAAATAAGCAAAATTACGAGGAATGTCGATATGATATATTTTAAATATATAATTTTATTTTTAGTATAGATAGTACATTACAATTGTTAGTAATTATCAATATATATATATATATATATATATATATGTATATATGTATATATAAATAATATTAAATTAAAATTTAGTAGGTCTATTTAGTAGTGGGCTGCGACTGCAACTCCTCTATCGCAAATTGCCATACACTACATGCAGTCACTGTAGTACAGTGTGTACATGCAATTGCTTATCCACTTTCTCACTATATCGATGATATGAACCCATATAGCTAGAGAGAAAACTGTCTCTTTATCTCCACGTATGAACCCGACCACTTGGATGTAGACGCACCAACTGTAGACTTATTCGAGATACCACGTGACGTGTACTAAACACTACCGTATAGTGGTACAATTATGACTAAGTGGTCATATATGAATAATATATTATATACGACGTACGTGTAGACAGGTTGTCCTTGCTTGTGTCCTTGCTTGTGTCCTTGCTTGTGTCCTTGCTTGTGTCCTTGCTTGTGTCCTTTCTTGTGTCCTTGCTTGTGTCCTTGCTTGTGTCCTTGCTTGTGTCCTTGCTTGTGTCCTTGCTTGTGTCCTTGCGTGTGTCCTTGATTGTGTCCTTGCTTGTGTCCTTGCTTGTGTCCTTGCTTGTGTCCTTGCTTGTGTCCTTGCTTGTGTCCTTGCTTGTGTCCTTGCTTGTGTCCTTGCTTGTGTCCTTGCTTGTGTCCTTGCTTGTGTCCTTGCTTGTAAGGCGAGGCGAGATCACTTGGATGAGTAAACATGCGTCAATATATATTTATTATACAGCCTACTATTGGCCTATATGCCCTATATAAGCATATAAAAGGCGTATATGCCTATATAAGCTAAGAGTATACCCGCCTATAGGCTGTATAATACATTTTCATTTAAGCCATGCAATATTCAAATAACCTATAGGTTATTATATAGGTTATACCTATTATCATCTACGTTAACTATAAGTTATCGGAAAATAAAATTAAGACAATTGGGTGTGTAATATATATACATTCAATGTCGTACTTAAAATTGTATAAACTTGTCACTGTTAACGTATTACCGAAGACCATGTACCTGTACCATGTACTGCGTATGGCTATGATATTACTGTACGATATACGATACACGAATTAGATCACTTCGTCGCTTGGTCATTTCGTCCGCAAAGTAACCATTTATTTGGGAAGTAGTGGCTTAATTTTTCGGACGAAATTACTCAACCCCCAATACACGAATACACACCGCCGTATATTAACATAGTGTATTACTTCATTCGAGAACTAATTATAATTTATAATAAGGACACGATGTCCTTTATACATCGCAACGATATCTGTGTTACGTTGTGTGGTCTTTGCATTACCTTGAAACCATAGACATTATAATTGGTAACCTAATTATAATGTCTATGATTGAAACTGATGTTCACTGGTAATATGTTAAATGCATTTAATAAATATATATATATATATATATATATATAGTTATATTTAAGTATACAAAATGATTGTTCAAAATTAACTAATAATAATATAATATTGGAATAAAATGAAAATAAAATATGTATGTATATATATATATATTAATTCATTGTAAAAAACTGAAAAATGTAGTCCATTAGAAACCTATTATAATATGTATTTAATAGTATTGTTGAATTTAGATTAATATATATATAGTTACAATATATATTAATAGGTGCATTATATGTTACATAGTATATACAATACGAATATTTACAGGGCCTGTGTCTCAAAGATAACGAGAAACTATTTTCCTTATGTCTGGATAAAAGCGTTAATCATGTTACCGATAAATTGTGTAATAAAAAGAATATTAAAATGATGAATACGTGTCATAAAAAGTCTAAGTTATAGCGGGAAGTATTTCCGGTTATAGTAAGTCCTGACAATAGAATAATACCTACAGGGGTACTTACAGATCTCGCTGGCTTACAGACGAGAGGAATATCATACCGAATGTACACACTATTAATTCTAAATAAAATTGTAAGATTGAATTATATTTCATTTCATTTTTAAATCATTTATATCCTACTGTATTTATTTACGAATAGCTATAGTTAGGGTATCCATAGATAGTCTACTTTTCCTTGATTTAAAGGAATGCTAAGCATGCCTGAAACTCTAAAGAATTCTATAAATAAATAAATCTACGTGTTTAAATTTAAATGTATGTTTAATATTATAGAGTAGGTTAGTAAACTTTCCTAATTATATTTAATTGTTAATATCTTACTTACTTAGTTAGTCCATTGACCTGTTGATCGTAGGGGGACATGACTTGACGACGACATGCATACCCTTCTCCATTTGTTCCGGTTGTGAGCAGCATCGAGGACCTCTCTTTGACTCGTGCCAGACCATTTACAAATATTACTGTTCCAGTCTTTCCGAGGTTGTCCTCTTCTTCTCTTCCCTCTTAGTGATCCCTGTAGGATAGTTATGTGGAGAGAATCCTTTATCATCTCATGTCTGAAATAGCTTATTTTTCTTCGCTTGATCGTCGTTAGAATATGTTCTGTTTTCCCACAATTTCTTCTATCGTGTTGTATACAAATACATTTGTTTTATGTTCTCTATGTGATATACTAAGGATATGTCTGTATGATTTTGTCTCTTATTCTTCTTTCTAAGTCTTCTGTCAATGTCCATGTTTCGCATCCATCCTATAGCATAATCGAGATGACTAGTGATTTATATAAGAGTATTTTTGTCTGGATGGAGATCTTATTACTTTTCCATATAGTATTTAATCTTACTAATGCCGATGTAGCAGTGGCCATTCTTATATTTATCTCAGATTCACTTTTACCGTCTTTAGTTAAGGTTACTCATAAATATTTAAATTTATCGACCGTTTCCAGTATTTTCCATCCACGGTTATTTCTCTTAGTAGTTCCACTTGATCTCTTTCATTCACCATTATCTCTTCTCTGGGCTCATTTCCATTCCATATGCTGCTGAGGAAATGTAAAGTTTATTTGTGATTTATTGTAACTCATCCAATATTCCTACAATCAAGTCAATGTCATCTGCGAATCTTAGATTGAAAATTTCCCTACCTCCAATCACTACACTACCCTTATAGTTTTCTAATGCTTCTCTCATTATTTCCTCTAGGTAAATGCTGAAAAGTGTAGGCAATAATAAACATCATTTGCGTACTCCTACTGTCGTTTTGAAGGTTGTACCAGTTGCACCATTTATTATTACTGCGCTCTGTGCATTTGTATAGAGATGTTCTATTAATCAGATCAATCTTTCTTCAATATTGAATTATCTCATCACATTCCATAGACCTTCATGCCAAACTCTGTCGAATGCTTTTTTGTAATCTATGAAATTGTGGTATAGTTTCAAGTCATACTCTATATGCTTTTCTGCCAGTATTCTGCTATTTAATATATGCTCTCGGGTTTTTCTCTTTTTCCTAAATCCTGCCTGTTCTTCTGCCAGTATCTTTTCTTTTTACAGATTCATACGGTTAATTATTCTTAGGAGTATCTTACTTGCGTGGCATATTAGACTGATTGTTCTATAATGTTCACACTTCTTCAGATCTCCTTTCTTAGGTATCGTAATAATTAAAGATTTTGACCATTTATCTGGCCATTCCTGCGTCTTCCAGATTTGTTGGCATAATGTTGTCATAACAGTCAACATTTCTTCTCCACCATGCGTAAATAGTAATAGTAGTAAATAATTAACTGGAATATTATCAACACCCGCCGCTTTTCCTTTTTGTATACTTCTTATAGATTGTTCCACTTCTGATTTAATTATCGGAGGACTAATCTCACTGTAACTGTTTCTGTTACTTAGCAGATTCCTGTCAAGTGTTATTTGATAATTATAAAGATCTTTACGATATTCCGACCATCTATTTAGAATTTCTGTATCATCCTTCACCAATATTCCCTTTTTTTCAATTATATGTATGTCTTCTGCGTTGTATTCGTTAGATCTTTTAGGACTTGGTATACCAAGTCTATAGGCTCGTTTTGAATATCTTCCTATTTTCATGTCATTTTCTATTGCCAAGCATTGATTTTCATCCATTTTTCCTTTGTGTCTTTCATAGATTTTCTTAATATAGTGTTTACACTCCTATATTTTCTTTCATTTTCATTCGACAGTTTCTTTAATGGTTTTAACCTTCTTCTCTCATCACATAAATCTAGTAGCTCATCTGTTATCCATACCTGTTTTTTCTTCATCACTTTCCCTAACGTTATATCTGCTGCACTCGTCATAATTTTGTTCTCATTATAAACTGCGTTTGTAGATTGATTACTTATATCAATTTTTCTTTTATCTCTTTTTGAAATTTTTCTTTTACTTCAGGGTTTAGACGCTTATTCACGTCATATCTTATCCTAGAACATTTACCTTTTTTTGCTACGTTTCAATTTTATTTTTAGGTTACATAATACTAAATCATGGCCACTGTATATATCGGCTCAGTGGTATGTTCTTGTTGATGCTTTATTTATACTGGATTTAAATCCTTTCGGTGTTAGTATAAAGTCAATTTGGCTGTGCATTTTACCATCTAGAGAATGCCATGTACTTTTCCTAGAATTTTTTTGAGGATGAATAGTATTAGCCAATACGAGTTTATGTTTCTGTGCAAATTCTAGTAATCTGAAACCTCTCTCATTTGTCTTTCCTAAACCATATCTTCCTATGGCATTTGACCATGCTTCATACCCATCTCCTCCTACTTTCGCATTCCAGTCTCCTTGAATTATTATAAAATCTTTATTTGGTATCGTTATTAAAGTTTTCCCTATTAGTTCATAGAACTCTTCCACTGTTTCATCATCGTAACTGTTTGTTAGAGCATAAACCTGAACTACACTAAGATTCATTGGTGATGCTGATATTCGTAGTAATATTATTCTGCTCGATATTTGTTTAATATTCATCACTGATTTTACCAATTCTTTCTTTACGATGAAGGCGACTCCGTGTTCATGTTTGGTATCATTCCCCCTGTACCATATTGTGTTACCACCCTCTTTCATAACTTCTCCTTTGCCTAACCATCTGACTTCTGATAACTCAATAATGTGCCATCTATACTTTCTTAGTTCACATTCTAATTCTATTATTTAACCACACTGCTGTAGGGTGCGTACATTCCATGTACCTATAGTTGTAACTTCCTTAATAATTGCTTTTATTTTATTCCAGTATCCAATTTAGCACTGTTATCCTGGACATATTATCAATAATTAGCGCGGTCATTGTTATTCCGGTACTCAGCCGACTCGGCAGGTTGTTTCGTGTTGTTGTCATTTCATGTTATTTCATTAGGATAAATAAGTTTAGTGGCGCCTAACCCCTCTCAAAACTGTGTTTTCCCCTCCATAACTTAGCCCGCTATACAGCGGTTACCAGGGTTTGGTGCGTGGAGCCGTTATGTAAGAGTTTAATGACATATATTGTCACCCCATTAAACCCCTAATTATATATATTACATTATAGATATATGTATAAAATAAATTATAATACAATGAATACAAATATATTAGTTAAATAATATAACACATTAAATCTTGTGAATTGGTTAATTTATATTATAATAGGTTAACATAGATTAACTATAGGTTACATAAAGTAATGATAAATATAATTTAATTTGTATGGTTAAATAACTGTAATAGGTACATTCTTATATTGGAATACACCTTAATAGTATATTAACTCTGGCAGTAAATATAAATATATATACATATATATATATATATATATATATATATATATATATGCACTTGCATATGATCTACGTTATATACAGATGATATATGTGTTTAATATACGAATACGTCTATATATGAACTTAGATCATCAGGAAGGTCATTCAATCATCGAGGTGCTGAAATTTAGAATTATACTTCGCCATAAGACCGTTAATGAACTGCACGATCAATTTTAATTATGAAGGAAACACCGGGCTGTTACCTTATACATTTGCTAGATATATATATACTTATCTTACCAGGTCGGTCTTGCTCGGTAATCCATGACGTGATTTTTTTCCAACCTTCTATATCCTCCATCGCTGTTTTCATATCGTCTATTATTGTAAGATTCGTATAGTCTTTGTTGATCGATGTCTGTTTTGCTGGTCGTCCACATTTTCTTTTACCATGGTGTGGCTGCCAGAGTATTAGATCGATTACCAGTTCATATGTGCTTCTCCAACAGTGTCCGACAAACCTTAATCTTTGCATTCGTATTTATTTGCTGATTTTTGGTATACCATCATTATGGTGTACCACCATGATGGTATATATACATATAGTGTTTATTTGTTAGATAATCTCTCCCGGATTAATTCGTTACAGCACGAAGCATACGAATGTAGGCTCCGTCAATCTTCTTTTCTATCGATTATGTTAGAGTCCATGTAACGGATCCGTAAACAAGTACGGATTCAACTGCTACTCTGAAAAAGTATCTTTTGAGATCTTCACTTAACTTTGATTTCCATATTGATTGCATGCTATTTAAAGCTGCCCAGACTTTAGTGATTCTTATATTTACATCTCTGTCAGTTGACTTAATATAACTTCCTAGATATTTGAAGTCTTCTACTCATTTTATCATAATTCCGCCTATACTTTCCATATTTATGTTATTGTTCTGGTTGAAATTGATGCATCAATACATGTATTCTGTTTTATCAGTATTGGTATTAAGTTCAATTTTTGTTGCGGCTAGTGACATTTTCAGTACTAGAGTATTGTCATATTTTAAGGTATTACTTGTTACGGCAATATCGTCTGCGTAGTCTATGTCGATAATTTGTTCTGCGGGATATCGTCTGCTTCTTCTTTCAGTTAAAGTAAATCCGAGTTCTTTGTCATTGTTCAAAGATGTTTTTAGAATATAGTCGAGGCAGATTATAAAAATAAATGGTGCTAGTGTGTCTCCCTGTAATACTCCGGTGGTAATCTCGAAGAAAGGTCTATCTCCATATATATATATATATATATATATATATATATATCCAAGTAGCGTATACATGATTCTATGTTTGGTATACATCAATTTAGTCAAGTTAGTTATTGACATGTGGCACTTGTGGGCGTGACACTATGTCTTAATCAACGCCTATCTGTGTTTCTCAAATTTTAATATATCAATATTAGTAATATTTATTAGTTTTTAAACTTAAACACACTATAAATGTATCGTAATATTAATGGAATGAAAATGTAGTTGTTTTCTGATTGTTCTAATATCGTGAATAATAATGGAAGCAGAACGAATATATTATAGTATATAAACTATAACTGAATATACCATTAATATATTTAACATAGGTGAATATAGGTAAGTAAATAAGACCAATACCTATTATATCTTGAAGGTAATTAAATGTAAACAAATATATATATTCATAATATGACAATATATATATTCTTTTTAAAATATCATTTTTGTCCATCTGTTGTCATTGATTACTATACTAACATGTCATAAATATGTGTGTTACTTTGAATAAAAACGTATCCCTCAAACTCCTAATATATATAAATATTCCAACTATCAAAATCCATCACATATGAATCTATATCACCCTCTTGCAACTATCCAAATACATTAGCTCGTTCTTTCTCGTATGTATTTTTTCTCCTACCTACTCTATCAACTACCGAACACTTCAATGTCAACCGTACATCGCATAATTCGTTCAACTATATATTTAGGGTATAATGACCTCCTTTATATTCGAATCTAAAGCGGTGAATACGTGTATATTGCATATACATAATATGTTCTCCATTAATCGCTTTGATAATTCCACTGCTGCCTTCCACCAACTCTTATCTAAATAGTCATTTAAAAAAAAGTTCCATCTTAAATTTCTTTCACTCATTCATAAATCTATATATTCTCTCTCTCTCTCTTTTTTATATGACTTATATGACTTATCTATTAACACTGAGACGTCCAATAGCCTCGTTGCGTTTTAATACCTATATGTCCCTACCTTTCCCTCACTTATCAACCCTATATTGTTCCACCCATATGGAACTAAAAACACTAAAAACCTCCGTTAGATTCATCAGTCTACTCACTTCTTATAATGTATATATTAAATATATCATCAATGTAATATTATTACTATTAATTAATTTAAATTCCCATATTTCATTACTATTATTTATAAATTATTTTAGTATGTTATCGTTTGGTTTTAATTATTTTGTATGTGTTGTTATCATTCGTTATTATCTATATAATATAATTAGGCGCATCTGCGATAAGTACATATTATACGTATCAATATATCATAATCGTATTATCTATGAAATGTGTTAATGTTTTCATAATCAGTAAGATTCTAACGCTATCTTACGATATCCTACACATAAATGTTTAAAATATATTTATTATAATATATCTTTTAAATACAAATATTTAAATTAATAATATAATGTTAATACTAACTTATATATGTAGTAGAATATATTTGTAGTGAGATTTTGGCGGGTGTTTATAGGACGATTAATCATGCTAGCCAATCCGTGAGTCTGGTTTCAGTATATTATAATAAAGCTATATAGCTGAAGATCTATAACATATCGACAAACTTATCTCGGCCAACGAGATGTAAACTTATTTGGACTAAAACGATGACTATATTAGTAGTGATATTGTGAATATATCGAATACAGACGTCCCTAGTTCATAGGCTCCCATACTTTTTATTCTTCTGACCCATTTCTAAAACTTCAAGTCTACTAGTATATAATGGCACAAATAATATATTTCAGTTAGATTGATATATTAATAATTTATATTTAAATTTATAAATTAAATTATCATATGATTGTGATTTTGTGAATCAAAGCTATAAAGGGGATATTCCACTATAGTATTGTATACAATATTGACCGCAACTTGCCGTAAATATTGTAACTTTAAAATGATTTACTATCAAGTTAACTACAATTGTAGTGGGATACCTCCTTACTTTCCGGCAACTTGCTTGGAATATAGTAACTTTATACCATTACAACTTGATAGAAAATCGTTTTTAAGTTACATTATTTCCGGCAAGTTGCTGGAAATACTTGTATTGGGATACCCCCTTTACACACCCTATCAACTAGACGTAATTAATATTAAACCTTTACCGCTGCTGATAATAGTATCACCAATAAAATATAGTTAGGTTTATCTATTTTTATACACTATAGTATTTTCATTTGTCTATTAAATATCATGCAAAATAAGAGTAGGCCTAATAATATAGCCTATACTGTATAGGCTTATAGTATACTCTACTCATAGATATGTATAATATTTAAAACCAAAGTATCCAATTTCTTTGTTATATATTTGCAATTAACACTTATTTTTCATCACATACCTATGTTAATTAATATGTTTTTACCATTGGGGTACTCTCATAGAGCTAGAGAGAAATGTCTCTCTAGCTCTATAGGTACTATAATGTCTATGGTTTTTAACTATTAAATAGCATAATCTTTGTTATTATGAAAACCCGTCATTGGTTGCCAATGAAATAAATTTATTTATTTTTAATATTTAAAAATGTTATTTCTTGACATATTCAATATAATAATGATATTATATTATTTTACTAATAAAATAAAAACTTCCAAATATATCAATTATCAAATGATATATTATGTAAATATGGTTAGGTTAAACATTAATTATTTTAAGTTATATAACTCGCTCATTAATTGTGCCTACTATTGGATGGTACGGACGGTAGGCAAAAATTAAATACATATAAATAACAAAGTTCAAGCGTGTCTCTCAAGGCGTGCGTCGCGAGAATACATTATTCGTAGTTACTAATTACTTTGGGCGTTGTTCATCACTTTATTCGGCTCACTTCGGGATATAAACCAGCTAAAAAAACGGAAATAAACCAAATAAATCAAACAACCAAAAATATAAATCTGAAAATATTAATTATCAATTAAAATGAATGGTGTATACGTATATTTTTATAAAGGCATTATTCCATATATACATGTTTCTTATTTATATTTTATTTTCGTGTGCACTAGAGATTATAATACATTTTCGTATCGCACGCCTTACGCGCGTGAACTTTGCTATTTATAGTTATTTAATTTTTGCCTACCGTCCATATTCCCCCTACTATTAATTTAATAGTTAAATAATTTTAAATTTAATTTAATAATTAAATTAATAATCATTTATTATAATTATTTAATAATTATGTTATAATTATAATAATTATTATAGTTATAATAATTATAATAATCAATATTTAATATTAATGGTTAATTTAATATACTATTTAATAGATATGCATTACTATAATGAATACATATGGCACAGTTGGAATTTGTTATTCACTGAATAATTCAGTAACCACCGCCGCGTGTCGTGGTAGCGTTAATAATTACGTAATTAATAAATTGTGTGTATGTATAAGATTCACATATGAATTATATGATTAGGCATTAAAAAAGATGAGTTGAGTTTGTATAGGCCTATTAGCCTAATAATTAGGCTCACTTTGGGATTTAATGCAGCTAAAAAAAATAAAGTATAATAAATCTAAACCAAATAACACACAATGATCAATACAAAATATAAATATATTCTATTATATAAAATATAATTGTTAACGTAATTCATAACGCCACCAATCACACGTGTTTACTGAATAAAAATTTTAAAATGTGACGTATATAATGATTCCCTCTATTTGACATTAATTTAATATAATGTACAATTAATATTTTCTTATTTAATATAGGCGTACCGACTATTCAAAGATAATTAAATACATAGGATATATATGCACATATTCCAATAAGTAAATATCAGAATATTCAAATAGGTTAATGCATATAATGCATATAAAGATAGAATATACACGAATATATATATATATATATATATATATATATATATATATATATATATATTTATAAATATATAGTACATATGTTATATCGTTAATTTAATATATGTTATACGGTATATTATTTAAAATATATAAATATTCAAATTTAATAAATATAAATACGGAAATATTAGATGCGAATAAATAAACAGTTATTCAATAAGTAGATAACTTGAATATTAATTATATTACTTTATATATATATATATATATATATATATATTTATATATCTTATATTTATAGTATAAAGTTTACTTATAAGTTATTTTAAATTTATAAGATGCATATAATTAATATGCAAGCTTATATAAATATTAAATATCTATTTACGAGGTTTTAATAAACTAGGCACATAATATTAAATTAAATAACTATGGTGTACTAAGCACATTATTTTGGGATTTATTTTGGTATTATTTCGCTTTAATGCAGCTAAAACACCAGAAGAGAAAACCCAACCAAATTAATCAGTAAACATAAATTATGATTCATAATATAAATCAATAAATATATATTTATTATATTTGAATATTTAGACATTTTAAATAATAGCTATATATATCACCGTATAACATATGTTAAATTAATGATATAACACACACACATTATATATGTGATTACATATTAGTATATATTCTATATGTCTATATATGCATTATATTCATTTACATATTTTAATATTTATATACATGACCTATATATTTAATTATCTTTGAATATTTAGCCAAGCCCATATTAAATATTAACATAATTTTGGCGATCAACCAGGATATGCCCACTGTAAACAAACATATTATCAAGACCTCCTATTACCTCGCAGGTTTTAAGAGGTATTGATAATATTTACATCTTCGCGACACTTTTTGAATAATGTCGATTTTTAATCCAAAATCCTTAAACGCTGTTCACATGAGAAATCTATTCCGGTAATTTTGCAGTAGAATACTTAAGAATTGCCGAATTAAAATAATGTATTAATTGCGACTAATTATGGCTTTATATTAAAATATGTCGGTAATAAATCGGAAGAACGTTGTAACATTGCGCATAGTCTTCACAACTTATCTTTACCGTTACGCTGTCATGTAATAACATCGAATAATGGTAATATAATGGTAATATAACGTGATACCGTAGTAATAATAATATATGTATAGACTATTGTGAATGTGAATTGATGATATTGAATTTATTAGCACTAAAATAGGGTCATGTAGACCCCTTCGCTCGTGCGGGAAGAAAATAATAATAAAATAATAGTAATACGATAATAATTTTATAATAATATACATTCAATATACCACGGACAACAATACTAAATAATATAAAGGACTATTATATTCAATCGTATTGACAAATATAAGTTCGCGCACACACTACAATGTAAAAGTCGTTAGAGCCGGCCATACCTTCTCAATGTTATACTTATTTTTGCTACTTCACGGCATACACACCCCTTCCAACTAGTCTGTATGAGTCACGAATCATGATTCATGACTCATGATTAAACCTACGTACATAATCTACATTAGGAGAAACTGTATTCCGAATGTGTAGATTTAGTACCTTCCTTCTTAATTTCTAAAGTTCGTTTCCAACTCTAGTATAATTAATCGTAGTGAATTAACTCGTATCGGTCGTATAATCTAATATTAAAATACTTTACGAATAACTATTAAATATAATTGATTCGGTATATGTAAATCACCCACAGTTTAAGTTCCTTATTTAAATGTATAGGTCTGATTCATTTCTCTGTATGAAATTATTTAAATACATCCTTCGTCGCCCTTCAATGCTATACGCCATTATACGTGTATAGGAAATAAAATATGATATGGTCAGCACTGGGTTTGGGAATTTGTCAATGGGGTGGACATTTATATATATATAAAAATGTATATATATATAATATACATTTAAAGATTCAACATTACATCTTGTGTGTATTATAAACATATATATATATATATATATATATATATATATATATATATATATATACTGAAGTTGAGGGAGTTGTACCATGACCTCCTTTAGCTAAAGGTAGCTATGGCTATAGTAATAATATATCTGTCTGCTAAGTTAATAAAGCATGCCGTAGTTACACCCATTAACCAATGCACCTTAACTTAGTAGCCGGGCACGAATAACTATTAATGTGACTAGCATCTTTAAATAACTATATTTTACTTTTACGAAATAACGGGCAACCCTGGTGCATAGGTCTATTAATATACCGAGTACAGTATACCCCTAAGAAGCATAACCATTGATAAATAGTGAAAGCTGAATAACTAGGGTTAATGGATATATGTAAGACGCTTAGACTGCCAATACCACACGCAACGCCTGATCTAGGGCAAACCTCGACGGTTAAATAGTTCCCGATATACGCCGTTATATTAGACTGAGAAAGAACACGTATTTAGAAATAACAATCTAAAATAGTTAATAATATTAAAACTACTTATTTTATTGATCATAATAAATAATTAGATAGATTACAATAGATAATTTGTTCTAATAAATTGATCACGAAAACAATTATATAGAATTATATGTACAAGATGTTTAAGTTTTGTTGGTGGACAATTGTATAGTGTGAAATGTTACAATAGATATTATAATGAGTTTATAATATTTATATTTCTAATGGTTTAATTGTTTGTTTTTAAGTTTTAGTGTATTTCTAGAATATAAAATAGATATTTTCGCATGTGATTCTTAGGCACTCATAGGTGTCAAGAATTTAAATGTTTCTGCGTGTGACCTTCACCATTGGGAAATATGAGAAATAATAATTGCAGTACAATATATAATATACATACAATACCATACAATATATATATATATATATATATATATGTACATATATTATTATTTTTATTTTATTTTGGTGGAGTACTTTCCTACCATCCAAGAACTCGGGAAAATATAACTTATAAGCTATTGGCTTTTCATAATTAATAAAGTAATTAATGTATTATATAGTATTATATATAATTATATTTTTATTTATTTTATAAATAATTTATTATTATAATATTAGAGTTATAATTATAATTAATGTTAACTTATAATTAATAACTAATAACTCTACTAATCCTAATATGAAATTAATATGTATAATATTAATAATTTATAATATGAAATAGTAACATTTTATTTTTCCACATATCTAAAAAAACTCAAAAACCATAAAATCTAAAAAAAACAAAAAACCTAAAAAAACCCAAAATAACTTAAACATGAGAAAAAATATTTTAAAGTTTATTTCATAATTTCAAATTAATTGTGATCTATTTGATAATTTTATATTTAGATTCAATCGAATAGTACTTTGCCTTTCAAAAATGAAGTTTCAAACTGATCGAATAGAATTGTTCTAATTGTTTAAATCCCTATAGGGACGGTGTATATGTATTTTAATTTATTTATTTATGATTTTATTATCTCGAAATAGTAATTGTAGGATTTGATTATCTAGAGATAATGAAATATTAAAATGTAAATCAATAGTAATATAGATTTACAATATATCCTATTTGTATATATATTGAATAACTAATGGAATATCTTGTAATTAAAATCTCATAATTTGTTATTATAACTCATTTTAAACCGTATCGGTTAAATTATTATTAGTTTCAAACATGTATCAATGTGATTATTATTATTTTTCGACATGTATCGATAACATATTGTTAGGTTCTATACAATTAAAATTGTATTCATTTGCAACACTAATATATATATATATATATATATATATATACTTACTTGTTACTTGTTATCCCGTGACTCATAAATCGTAGGAGAAATCAATCGAAGAGGCATCATCAACATGTTTTCTCCAGCCATATCTTTCGTGCACATCTTGTATTAGATCGTTTACATCTCGTTTAGTCCATTTAACAATGTTATCAATCCATTGAGATTTGGGTCGTCCTTGTTTTCGAGTTACTTCAACAGAACCTTGCATTATAGTTTTGCACAGGTTGTTGTGTCTGGAGACATGGCCAAACCACTTCAGTTTGCGACGCTTTAATGTTTTTAGGAGAGGTTCGTAAGTTCCTAACAGCATGGTTATCCTATTGCACACACACACGTTCGTAATCCTATCTTGATATTTGATGCCAAGTAGTTTTCTGTGTGCTTTGCTTTCAAATGCAGATATTATCTTTTGCATTGCCACACTAATCGTCCATTTTTCGCAGCCATAAGTAAGGATAGAGAGCACTAGTGATCGATATAGATTATACTTAAGTTTGAAATTGATGTGTTTGCTGTTCCAAATTGTGTAGAGACGTATCATCGCTGACGTAGATTGGGCAAGCCTTATTCTAATTTCATTATCACTTTTTCCATCGCTTGTAATTGTGGAGCCAACCTAAACAAATTTATCTACTTCTTCTAGCTTATTTCCATACAGTGTTATATCTACAGATTTTGCATTGTTAGTATTTATCATAACTTTGCTTTTTTCAGCACTTATTTCCATTCCATAACGTGATGTACTCTTTGCTAATTTGTCTGTGAGATGTTGGAGTTCTGCATTGGATCCGGCTAGTAAGTCGATGTCATCAGCAAACTTTAAATTCCAAAATGGTCTACCGCCTATATATATATATATATGATATAATTAGTGTACTATTTATAGATTGATAACTAATTAATGAAGCCGTAGCTAGTTAGAAGGCATGATGATGAGCCACCACTGATAATCTCACAAATGTTTTAATATAATGAACTCACAAGAACGGTAACCTCACCTCTGCCCTATGCCATCCCAGGTATAACTTCGTATAGCTATGTACTGCATTCACACGGCTTAAATCGTGTCTAAAATGGCAATAATACAATCACGAGTGAATATTGATGAGAACTAGTGATGTAAATGGTGCCGAGATTAGTAATGCTGGGCCGAGTCATTAATTTTTCAAAAAAAAAGAGCCCAAGCCGAGCTGAGACTAGCTAAACTAGGCCTATAGTCGAGACTCTAACCAAACGAGCCGAAGTCGAGTTGATACCCAAGCTAGGGTACCTGAAACTGAGACTGCATCGATGCTTTAGATCTGAGCATCGCTTACATCACTAATGAGAACTTAGGTGAATCTAATTAATTCTCAATTGCCTATCAATCAGGGAAATCCATATAATTAGGGATGATCCGGTTTATTTTACATAGAATATCACATAATATAACGGCACGATAATAATGTAATAACTAATTGTTGATAGTTTTATTAGTTATCCTTTAACGGCACCATAAATACTAATATATACATTTCTAAATTACCGTGTAATTTCTATAAAATAAATTATAAAATATTAAATAGTGACACATATATTATTTCTTTCACTCATGTATACTTCTCTCTAATAATGACGTCTGCGCGTATATTTTAGAAAACTTTGATTTTACGCTAGACTCATTTGATCATATGTTATTCGTAACGTTATGATCCGAGAATATATATTTGGAGAATAGCGAATATAGCCCCGTTTGTTTTGATTAAGATTGCTGATGTAAAGTTACACATATTTTATATATATATATAGCTATATAATTTAAAACTATAATAACAACTAATTTATATATATATATATATATATATATCTTATAATATATAGTATATTTTCATTATTGAATAATTTATTCATATTAATTCATGTATACTAGAGCTCAAATACTGAAACGAGTATTTTAAATGTAACCCTATACATATCAATTAAAAAAACGGAATCATAATCAATACATACCATATATTTAAAATGATTTATAAATCAATGCAAAATATCGTTTTTAAATTAATAATCTCAATATGATTAATTTCAAGTATTTACATTTTTTATATTAATATTAATATTATATTTATAAAGAAATATAATAAAAGTATATACCCATATAGGCCCTAAACGGTATAGGCCCTATAGGGGTATATACTATATAATATATTTGGAACAAATAATTTAATAGTAAAAAAGTTACCATGGCAAATATAGAAATAATACATATTTCACATACGTCGTATGTGTCATTTATATTATATTGAAATATCTTCATTATCTTGTTATGTGTAAATAATTGATAGTTCTAATAATTTTAAATTTGTATTTATAAAAATAAAAATCTATGTAAACGGTCATTATATAGAAATCTATCATTATGATAATCATCGAAGATTAGATGTAGAGTACTATGAATTAGGAGAAGTAACCATATATTTGTATTTTAATACGGTAAAGTATAAATCTATGGAAGTAGCATTCAAATAATTCTTCAGATTCAAATATGTATAGACTATATGATTGGTTATTCACATAGTTAAATATATATTTTTAAATAGAGAAATTAAATTCCTTCACAATTCCATGATATAAATATCTATTATTTGTGTAATATAAATAATCATGGTAAAGCAATTTTTAAGTTAGTATTTTATGTATTTGAAATATAAATATTGTTTTACAACATTTTAGATTATATATATATAAATATTATAATACTATATTTAATTAGAAAAGAAAAGTAAAAGAGTTGGGACCCGTACCAGAAGTAAAATCGATAGAAAGGTAATCATTTATATATTTAGTGAGCGATATCTAATATTTAAATATATGAAATTATTTAATAATGCTGCATATTTAATAGTAGTTAAATTTAAAATTATTTCTACGAATGTATTTATTTATAAATACATATATAAATCTATATAATAATAGGTAAGGGAACACAATCGTAAAGCAAGACGGGACGCTAAGAGGAATCCTAGTAAAAGTTATTATGTTTTTTAATTTATTATTTATTAATATTTATTTTAATAATTAAATTAAATATATTGTTAATATAATATTGTTATATTATATTATTATATAAATATATATTGATTTGTAAGTCTATTGTCTAATTTTTATTTTATTATAATTTAAAATAATAGATTGTAGAAGTTCCGTATGAAAACCTGCATATATTATTTGTATATAGTAGTTGTGATAGGTGGTGATATATATAATGAACACGCAAAGTGCAATTAGTACTTCGCGATACATTACCAATATGTTGAAGTGTGTCATATATATTAACCTAATATTAAAATATAAATATATATACCATCAGTTTGTAGTACTATTAGTAACCATTTTATAGTAGATTATAGTTCATTAGATTTAATAGATATGTAATTATATTATGTATAATTCGATCTAACAGCTATTATATATAGAAATTATTTGTTCTGGTTTTCATGCGGATCGGATTTTAGGTTGTTAGTTATTTTGTATTTTAGCTACTAACATTTTTAGTATGATAAATTACAGCCTGCTAAATACAATTATTCATATAGTTCAACTATAATAGGCACTCATTTAGTTACTATATTATTAAAAATCAAATATTTACTTGATTATATATTGTATATAAACTCATTCATTATAATAATATTAAAACATATTCGTTTTATATATATTCTCTTTATATATATATATATAAATGTATACAATCACCAATTCGAATAAAGAATTATATGGGAGTTTAGTGCGTAGCTTATTTTTAATATCGTGAAACTTTTGACTATAATCCGAATTTACCAAACTGAATTAAATTACTTACACGAGATCACTGGTTAATAACCAGTGGTGATTGTATAAATTTGTATATATAAAGAGTATAAATATATGTATTCGTGTTATTATATATTTAATATAATATTATAAAAATAATCGTATACCATACTTGTATTTGATATATATGAATGAATGAGATCAGTTTATAGACATACGACATACTATGTATATCAATGTATATCCATACCTATATTTATTATTTATTAAATATTTAAATAATATTAATATAATTATGAAATTTATACTATATAATATAGTCTATATTACACATTATTTTATTTTAATAATATTTTGGCTCATTATCTCGTGATTGAGATATCTAAATATAATATATTTATATGTGTGTGTATTACGCTATTATAAAATCACTAATTTGAATAAACGATATTTATTATAAATTTAATTATTCATAACAGTTATTTCTAATTTGATCATTGTCCTATTTAAAACAAAATATTACTATTAATTAATAAATTAGAAAAATATACAAATTGATATTTTAATTTGATTGTATGTGTACTACATATGTCGTGTTATATAGTATAGTTATATAGATTTTGGGCGACAGCATAGACAAGATATTGATCTTAATCCGAAGCCCTTTAGAGGAAATAATTATATGAATAATTATATATTATTATTATATACTATGATGTTGCGTGTAGCTAGTGGCTATTACAATATATGCGTGTGCGTATTACATAATATTGTATTGTTACTCAGCCGCTAGAAGAGATCCCGGGGTACCTAACAGTCTTCCGTTCAAAGAAGCGATATTAAAAGAAGCCGAAATCAATAAACAAAGGGTTAGTAGCAATAACGTATTACTGTCGTTATCGCCATCCACTACATTAGTGTGTCTGGTTACGGTATCGGTATTACATTGAAACTCTATTATAATATTAGTTTTAACGTATAGCTATTATTATAATATATTTATTATAAAATAACATTCATTATACGCAGTAGAACATGCTTTATTCTATGCGCGTTTATATTAATTGTGTTTTCATGCTACGTATAATCACGTGCTGCTAATTTCTGACTCTACTTTTACATCGATGATAATAATTAAACTTACAAATACATTAAATATGCACGTAGTGGTGTGTTATAATAGTGCAGCAGGATTAGAGATATTTCGTTCTGAGAATTTATGCACTATGTCCGCAGAATTAACCATTTATTTCAGATGAAATGATCAACAGATGAAGTGACCACCCTGTACTGCACACTGATATCGTGAACTATATAGTTATACTATTACTATAGTTATGCTATTAATATAGTTAGAAGAAGAGAGAGAGATGATGAAGAAAAGACAAAAGCAATTCAGGCATCAACAGCAAAATAAGAGTCGCGACCTAACCAGTATGGTTGAAGACGCCGAGAATAGAAGCAAACAATTTGCAACTAAGGTTATCATCATTTAGAAATGTACATGTTTTTATTGATGATTGTATTTCTGTAGAACCGTGAACTTTGATGAATTGTTTTATATCACACTAATTTAAGCATATGCAAAAACTATAACTGGTTATGCTGGGCCCCTATACTTTATATGTATAGAACCCATTTGTTAAGTTTAAATTAACTATATTTTACACTCTTGTTGTCATTGTATGATACTATATAATGTATACATGATAATGAACGTTCTAATATATAGTATATATATAATGTATATTATTAATTTCATTATAATATCAATATCAAACATGTAATTTTATTAACTTTTTAATAAAATTATATAAATTATTATTTATAAAATAGTATAAGTTATGAAATTTCTAAATAGAGTATAATATATTAATTTATATATTTATTTTATTAATTATTTTACAAAAATCACTTGAAAATACATGTTCTAAACATGTTATTATATGTTACATAACATTTCTAAGTAGGTATTATTTAACTTAAATTTAAAATTTTATAAAATTAGAATTATACATTCAAATATTTAAATATAATAAACATATATAATATATATATACGTACACATATAAATGTTAATATCGACATAATGATTATAAAATAATAATATTATATAATGAATTGTTTTAAAAGTTTAACAATCATTAGACTGGTTGTTTGTATGATTATCTTATATGTAAATCGTCTAACAATTATGTGTTTTACACATTTAATAATTACTATACGATTCATAATTATTACGAATACAACTAAAGTATGAGTCTAATGTAACGTACCCCGACACTAGAATGCCTATCTGACGCACAACGTGGACATGTACACGACTAAAGGTCGCGCCATCGAGGGGTCACTTAAAGCCTACTACAAAGAGTTCAAGAAGGTCATCGATAACGCCGATGTCATCCTGCAGGTGCTCGACGCCAGGGATCCTTTAGGGTCTCGGTGCCCCAACGTCGAACAGGTGTGTACCTCTCTCTCTCTCTGCAAGTTGATATCACTAATCTGGGATGAGCCGTCTCAGATATATATATAATAAAATACACACACATATATATAATAAATATATTTCAATCGCATGAATATGAGCCAATATATTATTTAAATTAAAATAATGTTTAATATATACAATATTATATAGTATAAATATGGTATTGACTAGTGATGTAAAATAAAATTTTTATATTCTCTCATTTAAAATGTTTCTTTCGTTTGTTAATCCGTTTTTTTTCTAAACAATATGATCATGGTAATTTATTATATATTATTTTATTAACAATACATAAATAATACTTAATCGTAATTAATGTGATAATAATTCTATACAACTTATGTATATAGTGATGGTATAGAAATATATCTGATATATTATCGGCATTACACTAATTTCCATACTTTTTTTTATCTAATATCACTATTATTATATATATTATTATAGTATCAGTATTTTTTATAAGATATATATATATATAGAGCTAAAATTGCATATTTTATCTATTGTAAAATTAATATTTATAAAAATATAGATTACATTACTTTTCGCTTTTTATTCACTTATAAACCGTTTTTTATTCAATCACATCACCAGTATTGGTGTATAGTGTATAATGGTAATGTATCCTTATAATTATATATACATATATATTAATCATTTACAATTATAGTTCAATTATAAATATAATTGTTGATAATACGATAATTTACATACAATATGTATCCGTTAATGTATACTTTCCAACAATGCTGCATACTCAATAATATTCGCCGATGCCGCCCAAATAAGGCAATATTCGAAGCGCCCGGTAACAAGAAGCTCGTGCTCGTGCTGAACAAGATAGATCTGGTGCCCAGGGAGAACGTGGAGAACTGGCTGACCTACCTACGTAAACAGTTGCCCACTGTCGCCTTCAAGGCCTCCACTCAGTCGCAGAAAGATCACCTGGTACTTATTGGATTATATATTTAGTTACACCGTTTATGTATTGTATTAACTAATATTTATCTGATATAGAATATGATATTGTGTTTAGTTATTATTCAATGGTATTTAGCCACCGAAATGATACAAAACTATAATTGAAAGTGTTTAATTTGTGTGCACAAATATTCAAACACATTCATTAATTCACTACATTTATTATCCCCCATACTATATATATATACCTATGTAACATACTCTTACCTAAATGATGCTACTACAACTTGATAGAAATCCTTGTTAAATGTATATGTTGAACATATTATGTTCATATTACTTTATTATCGGAGTAGTTTATTCGTAATACTTTACAGTGATACTCATTAGAACACCTGCAACTATTGCTCAGAACGTGGGTTATAATGATTCCCTTATCTCAATTAGGAGACATAATTATAGCAATTGTGATTTACTATTTAGTGTTAATGTTTTAGTTTGTGTGTATTCTATGTAAAAATATATTTTTAAAAATATGTATTCAATAATATGGAATTGCATCATAAATTATGATACATAATAGATATTTATTTAGATAGTTATGCTAGTATTCACTTTAATATTATGTACTACCACACATAAACCCACACCAGCATACACCCATCACACACCTTAACACATACATATTCACCTACACACTACCACACACCCACATATGTGTTCACATACCCACCACCTTCACCACACAGTCCCATTGCAAGATAGCCACCGCTACAGCTAGTGACGAGCTACGCAGATCTAGTACTTGTCTAGGTGCAGGTGTACTCATGAAACTGTTGGCTAACTACTGCCGTAACCAGAATATTAAGACCACCATAAGAGTCGGTGTTGTCGGTTAGTTGGGTTGATCCGTCGATACTCTCTATGATTTATCTCACTCTTTAGTTCCATTCACTATCTGTTTTATTTATAATTTGTATTTCCTGTGAATAATATATTATTATAATCAAAATAACATGTATATTTTACTATCCTGAATTTTCTAAAAATTATTTTCATCACCGATTGTACGATATTGACAAATTTAGGAAAAAATTATAATGAAATTGATATTTTAATATTATTTATAACCCTTAAGGGTTACGAAAAAAAAGTCATACATTATTATGTTAGAAATAAAATAATAAAATATTTATCTATCATTTGAACTATAAAGTTTACTTGAAATCGTCATATAAGTATATAGAGTATAAAGAGTACTTTATTGGAAGTACCAATTGATTATATAATTTAAATTATCAGTATTAATTACTAAATAATTGGCTAAATGCTATATAAATTGTGTTTATACTATAGTGGTAGATATGATTGAAATTCATATTACAATTCCAATTGAATGCAACCATTTAATTCAATCACAAGAACATTTCAATATTATAATTTCACAATTTATATGAATATGATATATATTATGAAATATATATTTAAAAGAAATTATTTTAAAATAGATATATAATATGCTATATAAATATATAATGAGAATATCTATTGCAGGTTTCCCTAACACTGGTAAAAGTTCAATAATCAACAGTCTGAAGAGAAGTAGGGCTTGCAATGTGGGTGCAGTCCCCGGAGTAACCAGGTTTGTAGCCTCTTTATCATGCTTGTATTACACTCTTTCTTCTGTAATAGTTACTTTATCATTTTCCAACACTCTGTTTTGTATGTTCAGTAATATATGTTTTATGTCAATGATGGATTAACAAAGATGCCTATTATTTCAGAATATTTAATTATATTTTAAAAAATTTGAAAAATTAGGATAACAAAATTTAAATATTTTAAAAAATCATAATATTTTTTAAATTATTAATACTATATAAATAATTATATTATAATTTAAACATATAATAAACACATTCTATTTATTGATTTAAGGGTGGGGATTTATTGATACTTCTGTTCAATAAATAGTAGATATATATAATCTTATTTTGTATTTATTTATTCAATGCAATATTTAACACAATGATAGATATTATATATATATATTTATAATAATTGCATTTTTTATAGAATATAAAAGAAAATATTTAATATAAATTATGTTTAATTAATAAATTATTATTATTAAAAATAAATGATAAAATTATGAATATTTTAAATTTAACAAATTATTAAAAAAAATGTAAAAAAAATAATATTTTGTGTATTTATAAATATTATAAATTTTCTGAAAGTTTAAATTAATTTAAAACATTATTGAATGAGTTAAGGGGAGGTCGCAGCGTTGAAAACGATAAATTTTCATAAAACAAAAAAAAAAATATTATTCCATAAAACTACCATTTAATAAGTAATTTAGTATCTGTGAAAAAATGGTATCCAAAAACGATCTATAAATCACATAAAAACATGTTTTTATCACCATTCTCTATCTAAAAAAATATATAAGTGAAAAATACAAATGCAATTTATTAGATGATCAATATTTATGCTAGGTGTGTACGCATTAGAGTGGCTACAGAAAAAACTATTGCAGCTTTTTTAATAATTGTTATTGTTATATAGAGAATATATTTATATGAATAATTGCAAAGAAGCATATTATAAAATTATTTATATAAGTTCATTTTATAATCAAAATACATAAAAAAATAAAATGTTATTTATATACATATATATATATATATAATATAGTATATATTGAACATTTTATTCTTTACAAAGATGTATTTGTATAATATGAACATGATAAAAAAAAATTAGATCAATACACTGAATAGTTCTATTGTTAGCTTTATTTGTATATACCATGTATATGCCCATCTGTTACATGTGTTTTTGACTATTCGGGCGAGCGCTGAGACCTCCCCTTAATTATGTTTGAATGAGTTAAATTGGTAAAAAATGATTATTCTGAATAAATTAATTCTAAATATTTACAATATAATTATGAAAAATAGATAATAACAAATCACATTATGTAATAGTAAATAAAGAGCAATGTGAATATGGATTATTTAAAAGTATATATATATATATTATTTATTTTAATTATAAATTCTATAAACGATCTTTTGATTTTTCATTAAATTGTGAAGGTGATTAAATTACATTAATTTTTTTAAATTATTATTGTAATTTATTTAAATGATGCATTTAAGGTTATTTATTTTATAGTTATATTTCACATAACAACATAATTTATATATCATTTTTAAGATGATATTTAATATTTTAATAATATAAATAAAGTTATATTATATATCAATTTTAAATATGTTATCAAAATCAATTTGTATGTAAAAATTTAATATGAAAAATGTATTCCTATATATATTAACTCTTGATATCCCACATACATTAACCATTCCACCCCACCTCACCTCAGACATTCATTAACAATTCCACCTCACTTCAGACTTACATTAACCATTCACACCTCAGTCATGCATTAACTATTCCGCCCATCCACCCCTCAGACAAATGCAAGAAGTAACACTGGATAAACACATTCGTTTGTTGGACAGTCCCGGTATAGTAATGGCATCTGCAGCCCAGGGAGATATGGCTATTCTGAGGAATTGTGTCAAGGTCGAAACTCTCGATGACCCCCTGAGACCTGTGGAAGTTATCTTGAAGCGATGCAATAAGAATAAGGTCAACCGAAGGCAAATGCTTAATATACGTAATGAATAGGATGTTTTATATAATAGATATAGAGTATTAATATCGGGACAAAAATTAAGACTTTAGTATATTTATTAATGTCAAGTTTGATGCCATAGTGGTGATCGACGGCTATATTTATAGGCGTGTGCGGTCAGCCGAAACGGTTGGGCGAGTCCATTAACTAATGGGGGTGATATATTATATATATAGGATGTGCGATTTGAAGAGATAATGTATATAAGGGGTAATAAAAATGTAATTTAATATTAATGTGTTGATGTTTGTATTTTGTGTTTGTATTTGATCAAATGTATTTGTATACAAAATTTAATAAATATTCGTATTTGATTGATAAAGAAAAATGTATTTCTATATGATAAGGTGTATACAAGCCCACCCCGGTGATGATTATAACCCCCCCACCACCCCCCCCCCCCCCACACACACAGATGATGCTTCACTACAACATAAGCGACTATGGAGATGTACAAGAGTTTGTAGCACTGCTGGCAGTACGTCTGGGTAGAGTGAAGAAGGGAGGTGTGCCAGATGTTAATAAGGCTGCCAAGACTGTGCTTCAGGACTGGAACAGGTTACCACCCCGTACCACCGTAAGGGTGATTAGTATTGGTAAATAGACGTCGGCGTTACTTATATATATCTAACTTAAGTAGTGTTATTAAATTACTAATTTTAATTACAATTTCTGTGTTTATGCTGTCAGTAAGTCAATGAACTATAAACATCTATCTCTATCTACAATAGCCACCTCACTAACACTACTAACTACACCTCCCACAGTGGTAAGATTACTTTCTACACAGAGCCACCCCTCGATCAGAAAGAGACTCATCTCGCAGCATCCATAGTCACCGAGATGAGTCAAATGTTCGACATTGACTCCATTATTGCTGACGAGAATGAAAATCTAAAAGGTCAGAGTTCATAGCTAGCAACACACTCGCACATGTGATAAAGCTGTATCTGTATAGAGCTATAGCTTTAGCACATACTTGTTGCGTGTTCCTATACACTGAGATACACACACCTGTACTTATGTGTGTATCGGTGTATGTCAGTTTATTTCTCTTGTCAACAATAGATCGCAACGTGTCTCTTACTAGAACTATTTGTAATGTATAACAGCCCCTCACATATAACCCCTTAATATATAACTACCCCATTAATGTACACCACTAACCCACTAACGTATAACTCCAACCCACTAACCTATAACACTATCCCCCTAACCTATAATACTAGCTCCTGTACCGTATTTAGCTGTTGAACAGTCCATTAAATTTGTCCAGTAATATTGCTTAATACTGTTAACACATCTGTAAGATAGCATACACATCAATACTGACTTACACATCATTAGTGAATCACTAATAGCGAGTCTCATGAATGCTTTAGAATTTGTGATTGCGTGCAAGAATTACGTTTTCACATTACACACACACAGATTTGAGGAAAGCTCAGCCATCAGATATGATTGTGGAGAGTTTGGGAACAGTTCACGCTAAGATGATGGGAGACCACTCTGAGAGTGATGAATCAAGCGAGGAGGAGGAGGAGGAGGATATGGAGGATGAGGATGATGATGACATGGAACAAGATGAAGAACCTGTAGAAGAAATCAAAGTTAGTAAATAGTTATGCAAACTTGATTATTGTATAATTTAAATTCTTATGATAGGATTTTAATTCTTAAAAACTATATTAGCATTGATAATATCAGTAGTGATAATATCTAGTTTTAATATCATACGTTTCTTTATTTGTCACACTAGTGTACTTGCTAAACTAATATTAAGAATGAAACTAGTATATATTATTAGATAGATATGAATTAGTTAATTAAATATAAAAATATTTACGTATATAAATACATATAAAATATTTTTAATTTTATCTCTGAAATCGTAATCAAAACAAACCGGGGTCATATTTGATATTCTCCATTAAATCAGATATAATTGACATATCTTTTTAAAATATAGGTATTTTTTTCTGCTAGGTATTATGTCTATTATGATTAAAATTCTGCTATATGATTGGTATCTCAAAACACAAATAAATTAATGAATATTTAAAAAATTATTAGTAGGCCATTGTAAAACCTAACATTATTATTAATATGAAATTAAATACAAAATCTCATAATATTTTATATAATTATTATAATAGATTTATTTAGCATTCATCAATGAATTAATGATTACTTGTTAATTAAATTAGCATTATCACACAATATAATAGATTATTTGTTATTTTATATAAAATATTATCATTTATTATTTTATATATATTAATTATGTAATATTTATTACAAACATTATTGTTAGTGTAATGCTGATATCTGTATATAAAGTGCCCATATCTGTATATCTAATGATCATATTAGTTATTTATAAGTATTATTTATATATTATATTTATAATAATATAATATATATATATATATATAATAAATTATCATTTTGTATATGTTTAGAAAAAAAACTAATATAATGAACAAATAGGATATAAAAACTATCTAGGTGTATTTTTTAATACACTTAATATTTATTACTTATATATATATATATATATATTATTGTGTATAATACAGATACTAATTTATTATACTAATTAATTATTTCCTATAACAAAGTTATAGTTTTATGGGTTTTATATATTATTAGTTGTTTTATTTCTTGATAAATTTCTTAAATATACCTTTTTGATATATAATATATCTCGTAAATCTAAATAATAAACATCAATGAATTCAAGTCGTTATAACTGAATATATTCATTAATAACAATTGTATTTCATTCCCTGTAATATTTCCACACACTACTCTGGGTTTCTATTTAGTGATCGATAATCTTGACACCGTATACCTACCCTATAGCCTAAAGTGGTGGTGATGGGTACAAAAGGCAAACTGGTCAAGAAACAAACCAAACAACCTACAAAAGCTAAGCCCGGCCCCATCGGTGGAATGCAAACTCTGTCGTCGGATCGCAAGAAAGACTTCAAGAAGATGAAGAAGACCAGAAGGAGAGCAGGTAACTAACTGAATAACATATCAGATTAGGCGCAATAGCTTAGTGGTACAGCTAGCTTTTATAATCTATAGACCTCACGATTAACTATTTAAGGGGATGACCCCGTACATTTTAAAGTGATGATAATTTATTTATTTTCACATTTTTTGTATTCCAAAATAATACTTATTGTAGTGTTTTTTAGTATCTGTAAACAAAATAGATATGAATTCAGTCTAGAAATAGCATAAAAATGTGTTTTTTGACGATACTATTTAAAAAAAAGTAGCTTATTATTTTATTTATAATGAAATCAATATCCATAACTTATATATTTTATTTTATAAAGTTTTATAACTTATAATTTGCCGATTTATAAAAAATAAAAAGTAGAGTGTTTACTTTGAATTAGTCTGTTATTGTAAATTACTGTCCAATTAGAAGGCAGAAAACAGACGCTTGAATTATTACTTTGTTGAAATCGGCCATTTGCTTTTCACCTTCCTTATATTACACATTTTATTTTATTTCTAGTGTAATTATGTATCTTTATGTATCCAAAGATAATAATTATTGTATATTCTCTTTATATTTATTATTATATTATATAATATGAGTCAATTACTTAATTATTGTAATTGATAAGATACTGCTATTATATACTATTCAATATTACATTTTTATTATAAATATAATAATAAAGATACTTAGGAAATTTCATTAAATTTGGATAATTATTGAGAGGGCTGACAAATTTCTAAGATTCAAAATAAATTAAATTCAATATTCTAATCGAGTTTAAAGTTTGACTACATTTATTTTACATTTGATGGTAATATATGTTTATTATTTGTATCTTTGACAATATTTTTAATATTATAATATATCAATAAAGTTATTTATATAATATTTATATTATATTGCCAATAATTACACATAAGCTAATATTTATGACATTTTTTTAAAAAGAAAATAATATTTTTTTAAATTATTTATTTCGTGTATAACATTTCATATACAGTTTCATATAACAAAATACCACTCTAATATACCCATAAAGTTATTGTTATAATATTTATATTATATTATAGTCCGACGATCGATCTCCTATTACGTATTGGCATTTTGAAATTAAATAAATAAATGACTCAATATCTATTACGTTAATTATATATGTCTCTAGTTGACATCTTATTACATAATAAATCGTATATAACACTAAATTTAAAATTATTAAAACATATTAACTTATAGATGTCATATTATAAGTTTAAAATATGAGTATTTTTCTATTATTTTCGACATTTTTTACCAATTTATTTTTTTACCCACCAATTAAATTATCAAATTGTATCATTTATAGATATTTATATGCTCTATAAGTTTAAGAGGATATACAATATATTAAATAATACTTTTCTCAAATAAAAAAAATAAAATAAAATATTTATTTTCAACAAATTACAAAGGCCGCGAATCCCCTTAACTATGCAAAAGTGAAACCAATACATTAGTACTCCTTGAAATAATATTAATAATATTAACATATTAATAATAAAATCTTGTTATCAAATATATATATAAACATATTTTAGATATTAATATAATTATATTAATATTTATATAATTCTTTCAATATAATCATATTAATGTATTTTACAGATAAAGTTTCCAATGATTTAAATGATGCTATGACAAACGCTTTCGATAAAATAGGTGCTGAAGATTATAATTTCAGTGAGGATTTTAAGTAGATCATATATTATATAATCGCTACTTTATTACATCATTGTACAAAAATCCATTGTTGTTAATATAATATTTTATCTAAAGTGAAACTTATGAATTTGATGAAAAAAACATATTGTCATAACATATTTATTTTTTAATATAAATATATATATATTTGGATTACATGTAATATTATTTTTATTGTACATAAATTATATTTAAAATAAAATAATGATTCTCTAAACAATGCAGAGTATGGATGCTGAAACATCTGAAGGATTAACCTAAATTATTGACATTAGATGTTGCCATTAACAAAATTCATTATGGAAGTATATATTAAACTTATCAGCAACAATCTCTGGTAATAACCTGTAATTAGAGTATCTGTGATTCACAGATTCATATTAAAATATGTAAAAGTGGTATATTACTACATTCTGCTTGGTTTATCTATCGTATATATTAAGACATTTAGTTTTACTAGTATTTGTACTGGTGATGTAACATAATTACATTTATCTGCTATTATTTTAATTTATAATTTGACTTCCCTTTGTGATTTATATTTTGTTAATGAGGTTGTTAGGTTTTTTTGTAATTAATATTAGTGATAAATATATTTATTTCAATATTATATCTTTTAAAATTAGTATCAATAATAATAGTATATATTATACAATGCATAATTTCAAAATATATAATAATATTAATAACGTATAAGTTATTCAAAATAATACAAATATTGATAAATATATTAATTTTAATATTATTAATAATAGTAGAGATTATGTGTATTATATAAATGTATTCATTTAATAAACAAGCCTGGCCGAAAGAAAAATATAATTTGGATAGAATGTACTGAATCCTTGTATAAATTATACTATAATACTTTTTAATATAATATACACGATATATCTAATAATAATCATATATCTATAGAAGTATTTATTACAAATTACATTTTATAATATTAGCATAGATTTTGTGAACCATTTACTTAGAAAAATCAGATTACATCAAAATATTTACTTTCTCTAATATTTTATATTATAATATATATAATGAATTCATTTTTTTTAAATATATTCAAAGATTTATTTCATTTATCATTTGGTATTCATTTAATAAATATGACTGTTCAAAAGAAAAATAATTAATAAATCTAGAAAAGGTTGTAAGCTTACAATCTAGTCTATAATATGGGTTCAAGTATAAAAGTTGCAACTAAAAAACATAGTATTTATTTTATTTTAAAATGTTTTATTGACAACAAAATCACATGGTGGTTATGGGCGTCATGAGAAGGAAACAAAAATAAAGGAAAAGGGAGGGTAGGTTACAATGTTAATAGGTGGTAGAGAGTTTACATTTTAATAGTGACAGGGATTTCAAACACCTAATGTCATATGGTAGAGCATTCCAGTATTTTGGACCTACCACAGAGAAAGCAGAGATATTCGAGCGTTGCACAATTTTCATCGTGTGACATTTCCTGCTAACTCGACTAAGGGTCTGAATACTGAACAAGTCTGCTAGGTACTCGGGAGATCTAAGATGTATTACCTTAAAGTGATGCATAGTAGTCTGTACCTGCAGAGATACCTAAACTTAAGCCGGCCGAGTGATCGCATTAAGTTCGATATTGATACTATTGAAGAGAACTTCAGTTTATATAGGTTTCGTATAGAACATCATTGTATCATCTCAAGTTTAAGCATAATCTTAGGATGTAGATTACATAAAAGTGAGCATATTATTGAGTGTATTAGACTTTTAGTCATTGAAAAAGTCAATTTATTGTGTGATTTTCTAATGTTATAAAGAAAATAGTTGGCATTGCGAATCATTATAGATATGTGGTAAGAGTAATCTAGGTGGGAGTTGATGGTGAAACCAAGATTTGTTATGGATTGTGAGGTAGGGAGGGATAATAGAAAGGGGTGGGTGATGATTAGGGGGTAGGTATACTATAGGTCTGGAGAGAATGATGGTGTCAGTTTTTGTCATATTAAGTGATAGGGAATTATGGGAGAACCAATCAGTAAGTTTTGTGAGGCAGTTAAAAATAGAAAGTTGAATTGAGTTGGAGTCACAGGAAATAGGAAAGAAGTATACATTTGTAGATTGTTGTGGATGTAAGGATATTTACGAAATATGGATTTTATGGGTAAAATATAAATAATAAAAAGTAAAGGACCAAGCACGGAGCCTTGTGGAACGCCATGAGTGTTGATAAAGGGAGTAAATAATGATGAGTTAATTTTCACTGAAGAAGATCTTAAGGAAAATAATGACATAAACCATATGTGTACTTGACCATGAATACCGACTTCATTGAGTCTTAAAGCAAAATGTCATGGTTTAGAGTGTCTAAGGCACTGGATAGGTCAAGTAACACAAGGTATCAGGGGGCTTTGTAGTCAAGGGATAGGAGTAGATCCTTAATGATAAGATTCAGTGCTTATTCAGTGCTCCGATGGGGTAAGTAAGCACTTTGAAACTTATCAATAATTGAATTGGTAGTGATATAGTGTATAAGTTGAGCAGATACAATTCTCTCCAAGGTCTTAGAGATTGATGAAAGCTGGGAGATGGGTCGATAGCTCGACAGGTTCGAGTGGTTAAGGGTAGTATTTTATAATTGGGGTGATATAAGAGTGTTTCATAGACTTTGGTACGATGGATGTAATAAGGGACGCATGAATGATCATTGTTATGGATTCAATTAACGATGGCGAAAGGGTACGAAGTATAGTAAGAGGAATAGGGTCGAGTTGGGCATTGGATTTTAGGGATGCCATTAGAGAGAGCACATAGGGACGAGTAGGGAGAGTGAAACAGGACCAGTGATTATGGGAAGCTAGCGAAGATGAGTTGAGAGTAATGAGATCAATATTCACATTAGGGAAATCAGCGATGATGTTCGATACTTTATTCTGGAAGAAATTAGCAAAGGAGGAGCAGAGGACTGCAGTATACCGGATACATGTATCCGGTTGGTCAGGAAGGTGCCTGGGTTTTGATGTACCTACTAAGGTGAATGATATGTTGTAGGCTTGCTTAGAGGAAGTGCCATATTTACAAAGCAAGTCAGTAAAGTATGATGATTTTGTGGATAAGAGTTTTTTTCCTGTATAATGAGCGACATACTTTAAAGGAACACAGGTCTGAGTTTATTTTAGAAGAAGCATAAATGGACTGTAGACGACGAAGTGACTTTCTCATATTGGTGAATTCAATGCTGAACCAGGGGGATTTGGGATGATTACGGTGGGTAAGTATAGTTGAGGGAGCATAAAAGTCAAGGGAATTAGATAGCGCCGTGTTGAAGGCGTCAAAGAGAGAGTCAGGGTCAGAGAGTGGAGATGTAATATTATTCATATGATCAAACACGTAGTTAACAAATAAGGGTTGATTTATAGAGGAGATGTTTCGAAAGTATCTTAGAGGTCGTGTATGTTGCACTACTGATAACTGTAAAACAAATATGATAGCGAAGTACCCAGAGATTAATGTACTTTGGGTGGAAGATGAAATTAAATTGGAGTTAGATGGATATAAAACAAGATCAATGATTTACCTTTAGATATAGTTGGGAAGTGAATGTGTTGTGTTATGGAGTGCTCACAAATAAGTTTCTTAAGAGAAAGGGAAGAATGATTATCAGTATTCACTTGAATATTAAAGTCACCAAGAATAATTGTGTTGTAAGAAGACATGGATTCTAAATGGTAGAGAGATCATTAAGGAAAGACTTAATGCTGTATGATGGTAGGCGATATATGATTATAAAGACAATTGTAAATAGGGAGGGAAAATTAATGTCACAGATCAGCATTTCACAAGAGGGAAAGTAGGGGTGGAAGAGGAAATAAGCTTAAGCGAAGTGGAGAACATCATGGCAAGACCACCACCACGGTTAGGTGTGGATCTGTTAGCGAGTAGTAATGTGAAGCCATTGGGGGTTTATTGAGATGCTAAAGCAGAGTCATCATTTGTAAGCCAAGTATCGGTGATAGCAGATATGGAGCAATTAGAGTCAATGATTAACTGAGTGATTAAATCAACTTTATTCCTGACTGATCTCGCATTGAAGAGTAGAAAGGAGTAGTTATTGAGAGTATGTATTTAGTCAATTCGAAGGTTTAACATTAGTGCGGGAGGATTTACAGAAAGAGTCGACTCTATGATCATAGCATTTAGACCAAGACTCAAGCTCAACATCAGTGGGCAGGTAGGAATTCGATTTCCAGTCAATTCTACCAGAGGTGAGGGGGATCGAAGTTGATAAGTAAGGTTTCGTCTATTAAATACACACGTTAGGTCATTTCAGTGGGCTTTCGATGCATGGAAGAGAATGCTAACAGTCTTGATATTTTATATCATATTATTAATAAATATATTAATTTCAATACTATAATTTCACTTTCATCAATTTAAAATTGATATAATTGGTAAATAACATTTACTAAATATATATATATATATATTTATCTTTATAATTTATATTATTAAAAGTAAATAGCAAATAAAATCAATGGTATTTAATCATAATAATGTATAATTTCGCGTGGACTTGAAACTTGTGCTATCGGTCCAGAAAGCTAAACAAACAACGCTATACCCGCAGGTCCATACGAATACAAATGTGGTGGTGAAGCCTTTGTTATGTCGTGGGGGAGTCCTCGTTTAGGTCTGCGGATCTTTAGTAAAAGCATCCTTTTGCCTGCTAACTCGCCAGATTATGAATATCAATAGACATATCGTGGCGAATACGTTAGAAGTTAGCATCCGAAACACTTTAGCTGAATGAAAATTATAATATTATTATTATCATTAACACATAATATTATATAATATATATATATATATATATATATATATATCTTATATCAACTATTTATACGTCATGTTATGCAATATAATAGAGTCTATATACGTCACATAATACTACTAGTTACATTATCAATATATAACCCTATAGGGTACTATATTACTATAGTACTACATATATAGTAGGAATTAAACTACTATATATATACTATAGTATACTATAATATAGAAATAAAGTAATGCAATATTGTCATCATATATTTGGTAGATTACATATTATTAGTACTAATAGGTATTGTATAAATATATTTAGGTATACTTATAGGTACTATAGTATACCTACTACCTAGGTACTACCTTAATACTATTGTTCTTATATTTAGAGTTATTTTTTGTTAACACGATCACTAGGACCTAATCGGAACTGTAAATTCCGAGTAATAGATTATATAACAACACATTAACTACTAGGTAAATAGTTTATTTGTTAAAGATCTTCTATTTCTATCACCTATTTATAAAAGAACAACAAATACATTATTATATAATATAAATTAGCGTTACAACAGTTGCCACGGTAACAGCAATATCTTCAATTATGATTATTTATACTAATCATTATTTAACGCATTTATAAATATGACTAATAACTTATTAGTAATAAGACCTAGCACTAATACCATAGAAACCTTACACATATTATTAGTTACTTATAATTAATGGTTTATTGATTTAATCGTATTTCATGATGTGATGTTGTATTAATTCGGGAGAGTTCGATTATTATTTGCAAAGTAAAGGACATATGTCATACAATTGTACAATTGACACATATGTTTATATGTCTATAAAGCATGACACGGATATAGAATGAATTCCCGTTAACATAGGCTGACACTAAGTCAAACTCCCGCTAAGTCAGACTCCCACTAATTCAGGCTCGTTACGAATTATAGTTTAATTATTTAAGTACTTAATTACACGCGTAAGTACAATTCGAGATATCGGACACATTTGTCAGCGGCTTCGTATCCGAGTTAGCGGGAGTTAAGTGTGTAGTTATCGCGTACCGTGTTATCGATATCCGAGTTATCGCGTACCGTGTACAGATATAATGCGCGCGTAACTAGCTACATAACCTCGTGCTCGCCGGCAACAGGTCAAAGTTCGCCCATCCTCATTATTAGTGGTAGTAGTGCTGATGGTCACGTTGCGAGGTCTACCGCTTTCCGTCAGGCTAATCAAGGTCGGAGATATCCTATCTCGAGGTCTTTGGAGGCTCCTCGTTCTCGGCGAAACGTGCGGACTTCCCGGACCGTCGAAACGAGGTCGTACGGGCGGCAGCACCGTGATACCCTCGGACAGGAAGTACTGGTCGGTGTTCATCTGTTCGACGCTGTCGCATTCTAGCACCGTTCTGTGATTGGCTACCGGGAAACGGCTGTAGTCGGGCGGTGCGTCATCCTGAGGGTCCGCCATCTTGTTTCGGCTCGTTCGAGCTAAACTAGCGCCACCTATTATGTACAACTAATATACCTCAGCTATAGCTTATTATAGTATATTATAGTATTATAGTATACTGGGTGTTTCTCTCTAAGATCGGTTATATGTTGTGTCAGAAGTTCGTCGAGGCTGATACCTATAGGTATAATATACTGTATAGTATATTATAATATAGTATATTATAGTATAGTATAATATACTGTATACAGTATAGTATAGTATAGTATACTAGATAGTGATTAACGAACTCTCGTGTTGTCCGTATTAAGATAACTGTTCGCGTGCCGTATCTATATTATACATCGCTTAGTTTAGTCATACGTGCAGTATTAACATCGTATAATTCGAGTTCCATTGTAATGTTCGTTATACGTGTAAGTCTAAATATAGAACTAGATCGTTAACCTATAGTATGTTGATGTACGGGAATTATTGTTATTGTATAATTGATAATTTAAATTTAAAAAACATTTTGATTGTTTATTGACAAATAAAATAAATTCGCAAAATTTGTGATCTATATAAAAATTAATAAATATGAAATCATGATGATATATAATATAGTATAATATATATATATATATATATATATATATATATATATATATATATATATATATAAATAATATAATAATGATTTATGTGTTAGAATTCATCGTAATGCAATACTATTACTAATATTAGTAAATGAAACACAAAAATATGAGATATATAGGTATATAACTTAATAAAATAATAAAATACTGTTCATGTTGTCATCATATGTTAATGCATTGCTTTAAGTAAGTAATGGAATAAGTAAATAAAATAATATTATATAAATATAAGCGTATATTATTAAAATGTATTAATATATATATAGGTACCTATTAGTAAAATATGTAACTTAAGTTTATATACTTAAAATTATAATTCCTACTAATTAGTAAAATTGTAATATAGAGAAAATGTTAATAAAATGTAAATTATTTTAAATAGGGGCAAATAAAAATATATAAAATATATTATAAAATTAAAACTACCAGAAAAATCAATCATCAATGATGATTCATCATTAAATAAGACGGGCAATGGTGCCATATTATTGTTAAATTACAGATGTTAATTATAACACTGGTAATAATTAAAAAATATATTTATTTATTTGTTCTGCACTGTAACCACATAACGCAGAAGGAGATACAACATTACTCAATGCAAATGAACCTTCCGATCAAGACAATTTTCATATCCTTGAAAGTGAAGTTGAATCAGCTATTCGTGCATTAAAGATCGGTAAGTCGCCAGGTTTTGACAACATACCTTCTGAGTTACTTAAATCCGGAGGAAATATAGGATAACAATATTGACTGATATATGTAACAAAATATGGGAAACAGGAATATTGACATCAGACTGGACTAAATCATTGATAATAAGTATACATAAGAAAGGAAGCCAACACAAATGTGAACATTACAGAATAATAAGCCCTATAGAAAAATCATGCTGAAAATAATCTTACATATATGTATAGTCTATAGACTGTATATACAACATATCACTGAAGAATTAATTTTTCAAGAACAAGCCGGATTTCGAGTTGGAAGAAGTACTAGTGAGCAGATATTTAATTTAAGAATCATCTCAGAGAAATATACCCAACATAACAAACCACTATAGTGAAATGATATATATATATATATATATATATATATATATCATGTATTCATTGACTTCAAGACATCATTTGATAGAGTCTGGCATAAAGCATTATGGTCGGCGATGAAAAGATTTAATATTAATCTTAAACTAATTTAATCTATACACAACCTATAAAGCAAAGCAGAAAGTGTAGTTTATTTCGACGAGTAAGGTGGATAGTGGTTTCAGACAACAACTGGAGTGAGACAAGGTTGCTTACTTTCACCTACACTCTTCAACATCATGCTTGAACAAATAATGAATGACGCATTAGATACCCATATAGGAACAGTAAATATTGGTGGAAGAATAATCATAAATTTAAGATTCACAGATGACATTGATGGATTAGCTGGTAGTGAATCTAATCTAAACAGTTTTATTAGAAAAATTGACTTCACATTACACGCATATGGAATGGAGATTAACGCTACAAAAACACAAAAAATGACTAATTCCGAAGGTAAAATAAATAATGAATCACTTAAAATTGTTGATAGATTCAAATACTTATGAGCAATCATCGACGATAAAGGATCAAAGACCGAAATAAAACCTAGATCAGGACATGCGGTAGCAGCTTTATCCAAACTAAATATTATATGGAACGATAAATCACTAGGAATTAAAAATCACCTACAACTGAAATTAAAAATGAAACTTATGCTATCATTAGTCAGCTCAATATACTTATATGCATGTGAAAAATGGACTATAACCAAAGAATTACAAGGAAAAATAAGAGCGCTAGAAATGATATGTTTAAGAAGATTACTGAATATAACCTACAGAGAAATAATTACAAATATTGAAGTAATAATTATAGTAACCCGTGAAATTGGCCATCACTCTGAATTACTAGAAATGGTCATTACGAAAAAGATGAAATAGTTTGGTCATGTAATAAGATCGAATACTATGTCTAAACACTTCTACAAGGTATTATTTATGGTAAAAGAAGAAGAGGGAGGCCCAAAATGCAATGGCAATATAATATCGTGGAATGGATCGGTCTTGGGTTGGAAGAAGCCATGTAAAGAAATAAAAAATAGAGAAGGATGGAAGAATATTGTTATGAAATCAACTGCGCCCTACGGCATCCACATGCTATGGGATAGGTAAAAAAAAAGGTCAAATATATTTATAAATATAAATATATATATATATATATACATATATATATATATATATATATATATATATATATATATATATATATAATAGTAATAATAACAGGACTAATAATATACAAATAATTAAGAAAAACATTACATTATTATAGCATACATATAAAAATAGATATTTAATTATTTATAATACCAAACGAAAGAATGTGTTTTATAATATTTATTATATAATCACACGGCGACGACGACGATGTATCGAGAACTGTTCTTCATTGATCACCGTGTGCCGCGACGGGTCGACGTGTGAAGTTAGCCCTACGTCTTACGACGGCAGCGGGGCGATTGGGTAACACCCTCGGCTCCACGCCCTCCCCCATCACCTGCTCTCGTACTTCTACCCGTTCCTGTTCCGGTTGCGGACCCTCCAAGTACGTTTTCACCTGACGCGAGACCGTTCGGTACGCGGCCTTAACCGCTAACAATCTTGTATGCACGTGACTGCTATATAAGGTCATTAACCAGCGACGCGTTAACGAGTTATGCACCACGTCGTGAATGAAGCCGGCGAAACGGATGACGCTAGTGTTGCCGTTCGAGATCAGGTGACGTAGCACACTCATAGAGGTCGCTACCAGTAACAGCGCGGCTATTAATAGCACGTACTCCAAACTCAGTACCGACATCAACGGGTCGAGATCTAGGTGTAGACCCATGATGACCACTCGGTGCGTTCGGATGCTGGACGAGTTGTCCGAGGTCCGCGTTACGTTACATCGGTAGATTCCGATCGTTTTTCTAGTCACTCGGCGAATAGTAAACAGTCCGAATTGACTGAAATCCAGGTCTATTCCCAGGGGTCTACCGATCGGGTATTCGCGCGGATCCTGGTCGGCGGTTTGCGTGGCGATTAGCTGGTCGTCTAGGTACCACGTAACCGTACTGGTGCTAGGCACAACGACGAGGTCACCGCAGTCTAGTGACATCGACATTCCTACGCCGAGTTTATGTCGCATGTATGTGCGGTCGAATGGATGTCTTAGTGCCATTAGGTTACTGATCAAAGGAATGTCGACCCATTGTAGGTGACAACATACTACTACGATTAAGGCTATCAACCTCAGTAGCCTTATCATCAGACGTTTAGCTTGCTTTATAGTCATGATAGTATACCTATTATCGGTGTTGTTGTTGTTGATGTTGTTGTTGATGTTGTTGTTGGTGTTGATGGTATTAGTGGCGGTAGAAGTAGTGGCATGTTGTTCTTCGGACATCTTAGTATCGCGTATTTTTTGTGTTGATTGTTTTTTGTTAGCTTTGGTTTCCTGTTTCTTTACGCGTGTATGTTTAGTTCAAGTTTGCACGTTTCGATGTTTTTTAATTTAATGTAACTCTAGATATTTTAATAAATTAATTCTGCGAATAAAACTTTTTAAATTAAAATTGTTCGTTTTATAATCATTTTATTTATAATATGTATTATTTAATTTATCTATAATACATGAAATAAACATCATCGAATAGGTTCTTACTATGGAGTTTATTAGTGATAGCTGTTCATCATTGGTTATAAGAGGTATGATATATCATACCTATCTATAGAGTACACCTAAATGAGGGATTCTTAATCGTGTTATTACTAATAACTTACTAATAACTTATTAGTATGGTTAACTACAATTGTGAATATCGGTGTCACATTATTTGTTAAACATGCTCTTAATGTTGTTGTACTGCTTGATATATTTCATATGTAGATTTCCACGTATGTTATATGGTATATGTCATATCTATAGATTGTCATGTATATGTCGGCATGCATGTTATATGTCATGTATATGTCGGCATGCATGTTATATTTCATGTATATGTCGGCATGCATGTTATATTGCATGTGTATGTCGAAAGTAAAAAAAAGAACACAGACTCAACAAAATAACTCATCCCGCATCGCTCGTCGCGCGGTTACACAATGATTTCTTCCTAATGTTGCAATCGTACGACTGATAATAATTTTAATATAATTATAAAATAGTTTTGATCTCCTTTAACTTTTAAATGCAACGAAACATACTATTTTTGGTTCATTAAATACTTAAAAACTACCAAGTGTATGGAAAATACCTGAACTTATAGCTTCTGCCGAAAAAACTATGCAGGAAATAATATCGATACAAGAACATATATTCATACATTTAGATATAGAACATACCTATGGGTATGGTATGGTAAGTGGACATCACTAACCCCCTCCGCTTGGAAGAATAACATTAGTATTGCCACTGGAGGTATTGGAATTATTGTAAATTCAATAGCATATTAGAACTGTCTGTGTGGCTCAGTGGCTAAGGCATCAGACACACAAGTAGTAGTACACCAGTTCGACCATCGTCCGGACCATTAATTAATTTTATAAAATGGGTCTTAAAATATTATTTAGAAATGATCTTATATAATTGTGTATAAATAAATGATCAGCTCTCGTTAAAACCATGGATGCCTTAAAATGAGAGAGGCCTCGAATGCACATTAGAGCCATATATGTTTATAAGTGAAAAACTTCATCTAAGTTCCTTGATGGGATGAAAGGACTCCACCAAATAAAAATAACAAAAATTCAAGAGCATATAATGCAATATCAAGAATTGATATAATATCATCTAGAATAATGGTAATATATTTTCAGAGAAACCAGCACACAACAGTAATATCATGCTATATGCCATGGCCCTATTGCAATACATACGAGTGTCGAACTATAGTTAATTAAGTTAGTTATGTATAGAACATTCTGTTTCCTATCATTCTGTTGCCTATAGGCATATTCCAAAACACACCTTTATTATTATTATTAGTAGAGGTTTAAATGTGCAACTCGGAAAATATGATGTATACAAATATTCGTTACATATATATATATATATATATGTATATATATATATACGTACATATATGTAGGTAAAGCTATATAGCTACACAATTTCTTAATTTCATAATTATATACGAAATAATGTTATAACTGAAGTGAAAAACAGATGCTCAGCTCTCCAAGAAGCAACTGATACAATTGACTCATCTGCAAATACTAGGTTTACTTATTTTGAGAAATAATGCAAGGAAGCTGAAAAAAGATTACCATGGGAATCACTTTATATCTACAAAAAGCGTGATATTATGCATTAAGCTGTTAAACTTAAAGATAGTGAATCAACACCAGAAAATATCAAACATTTTAAAGACACGTTAATAGAAATAGAAGAATTAAATAAGTATTTCTATAGAGTCATTTAATAGAGTATATTTCCAATAAATCATATAAAGATGGATATAAGGATGTATGATTCCTACTTGCTTTTCATAAAAATGGAATCATGTGTGAATCATATTCAACCTGGTGATAATAAACCGAGTAACACCCGACGTTGATTTAATACTATAGTATCACCAGGTTGAATATTTTAGCTGCGATTGATGAGAGTGTTATTACCATATAGTTCTTAATGATAAACACGTTTCCATTTTAGGGAAAGGAAGTATACATCCTTCTATCCATCTTTATATGATCCGTATACGTACAAATAAAAATGGCTTTAGAACAATATGAACTTTATATCGGAATGAGGATAAATCTCGACAATTTGGCGAATAGTAGAAGGAGTATAATCTAAATATTTACCATTAACACTTCTATTCATAGTATTCTCAACAGCTCTCGACTCAATAAACCGTTAAAAAATTAATATCATTCAAAGCAAATATGGTAGGAATGCTAAACCTATACCAACAGAGATAATCAATGCGATAATGATGCTCTACATAAACACTTTCTCCATGCTCAGATGATAGGAAAACTCATTTCTTTGAGTTATTTAGGAAATACACTTGCTCCTTTCTTGTTTAGTATATGTCTCGATTATATTATTAAAAATTCCTTAGAAAATAATACCAACTAATTTTCACACTGATTCAAAAAAGAAGTAGACGCTCTCTTGCTACTTACATAACATACATTGACCACGCCGATTAGATATATCTAAAACAACTATAGTTGTTACAACTGATACATTGAGAGAGGCGAAAACATTGATACACGAAATTGAGGTAAATAGTATAAGATATAAGTCTCAAAGTGAATACTAATAATACAGAATATAGTATACTATAGCTATAGCTATAATCTGGATAGCGATATAAACATGATGAGCAGAATTAACCACTGTATAAAACAGCTGTTTTAAACCATGGTTGGTAAGGTGGTTTGCTATTATTTTTTCTATAATTTTAGATAGAAAAGATAGATTGAAATATCCAAGGATATTGGTCTGTAGTTTTTAGTAAGTGTTTTTTCAAGTGGTGAGTTTTTCAGTATTGGTGTAATGATTGTATGTTTTATTAAGGTTTTTTTTAAGTTGGCACGATGTAATGTCAATGTAAATAGGTGTTGTACATGTTTTCTACATGTTTTAAAATGTGTTGATTTTATTATTCTTTCAGTATATTCAGGAGAAATTATAGATATTGGATTTGATGTAATCGAATGTCCGTTAAGATAATTAGATATGTGGTGGTTGGACGTATGAATGTCTATATCGTCATAAATAGCTTTTATTTAATGAAAAATTAAGCAAATTTATCAGAATCAATGTTAAAGTTTGATTTTATCTTCTTTTTAAAAGAGTATTACATGTTTTAATGAGAATTGTCATGTTATGTTTCTGATTATCAATTATATTGTTAAAAAATTGTGATTTATATAATTTGATTTCATTAAAGTAATATTTTTTATGATAATTATATAATTTTCTGTTACAGATATCTTTTCTCTAAACTATTTGGATTTTTCTGAGTAATCGATGTATATCAGATAGTTTAGGTGTCCACCATGGATTAATACATCTTTGTTGAACTTTAATAGGTTTAATTGGAGTATGTATTTCAAGCAAGTGTTCTAAGTGTTGATGTATTTTTTGAGTAGCAATATCAGTATAATCAGTTTTTATAAGTCATTAGTATATTTTTAATTGTTAATGTTTTTAAGGTTTCGATTAGTAATATATTACTATAAGAAACTATAGTTTTTTTTAGCTGAAAATGTATTGTACTTAAGATATATGTTAATGATATTATGATCTGTTATTTTAGGACCTATCAGTGTTGAAATATTAGTTAAATTATTCCTAGTGATAACAAGGTCAAGCGTGTTGACTTTGTTATGTGTCAGTTCATGTATTTGTTGTGTAATGTTTAGATCATTAAGTATGTTCGAGAAAACAATTGCTCGAGGTTTGATATTAAAATCACCTATGGGAAAGTTATGTTCGTCATGTACTTGATAAAGTATATCGTGTATAGTTGGGAGAGGATTTATGTAATTGCAAAAACCACCCATGGGTGATCTATATAGTAATAGTAGTTTTAAAGTTTTGTGTTTTTATTTAATTTGAGGTACAGTTGTATTGTATAGTTCAATGGAGTTTACTGTACGATGCAATATTTTTGTTAGTAATATATTATAATTAATGATAAGATCTGTTAGTTGTAGCAGCTATGTAAGTTGGGTCATATTTGTTATTAGTAGTCCATGTTTCAGTAAGGCACATAATATCTATTTTATAATTTGTTATAATTTAATTAAGTCTGGTTTATTGTTGAGTGATTGTGTATTGAGCAGAGATATTTTAAGTTCGTTAGAGTTTAATTGTCACATTGTTATGGTTTTTCCAGTATTGGTTGATTGCGGTGTTGAGGATATAGACGGTGATGTGGTCGTTATATTAGCGTTGATATCAACCATATGGTATTGTTTTTGGGATCAGTAGAATTCATTTGATGGTATTTTATCAGTATGTATAGTGGGACCAGTTACAGATAGATTATGTATTTCACTTCAAAACAAATATTATTTGAATTTGTTTGATTATATCATAAATTCTATTTTATTTTAACATTGATTTTAACAATAATTTTACATTATATTATTTGTATTTGTATTTTTAATTGTTTAATTATTTATAAATTCTATTTTATTTTAACATTGATTTTACATTATAATATTTGAATTTATTTGATTATTTCATAAATTCTTTTTTATTTTTACATATTATTTATAAATTCTATTTTATTTTAACATTGATTTTACATTATAGTATTTCATATATTATATTTTATTTTTACATTGATTTTACATTATATTATTCATGTGTAATTGTTTGATTATTTCATAAATTATATTTATTATAACATTTATCTTACATTATATTATTTGTATTTGTATTTTTTTGATTATTTTATAAATTCTATTTTATTTTTACATATTATTTTTTATATATGTATTTGTTTGATTATTTTAATTTTACATTAATTTTACATTATATTAAACATATTTGTATTTTTTTTGATTATTTCATAAATTATATTTTATTTTAACATTAATTTTACATTATAATATTGAATTTGTTTGAATATTTCATAAATTATATTTTATTTTAACATTGATTTTACATTATATTATGTTTATTTGTTTGATTATATCATAAATTATATTTTAACAATGATTATACATTTTATCATTCATATATGCCATATAAAGGCATATATGTATTTGTTTGATTATTTTATAAATTATATATTATTTTACATTATATTATTAATATGTGTATTTATTTAATTATTTCATAAATTATATTTTATTTTTACATATTATTATTCATATATGTATTTGTATGTTTGATTATTTTAATTTTACATTTATTTTACATTATATTATTCATATTTGAATTTTGTTGATTATTTAATAAATTTGCTAATATTTTATTTTAACATTGATTTTACATAATATTATTCATATTTATATTTATTTGATTATTTAATAAATTCTATTTTATTATAACATTGATTTTACATTATATTATTTGTATCTATATTTTTTTAATTATTTTATAAATTATATTTTATTTTTACATATTATTATTCATATATGTATTTATATTTGTTTAATTATTTATAAATTCTATTTTATTTTAACATTGATTTTACATTATAATGTTGAATTTGTTTGAATATTTCATATATATATATATAAATACATATACAAACATATATATATATATTATATTTTAACATTGATTTTAAATTATATTATTTATATTTGTATGATTATTTTATTTTAACATAGATTTTACATTATATTATTTGTAATTATTTGATTATTTAAGAAATTCTGTTTTATTTTTACATTGATTTTACATTATATTATTCATATTTGTATTTTTTTGATTATTTAATAAATTCTATTTTATTATAACATTGATTTTACACTATATTATTTTTATTTGTATTTTTTAAATTATTTTATAAATTCTATTTTAATTTTACATATTATTCATATATGCATTTATATTTGTTTAATTATTTATAAATTCTATTTTATTTTAACATTGACTTAACATTTGTATTATTTCATGTTTAATGTTTATTCTTATTATAAATATTTTAATATTTAAAATTGTACTTATTATTTTACTTTTCTTTTGAAATTTCTAATTTTGTTTTATTCTACTTTTTACTTTAATATGTTTGTTTTTTTTTCCATTCCTTTTGCTGACAGGTAGATATTTCGATAAGTTCAGTGAACTTCTATATCTATCTGGGTTCACTCCCATTTATTATGAGGAACCAATCTGATTATTATTATTATTATAACAAATATTTTGTGTTCTTTCATATTTATATTAATATAAATAAATGACGTACACAAAAGCATAATTCATGTCTCCATCTGAATTATTTAACAATATGTGATTATCCTTATAATGTTGGATATTGCACTTCTAAAATGTATACAAATCTTAATTTCTAAACCTAAATTAATTTTATTTACAAACAAATATTTATAATAAGAGATTATAACGGAAAATTCATTTATACATATTTCTATAGTTATTTTTACACTTATCATACAAGTTTATTAATAAATATTGAGGATTCTATTTAAAACCATGTACATTCAGATATAGATTACTAGTTGTTTTTTAAATATCATATGTATATATATATTTATATAATAAAAATGATTAATTATTAATTAAACAGACAAAGCGTTAACATAATTATATTTATTAACGATTAAATAATTTAAATCATCGTTATTATGACGTTATTCGACGAACAGTCGAACAGTAATCGACCGTTCAAACAATCGTCCACGTGTCGTAGTAGTGGTGGTGGTGGTGGTAGTCCCCTACTGTGCGCCAGCATGCACCGACGATAGCCAATCAAATATGACGTCGACATCGGCGTAAACACGATGAGTCAGCCGATGACGTAATCGTGATGACGTAACAATAAATAAACGGCGTGCGCGCTCCAGATATATATATATAGATAGGTATTGGTATGTATGTGTATGTATATGTCGTTAGGTGTGGGTTATAGCTGCCATCACATCGGAATGACGACCGAACATTAACGCCTAGATTCTCTACTTAGTTATATGTATATATATATATATATATATATATATATATATATATATATATATATATATATATGTATATATATGTATATATATGTATATACATATATGTATACACGAGAAACCATATATTATATAATGGTGTATGTATATATGTGTGTGTGTACGTATATAAATTGGAATAAGCAGTTCTCTACATGACTTAAATGTAAACGTCTCGTACGTGGGTTTACTCTACGGGAATAATAATAATAATAGTAGTAGTAGTAGTAGTGGTAGTAGTAGTAGTAGTGTGGTAGTAGTCATGTGGTAGTAGTAGTAGTAGTAGTATGGTAGTAGTAGTAGTAGTAGTAGTAGTGTGGTAGTAGTCATGTGGTAGTAGTCATGTAGTAGTAGTAGTAGTAGTAGTAGTAGTAGTAGTGTGGTAGTAGTATTAGTAGTAGTAGTAGTAGTAGTAGTAGTAATAGTAGTAGTAGTAGTAGTATGGTAGTAGTATGGTAGTAGTAGTAGTAGTAGTAGTAGTAGTAGTAGTAGTAGTAGTAGTAGTAGTAGTAGTAGTAGTAGTAGTAGTAGTAGTGTGGTAGTAGTAGTAGTAGTAGTAGTAGTAGTAGTAGTAGTAGTAGTAGTAGTGTGGTAGTGGTAAAAGTAGTAGTAGTAGTATATGCAATAATAATAATAATAGTAGTAATAGTAATAGTAGTAGTAATATGACACTATGTGGCATTAACGACTACACACTGCTGTGCTGCTGTTACTGTGCTGCGTTGATCGTGGTATGACAGTCACAGTAACACACAAACACACACACACAATTCGTAATAAATGCGTTCCGTAACGGAGCCTCGAATAAATAATATTTCTATACACATGTATATATATATGAGAGAGAGAGAGAGAGAGATGGATAGTTAGTGGAATGATTGCACTGCTGCCGTACATTCGCAGGTCATCAGGATCAGAACTGATACCACTTCTTGTCCCTGTACTTGGACATAAGCTTGTGAGCGGTATCCTGGTAGTTCTCTGCCTCTGTACGCATGCGTTCTGTCCTCTCTTCCGCGTCACCTAGCTTCTCACCGCGTTCTATAGCAGCCTGCGCGAGGTGAGGTATCATCGAGTTAGCTCACGTAATTAACTAGTTAATAATTAGTAAATAGCGCATTGAATTTAAATATTAAGTGTATTATCTCGCAACGGAAACATAAATTATGTATATAATTGGCACGATAATAGATAAAAGTCTAAGCCCTTTAGGAGAAATCAAAAAAAATATAAAATAAACTATACAAAAAATGAAAAAATGATCCTTCTTCTAGTAAAAATAATAATAATGTGTATCATAATAGCGCGATGAACGCAACCGTAGACGCATATAAACCTGTTTAGCTTTAGCGATATCTGACATGGCGGCTCCGGATTTCTGTTCTAAGCCGCGAGTTCCCGAATATTTCGCGATTCCCTTGGCCGCTTTTCCTCTCGCTTCACCAACTATGCGATGGGGAGTGTAAGCGCGATCAGAGAATTCTTTATTGATTTGTTGTTATAAATTGACTTTTTTGTTGGTACGAAAGATCTGCATATACACAGACATATACACGCATACCAGTCATTTCATAACAAGTCAATTCGTGACATGTGATTTTGTACCATAACAAATCAATTTGACTTATACATACGATATGATTTGACTTTTTTGTTGTCACGAAATAGGTACGATTTGACTCGGTACGAAATGACCTGTACCCACACACACATACCCATACAGGCCGCACACACACACACACATACATAGGGCCTATACCAACACAGTTGTTCTCTGTCGAGGATGTTCGAGTTAACCGATACCTGGTTGAACAGGTTACGGAAGAAAGACTGTTTAGGCGAATCAGTGATCTCGCAGGGAAGGAATAGAAGACCCGACATCTCGTATAGGTTGTCGCTGTGGTGAGTCATACATGTGTACTTATGGGCAGGTGTCACAGTGCTACGTTGAAATATCTTAGCATTTAAATGTGATATATATATATATATATAGTTGAATATAAATACTTTATAAACAAATAATATAAAGAACAATAATCACAATTTAAAAATCTCAATATTTGATGACTGTGACTGTGATATCCTTTTAAATTAAATGTGTGTTATTAAATCAATATTGATATTTTCTAAAAAAATGTATATATATATATATATATGTGGTATTCAAAAGAGGGTTCACATAAACTGCGGTTTTCTAGTTACATTCGTAAAACATGTACATTCGATTGAGCTGATCTACGGTTCTAATTTTTTAATTTGTTTTTTGAAATTGATATAATCCTATGTTACGGTCATAATACTTGACGGTGGCAAAAATTACATATAGGTGGGGACAAATTATAATCTGATTTGCTATTTAATTAACCGCGTATGTATATTTATAGACTCATACATGTAACGGTTTACGAGTATTTTATATATATATATATACATGTACTCCAGTTTTATTTTGGTGGAAAATATAAAAATTATATTTTAAGACCTATTTTAATAGTCCGGATGGGGCTTGAACTCGAATATACTGACAATATACTTATACATATATTTATTGCATATATATTGTATATACACGACATATATGTAAAGTACGTATAAGCCGTTGCCTGTATGATATAAATAGACACGTGGATAATTATAATGGCCAATCATATTATATGCAGATTTGATCAACGGATGAAAACGACCATTGAAATAGCAGTATTGCTGTGAAAGCCTACTATATTAATCCCCATTGATCAGATCTATCGACGGTGATAATCGATGACTATATATTTTTTCTGATCTAAATAGAAATCAGGAGTTGATATGAACACCCAATATTTTTGTTTGTAAATTAGTATTAATAAGGAGGTAAACATAGTACATATTTATGAGGTTGACAAATATATGCAGAGCTTAATATATGATACTATAGAAATAGATATAGACATAATGGCTACGGGTACAAATAGGTAAATATATATTAGTAATTGTTGAAAAAATAAATATAAAAAATATAGAATATTTGAGAAAATATTAAAATATATTGAATTTCATTAAAATTAACCATATAGAACAGAGGTTCCCAACCTATGGGTCATGACCCAAACATGGGTCATTTGGTTTTTTGTTTGGGTCATGAACTAATTATTAATTTAAAAATGTATTATCCACAAATTTTAATTTTAAAAAATGATCTTATATTATAATTTAATACTAATCTAGTCTAAAAATCAATGAAAATCAAATTTTTCATTGGGTCATGTTATATTTGTTAACTAACAATTATCAAATAAAGGGTCATGATGAAAAAAGGTTGGGAACCACTAATACAGAACATTAATAGCGGGTAAAGGTAGCGATACCAACCATACGTCAGCGTCTATAGTTAGTTTCTGGAGTTCGGTGGGGGAACAAAAGTAGATAGCGTTACCGTAGTTTGACATCGAAAACGTTTTAATTATTCTGAATATTAACGTAACATTTTAATAGTAAGTATGATATATAGTATGATAATATAATATTATATACATATAATAAAAAAAATATATATAATTATATGATTATAATAGTACTTAACAATATTATAAATTGGAACTCTATTAAAATAATGTACCAACTATATCATAAACTATTGGTTGTGCTTATCTTACTTATCCTAGAGATTTAGTATTGCATGTCAAATAAATATATCAATTTTCAAATAAATTTATATAATATAGTGCTAATAGTTTAGTTTAGTAATGTAGTATTTGAATTTATAATGATCGTAGAATATAGATATTAATTAAAGTAAATTATTAATAAAAGTGCATAAATGAATTATAAATAAACCTGAAACATGTGATTATAAAATATTTATATATTTATTATGAACAATGATAAATTAAAATATATATTGATACTGTCGCAAAATCTCAGTATAACTGAAATTATCAAACAGATAATTTCAGTAGATCTAAGATTTAAAATTGACACGTATCGTACATACATATAAGTTTATTGCATATCATTGAATGTCTATTTAAATAGGTTAATGTGAATGCGACGAGTCGAGTGTGTTATGAACAATGTAAGCACAAACCTGAGATCAGCAGTGGGTAGACAAGACACATCTATCAAAGGTTTTAGAGAGGGCAGACTGAAGGTCAAGAAATGACCGTTAGCGAGATACGCAGCCAGACAAACGTTATCTGCGATCAGATGAAGTAACAATGAAGTAAATATAGTACGACGACTCACTTTAATCACGATTATATAGGAATCACATTTTTAGATTTATAAAATATATTACAAATATATATAAACAAATCTATACTGATTAGTATTCTCTAGCTGGTGTACAATTCATACAAGTCTAAAAAGACTTCTTTATATGCCTTAAAGGAGCTATTTTTTATTAAATTCGTAAATAATTGTTTATTATATATATTATTATTCAAACGGTTTCTTTTAATAAATAAATTAATTTAATTTCATAAATCCAAGTAATATATTATCGAATTAGTTAATATAAACATCGACTAGTAGATAGTAATGGTAGTAATGTGTTACAAGTAATGGTTGGTACAAACCCCTCAATGACACCACATCGGCGCTGACCACCTGCGACGTTTCAGTGATCTTACAACGGTAGGCGCACACCTGCGACGGTAGGAGAATCACGCGAGCCTGTTTCTCCGAAGTGATGATCGCCAGCTGCCGATCCGAGGAAGACGAAGAGGAATAGGCCGACGGGGCAGACGAGGAGGCTGACGTGGCCGACGGAGATGGAAGAGGCTGAGAAGACGACGAACAGGATGGGTCGACGGTGGTCGGGGACATGCGACAGTTACTGCTGCTGGACATGCGGAGACTGGACACGCTCTGTTGGCCTATTGGGGTGTGTGTGCGAATGGCGGTGGGAAATTATCATATATGTGTATGAGTGTGTGTGTGTGTGTGTGTTAGAGTATGCATGTTTGTGTAAGTGGGTATATGTGTATGTGTATGTGTATTATTACTAGAATTACATATATTTATTCATCAAACCAAATTTTAATTACAGTTTGCAAGCGAGAATTCAGAGATTCGTGTGTGCTTGAGTATCTATTCTATTTGCGTGTGTGTGTGTGTGTGTTATTGTATGAGTTAGTGTGTATATAAGCGCGTATGTCTGTGTACCAAGTATTCCAAAGCAAATAGTAGTTGATAGAAATAGATCACACATACTAGAATGATTGTGTTTTAGGAAAGAAACGTAATTATCTACAATTGTTAGTGGAAATCGGAGAAATCAATTTAATTAATTAAAAAAAGCAAATAAAAATATGAATAAAATTATATGAATAAAATTAAATAATATATATATTATATACATTAATTTATTTTACACATATTTATATTAATATATACAATTATAGTTATTATATATTTATATATTAATCAATGAAAGGTATACAACTATTGCAATATTGTAAAAATACAAATAAAAGAACAAATATATTATATTAAATATTTATTATTTTGGTATTTAAAGAAATTAGAATATTTGTAAGTATAAATAATATATTAAAAAACTATAATAATATTATAAAAAATTACCATATCTAATACCAAACTATAATGAATTAAAAGGAAAATTATAGAGACATTAATAATTTGATTAAATTTAATAATAAATTATAAATTAGTTATACTATTATTACAATATTATTACAATACATTATTTTGGTTAATAAATAACAATATTTTTAAAAATATTAAAATTATAGGTCGTCAGAAATATTATTTAATATCTATTAAAAATAAATATATTTATATATATTGATATTAAATTATGTTTTAAAATGTTAAATTCAAATATAATAAAATATATTATTATTATGTACATATATGTATAATATACAGGTATAATAATATATTTGAAAATAATCAATATAATTGATAATATACAAATTATATTATACTTGTAAAGTAATATTCAATAAGTATACAGAAACACAATCAAAATGTTTTAAAATTTGAATACATTATTTAAAAAAAAAATTATTTTAATTAAATTTTATGTAAATATATTACTATAAAACAAATTTAATTTATATTATGAAATAGCAATAGTATACAATTTATATTATAAAAAATATATATTATAAATTTAAAAAGTAATTTTAAACATTTAAGTTTAGTATTTTCATAAATATGATATCCATAATATTGAATATTAGTCTAGAAATATCATTGTTATTTTATTAAATATTTGTTGACTATCTCATAAAAAAAATGTGTTATTTAAAGATAATTATTTAAATATAATAAAATCATACACAATGATAATTACAGTATTTAAAAAATGATAATAAATATATAATGATTATATTTCATTAGAAATATTACTATAAAATAATATATCAGTAAACACAGTAAATAAAATTATACTTGAAATCCGAATTTTAATCAATGGTTTAAATTGGTTTAAAATTATTAATTAAATTGTTTTTTTTTATGAAATTACATTTTAGAAATAAATACAATGAGTAAATATTTAATATTATCTGGTAAAAAATTAAATTACAGAAATATAAATACATTTTATTAGTAATTATTAAGCGATTATCACATGAGCTATCTTTTCCAGCAATTTTGCAGTAGAATTCTTAAGAATTGCAAAATTGAAAAAGTCTATGTTTTTTCTGCGATTATTGCTAAATGTTCTAATCCGAATTTATTCTAGTTTTTTTGACAATTTATGCAATTGGCACTCACAAGTATACTTACGAGTATTAATGCATACGCATTTACCTTTCTGAGGGTCAATCTATTTATAATATTTTACGATTTTATGTGATTAAGATTAAGTTATGTAAGCGTTTACGATCGTTTAGTTAATAATTAATATATAATTAATAATTATAATATATAATTCCTTATATAATTATTTAATTATGAATATATTTATATTACCACTTTATTATTATATAATGAACTTAAGTTCATAAGTTCATAAAATGTATATATTTTTAAATATTCTACTGCATAAATAGATTGCTCATATGAACACCCTTAAATTGATACCACTAGGGTATTTTGAAACTGAATTCTTAAGAATTCTGCTGCTCAATTGCTGGAATAGATTGCTCATGTGAATAGCGCTTTTTATAATACAGAAGTTTTTATGGAATCTTTGATAATTTTTAAATTATTTTAAATAAAATATTGATACAAAATCTTAATTTATAAATGTAATCACTAATTGTAATGTACAATTTTATATGAATATTGAAATTAAAAATTGTATCAAATAAAATTAAATACATTTTGTATAATTCATAATATATAGATTAGAATTATTTAACTAATTATTAACTTCAATATATATATATATATATATATATATATAGTAAAGATATAAATAAAAATAGTTATAGAATATATATCACTGATTTAAAATTATTAATATAGATTTTATATATTATATTTTATATAATATATGTATTACGATTTTGATCATGTTTCATGGATATAGTTATTGAATAGTAGCTTAACTATTAGCTAGATTGGCTAGTAACTGTGTACAACTAATACTATTAACTAGCGAAGAGACTAAACTAAATAGTATGTAATAGAAGGAAGTTATCGCAAATATATAACCTGATCCGTAATGATCTGCAATATCAATGAAAGTATAATATCATGCAAATCAATATATACATGTATTAATATTAAAATGTTAACTCGAATAATAAATAAACATTTTTGAGATTATATATAAACTAATAAAAGAATAAATTTACAAAAAATTAGATGTAAAATATATATAAGTATAAAATATAGATGATTAAATATATATATATATGTGTTAGAAGTAAGGGCGCTGGAACGATTTTGTATGTAGGGGGGACCAACCAATCAAAATAAATGTTGTGGTAAAAAGTGGGGGGGGGGACCAATACTAGATTTTATAGTGGGGGGGGGACATATCCCCCTGTTGTAGCGCCCCTAGTTAGAAGTAATTGATATGGTACAGAAAGAGAGATAGGCTATAGACGTTACTAACGAGTGTAGGCAGCCTTGCGTTGCTGGGTAGTATACGCTGAAGCAGTCTGAACATTCTCCCTGCTAGACACGTAACCTAGATTGATGCACGCTTGTGTTAGATGTTTGAATAATGAGTCGCGTGCGGGGGTAGTATGATTCATTGACTTCGTATTATGAAAATTATAGGAAATTAAATTTTCAAATTTTAAAATATATTATAGTGATTATAATTATCATTAACTGATAACTCGAATCACTTTCAAGTTAGGTTCACAGTACAATATATGATTATAATATAGAGCACGTTTGAGGTGATGTATAGAGGATTACCGGAATGTTCTAGAGAGAATATGCATGAGATAAATGATCTATACAATAACGAGACTACGGTTAATGTTAATATCACGATAATTCGAACATACATTATTACACTACAATGAAATATATGTAGATATCTGATTTAGTGAATAACCGTAATAAGTGAATAGCTACAATTAAATATTTATAAAATCAAATTAAACAGCGTCTCACAATGATCAAAGGACACTTGATTAGGTGCATTATATACATAAAAGTGATAAATATTTATATAAATAAATATATGAATATTCAGTGATATCTATGACAAGTATTCAATATTATTGCGCGAAGAATCTTTAGTAAAAGATAAATTTAACTTGCGTGAAATCAATTACAAAGTAAATAGTCTATTCATTCTATGCTATATATTTAGCTATAGCTGTAGATACTATAGCTGTAGATACTATAGCTGTGTGAGCTATACTGTGTGTGCTACCTGTATCGTTGTCATTGTCGTAAGCGATAGCCCCCGTACAATCGAGGAACGACATGTGAAGAATGGATCCTCGGAGTCGAAATATGGTACCTGCGTAGTGCGGTACAAAGAGATTAACGTCGTAAGAGTACAGAGTAGTGGAACGTTAACGTTGCGATTATAATGCCAATAATAGCGACAGTAAGAATAATTTATTAGAAACGGATTTTTTTTATTATAAAACAAATTTAACATATTCACTACGAAACTCTTCTAAATCGATCGACAATAATATTTTACTCTTTTTTATCGTTGTAACCAAATAATGATTCGAAATTTATAAAAGGTAATCTAGTATGAAAATATGTACTTAGATATTTAAATTTGTTACAAATATTAATCTAATGATAACACGTAAATTAATTACGTTATATAAAGTACATGTACATAGTTCGTTATTCGTGAGGATGCCAACATACAATAGTGTACATTCTCTCGTTGGGGGGGATGGTTTGAAAGTATTAAACTTACATACTCGTGATAAAGTAAATATATATAAACATGCTTTATGATTAGATATAAATTTAACATTATTTTGTTTTATTACTGACAAATGTGTTAATGAATCAATCGGCTGTCCAATTGATAGCATTGACAATGGTATCTATGTTGGTTATAAATAACTATGAGGGTGATAACTGGATTATCTATGGTGTTATAACAACTAGGAGGTTGATAACTGGGTTACTAAGGGGGTTACAAACCACTAGGAGGTTGATAACTGGGTTACTAAGGGGGTTACAAACCACTAGGAGGTTGATAACTGGGTTACTAAGGGGGTTACAAACCACTAGGAGGGTTATAACTGGATTATCTATGGGGTTATAACAACTAGCAGGGTGATAACTGGGTTACTAAGGGGGTTACAAACCACTAGGAGGGTTATAACTGGATTATCTATGGGGTTATAACAACTAGCAGGGTGATAACTGGGTTATATAAGGGGGTTACAAACCACTAGGAGAGACGATCACGGGATGAGAGGTTCGTACGTCGGCATCGGGAAGGCCTAAAGGAATCACCAACACCGAGCCGAGATTAGTGCCTACCCATAGACACGGAGACTGGGCGGTATCTGAAAGAGGTGCGCAGTGTCAACATATGGAGGACATTGTTATTATTGAGAGAATACACAACAGATAATTATAAATACATAACAAGTAACTGTTAAAATATTGTATCTTCTTAATGTTGTTAAATGTGTATTCTTTTCATTTATTTCCATAATGTACATTATCATTAGAAAATATTGCAAGTTTATACTTTCGACTGTATATCTGCTCGAATAAAAAATCAAGTATAATATTCTATATTATTAAGTTGCATATCTATGTGTATTTATAATTGTTGCTATACGAAGCATTGTTTGATGTAATTGTATGAACGCGTTGTATTTTGAATGAAGAAAATCATTAATCACCAATGATGATATGCAAATATTTCAACTTAATACTTTCCACTATATATTAATGCTTAATTATGGAAAATCAATAAATTGATCGGTGAGTAAATACAATATAGAGACCACTACCATCACTATTACTGTTAAAACGGTGGTAAAGATTGTTGATGATGATGATAGTGATGATGATGATGATGATGATGATGATGATAGTGATGGTGATAATGATAGTGATGATGATGATAAGATGATGATAATGATGATGATAGTGATGATGATGCTGATAGTGATGATGATGATGATACAATTATATATGCTGATGATGATTTATTAAACAACATTACAAGTGTGTGCTATTAATATATATAGTATTATAGTATTACATATATATTATTCTAGTTAATATGTAGAGTATTAATATTATACGTATAATATTAATAGTATACATCGTATACGTCGCGATGATAATTAAGATATACGGATGAACCTGTTTTCCTAGCGAACGCTTCAGTGAACACCAATGTCTGTATGGATTCCCTGCACACCGTGTCCAGACTGGAGACGCTGCTCGAACGGGAACGTGAAAACGACGAGTTGTCTCGATCTAGAGGTCACGGTGAAGGGTAGGTGTTAACTACAACGACCTACGTAAAAGTTACGCTTACACTGGTTGGTATACGCGGCTCGTTAATATGCCTCGATTACGCCTTATCGTTTTTATTTAATCTGACATGCAAATGAGACAGAGATCTTTACTGTACTAGGTAATTTAGCGTTGTTAAAAATGTTCTCAACGGTGTCATATAAACGATTCTATTTCTGTCGCGATCGATGATTTAACTGCGACTAGGCTTAGGTTCATTCTCATAGTTTCACGCGAGCACTAGATTGAAATAGAGAGAGAGAGGGAGGGAGAGTTGCATGCAATCCAATGTAGCGCATGAAACGAAGGAGATAGGGAACGTGGCAGGCGGGATAATCTCGTAAATTACAACGGGGTAACCCCTCGTAATTTATTCGTCATTATGGTTAACTTATCATTTACACACGTTTACCACGTGAACGTATGATTATCAGCATCGGTTAAAACAAGTGAAATCAACGTAAAACAACAACAACGATTAGACGATGAGTGTCGAGTTGAACCGGAGTATGTTCAGGGAGAAGGATAAGGCGGGGGGGTGTGGAGGGGGCGGGGGTTGTGGGGGGGGACGAGTGCGAGGCATGCTGGTACACGAGAATCAGACCGAAATCGGTGGATGAGGATGGAGAAGCGGCGGTGGTTTGTTGTCTTTGTACCATCGACGATGACATTCGACCTCCTGATAGGCGATTACCTGCGACGTGGTAGTGAGTAGGTGCCACACTTATGTTGCATTAAAGGTGACCATAGTGGTGTTGGTGGTGGTGGTCGTGATTAAGGTGGTAATAGAGGTAGTGGTAGTGATGGTGATAGTGAATTATGTACATTATTAATGTAATATTTCATTACTGATACAAATGGTAGTTGATACCTAATGTAATGTTGTGTTAGTGATACATTAATAGATTGTGAGCTATAGATCATGGTATTCAGAGCCACTCGATGAGATACCTATAGATGTATTGAAATCGACACGATTTTAACGTAGTTTTCATACGGTGAATTTTGTGGAATAAAACTAGTTAAGCAGGTATCACATGGTCGGTCTTTTCTAGGAATATTTCTATCTTATATTTACATTGGTCGTTACATTAAAAAAGGTGTTTCTCGAAATGTATTATAATAATATCAGAAGTCATATATAAACAAAGTGCATGATAAAATATAAATTACATAAAATGAGTTTTAAGTGGTTTAATTATTTTAAAAGTGTGAATAATATTCTTAATGAATAACATATAATGATATTTATCATTATTGTATTGTTACATTTCATTGTATTTGATTTTATTGATTTTAATTCATTTGAAATTCATCGATTTAATATACGTCATACACGAATAGAATTCATTTCATTTTACAAATTTCCAATCGATATTAAAATTGATTTTATTTTAATAATGTAATATTTATAAAATAAATTGATTTCAATCGCGTAGACAAATAATGTAGGCTAGACCTTATCGCACCCTGGGGATGTGGTTTACCCCGGTGGGCGGCGTGATACCCGCTCAACGTAGTACTGAAACTGAAATCGCGATCCGAACATTAGCGATAGTATGCGATACACACACGCGTATCACTTAGCAGCGCGTGTGTGGAGACGACCACCACGAAGATGATTACTACACGACGACATCGATAACAATCACCTTGCGAGTGGGTTCTCTTAAGGGGCGGTGGATGTGCCTTCTGTTTGAGTTTCACGACGGTCGTAGTGCCTCCTCCTGCTCCGCCACCGCTGCCATTAAACTGCGTGATGGAGAGAGAGAGAAAACGCCTAAGCGCGGGCACAAAAATCTATGTATCGGCGTCGGTTAAAGGTTTGAGGATTTTCGCAAAAAGTAGAATATTTAAAAATTTAATTTTAAAAAAAATTCTTTTTTTATTTTAACATATTCAAATTTCCTCGGCCGATGATTTACGATTAACGCTTCATTTGATTTTTGTGACCCCTGCTAATATCGTATCGCAACGATAACGTGAGAGATAGAGAGATAGTGTGAGTAATTAAAACGGGCTGAACGAAAATGGGCGGGAAGAAAACGTAGATACGAAAATGATGAATGAATGAAGAGTGAAGAATGGAAAAAAAACGCATAGAAAAACGTCGTTCCTGCCTTGTATCTGCGGAGGTTGATGATGATGATTGTGGTGGTAGTCGTGATTTCATCGGGTGCATGAAATTTAGTGACGAGTGGTTAGTAAAGATTAGTGGTTATGGTTTAGTGGTTAGTAAGCTCGCACGCGGTGGATAAACATGCAGGATTAGTGTATGTATTTGTGTTAGTAGTAGTAGTAGTATTAATAGTAGTAGTAGTAGTGGTGGTAGCTGATGGCCACCCAAACGAAGAGAAACGAGAGAGAGAGAACGCCACTCCAGTGTAGATCGAGAGTGTACCTACCGAACAGGACATAGTCGGCGTAGGAAAGCGTACGACTGGCCGAAGGGGGCGGAGCCGAACCGCTACCGGCGCCGCCGCCTACTTCTTCAGAGGTGAGATCCGTGAACTCCACTCGGATGGTTTCGGGCGAGGCTTGCGGAGGCGGAGCGGCGCCGGTTTGCGCGACCGTTTGAAGAGAGTGCTGGACTTTTTTGCTGAGGCGGCGTATCATGGAATGTCGACGCGGGGGAGCCACCATCGCTACCACGACCTCTTCGACTACTACGCCAGAGTTGTTGTCTTTAGCGCTATAGTTGTTATTCTCCTGAAATAGGGGTGGGGGGGCGGTGCGGCGTGGCTGTAGTTGTTCGCTGTTGCCGACCCACACACACACACGAGCGGGGTGATCAGAGACAGTCATGGTTAGTCGGTAGTCGTAGTATTGTGTATAATTGTAATGTACGAAGCCTATTTCAGAGGTTAATTTAATTATTGTCGTTTCATAGAAATTTGATAGAATAATATTCATGAATAATTGGCTATCATATATATATATATATAATTAATTGTCATAAATGATTATTTGCTTAATTAACGCGTACTTTAATTAATTTTATTTAGCATATATAATTTTTCTATATTAATTATTATTATTTAATATTATGTAAGTGTAAATATGTAAAAAATATATTAATTATTAGTATTCCGAAAGATAAACCTATTATAATAGATGACACAATTTAAAAGAAATACAAATTAGTTATTAAAAAGGCAATTAATTTGGTTAGTAAAACATTAATTTGTTAGTTCACTATGTACATTCTTTTAATGAAAACAAAACTTCACTTGCATTAAGTTACAATATTTTCAAAGTTAATGAAAATAAATTCTATTTATTAACCAATCAAAATTGATTATAGAGTTATAAATATAATCATATTATTATTTGAAACTATTTATGCCATAAAAAAATATTTTTTTTAAAACCAATATTATTTTTAATTATAAATATTAAAAAAATATAAATTATTGCCATTAACTAATTAAATATTAAAACAATACCTAATCATTTGTAATTTAATCTAAATATATATCGCTTAATTAAGTGAAGAAACGAAAAATGTAACTCGTTTAAAAAGCAATCGAAAAGATAGAACAACAGAATGAAACTGAACATCGTGATCGGACAGGAAACAGTGTAAAAGAAAAGTTGTAGAAAACTGCTCATTGCACATGGACACACTCCTGTTATTGTGTAGCTAAGGGGTGATGTTAGAAAGTTGACGTCTAGGTGAACTAGCGAATGAGGGCACGTTTTCTATTGGATGAGCAACCACTGGTGGTAGACTGAGAAAGAGGAGAAAGAGATGGGCTGTGAGATAGGCTGTGAGATAGATAGAAGTGTTTAGATAAATAGGTTGATTGATATGCTGAGATATAGAAATGATTAGTTAGAAGTGGTAAGGTTTGTGGTCAGGTAGATAGGTTGAGAGAGAGTGAGAGAGAGAGAGAGAGAGAAAGATATAAAGAGAGAGAGATAGACTGAAAGAGAGAGAGAGTGAGAGAGAGAGAGAGGGAGTGAGAGAGAGAGATATAAAGAGAGAGAGATAGACTGAAAGAGAGAGAGAGTGAGAGTGTGTGAGAGTGAGAGATAGATAGAGAGAGAGGATAGATAGAAATAAGGATATGAGAGAAAGAATGACATATCGCCCAATGTAATGCATCCAGAGTATTGTTGTGATTACAAAATGAAAAAGAACGCGTGCAACAATGTGGAGAGTGCTCGAGCGTACATTAGGGGTGGAGGGGAGGGGGGAGAGGGTCTCTCCAGCGAACGGGGATAGATCTTACATTGGACGGTGACAGGAATTGTCCGTACTGCCCAAGGTCGGAGGTCGCGGACTGAAGGTCACTCTGAGGTGAGGAAAGGTGTCGACGCGGGGGTTATTAGTAATGTAGGTACTAGGGTGGATGGGTGTTAGTGGCTGTGGCCAAGATCAGCAAAGAGGTTATGGAAACGTCAACGATTTCGGCGCGTTTAATGATCGGTGTGTGCTTGATTCGGAGGGATGGTGTGCGATAGAAAACTAGTGAGACGTGACTTAGCTATGTAATCGCGGGTTGGAATGGACGTGATAATCGGATGACATGATACTACGACGACGACGATGTATATACCTGTTCTCCGCCGGTGGATTTGTCGTCGTTTAACGACTGCGACCCTTGACCCGAGATTATTTTGTTCTTCGGCGATCGGGGGGCACGACAATAAGGATCCATGGAACCTGAGCGCGGGTGTTGTGTAGTGTAATTAATGATGGTGATGTTAATACGCAATCTATTGAGTTTGGAAAAGTCAATCGCTCAATAGATTTAACGAAAAATAATTAATTCCAATAATATCGTTTAACAAATGAATATAAATTTAAACATAAGATAATATATATTATTAATATTAATTTTCTTTTTTTCGAAAAATAATCAAATAAACACATATAAAATTTCTATTTATATCATTATACATTATATCTACATAATATGTAGTACTTATTATTTATTATACAAAAAGCTTACAAATTGAAGATATATATCTTATACAATCAACAAAATGTATTGTGATATCTAATAAACTACGCTCTCTGTTATAATTTGTAATAATATTTTTATAATTCTATTTATAGTACATATAAAAATGTTTATATAATTTTATTATATATCTATTACATATACAATATGCATATTTCATATAATACATATATATAAATTATCAATAGATATATTATTAATTTATATAATATATGCACATTGTATATAGGTGTACATAAAAATGTGATCATACTAATAATTAAGAACCATCAATTACCAAAAAGTACCAATATTATTAAGAAATGAAGCGCCCAAAAAGCGTCCAATCTATATTGGGAATCAAAACTTCATTTATATAGTATATATATATATTATAAATTTTTAAAAAATATTTTCTAAATTATTTTATATTTTATTGTTATATATAATACTATATATGTTAGCTGGGAAAAATAAAAAATATTCAATGCTGTGTAGCTACAGTGACAGATACATTGTGTTTAAATAGTTTTAGAAATATTTTTTTAAATTATTTTTTTTTATATTTCTATAAAATATTAAATAAAAATTAATACATTTTTAAGATACATTAAATATTGTAGTCGCGAAAAAAGTTAAATATTGGGTTTTAAATACTTTAATTTGCAATACCAGGGTACAGTCAGAATTAATTAATTAATATTAGCTGGGAAAAATCATTGATAAATACTAGAAACACAGAGGTACATCTTAGAATATAGTATATATAAATAATCTATAGTAATAATCTAACCTAATAATACAAAATTAATAATTAATATATAGTGAAACAAAATAATATAATGAAAAATTAATGTAAACTTGAAAAATTAAATATAATATAGAAAATATTATTCTAATAGTTTAAAATAAATTTATTTATATATATATATATATATATCAAATAAGATGAAATAATTTTGTATTTTAGAAAATAATAATATAAACATTATAAATTATAATACAAATTTTTGTAATTATTTTATTTGTTAAAATTACCGGTATAAATACTCTTTTTAATTTGAGATTTATATTCAAAATTTCACATAATATAAATAATATATAGATTCATATTTCAAATATCAAAAATATGGATATAGGTAGTAATATTTGATGACGGTGTATTCCTTTATTTATTAATAATTAAATAGAAAAGTCTGATAAATAAATATAGAATAACGGAATATTATTTTGTATTTGAATATATATATATATATATATGATTATATTTAAATATATTATTATGGTTAAATTATAAAATAGTGTCCATATACATACATTAGAGTGTCTATATCAACAAGTGTTAATAGTATACCGTATAGATCAGGACTTCCGAGATTGAGAAGGACGGTATTCTGAAGGACATCAATGATGGCGAGTCCGTATTCATTACCAAATGCAACGCTGTGTATATGTGTGTATGTATATGTTTGTACCAGTGTATGTGTGTGTGTATGTGTGTGTATATGTCCTTATTCTATTCTCTTACTAATATACTAGTATATTCCATCTCCCTCATTTCCACTTACACACCACATATATATATATATGCACACACACACACACGAATACCCACTCATAACCTTCACACATCATACATAGCACACGCCATATGTATTCATAGCTTCACGAGCATACGCACACACTAGTGCGTCTGTCAAATTCATCATGATTTCAATATTAGCTCTTCACATGCATATACATAGTTGACTCACTAAATATAATTCAACCATTTTTTCGGTTTGACCTTGGGAAGGTTGCCCGCTTTTTTAAACACAATGTTTAAATTGACAAGATAGGAATAAATTTTAAACCCATATTAAAAATATTCATCTTTATTAAATATTATAAAATTATAATACAATTATGAATAATATATTTTTCTTGAAATTCACATATCAACATTTATATATTACAGGATTTTCTTTTAATTATTTCGGAAATTTATACAATTTAAAAAAATGATATATACAATATTTAAATACGTTTATACATATATATTGACTTTATATTTATAATTATTAATAATAAAATAAATAAAAATATTATTGACTTTATCAACAAATTGTAGAAAATAAAAATAAATAATCAAGTGATATTTCCCAAATTTATTTTTTTGATATTTGTTAATATTCTTCAAAATGATATATATCATAACAACAATTTAAAAAATTGAATACTAAAATAATTAATGAAAATCATAAAATCGGACTTAATTTTAATAGGAAAATATTGAAATATATAGTTATTCAATTAATATAATTATTCAATTATCATATATATATTAAATACACATATACAATTCTTATATTAAACATCAACAAATTATTTGTAATTTATAATAATATAGTATATTATAATATTACTATATTATGATATTACTATATATATATATATATATATATATATATATATATTAATATATATATATATATATTAATATATATATTATGTGTAGTATTTTATTACAAGTATATTTAGTTTAAAATAAATTAAATATTATATTGATATATCGGTATTGAATCCAAATTCCATATATGTATTATAAAATCTACTGTGTCAGAAATTCTATTTAATTTTGACAAATTATTACATTCAGATATTATCAACAAATACCTATCCACTTGTCCACTAGCCCCTTATATCAAGGTACACTCTTATTTAGCATACATTTTACTTAAAAACATTCATTGACGAACAGAATTTGTCTTTAATCTCATCCTATATCAGCATATATAAATAATTTCAAATTCAAATAAAATATATTCCTAAATATTAAAAAAAGATAACGAAAAACAGTGATATTAGGGATTCATATATGAAATAGGTGGATTTTTTTTCTAAATATATTTTTCATTTTTTAAAAATACATATAGGGAAAATTTCATCACCTGGAATTGTATTTTTGTTCACCACTCTGTTTAGTATAATGTGTATATTATTTAGTAAATAGCCAAAAGATTCTTGAAACCATCGTATAAGACCTATAGTATAGGACCTACAGCTAAATGATCGATATACCATACACCCATATACAAACAGTGCATACGAATACATAACAACATAAATACATACAGTTATCCAAGTTACCTAAGTCCACAGCTATACACACAACGAGTATACAAACAGTCCGTACGAAGTGTTCAGTGCTAGAGAGGTGACTGCTGAAGGGGGGTCAGCCCCGTGCCAACAGAGGAGGGCGCACAAGGTCGGCTGGTACCCCGAGCACCACTTGCGGGCAGCGGAACGGGGTCGTACGCAGGTCACAGACTCCTGGTGGGGAGGAGGGACATACAGACTCGTTACTTACATTTTTATTTAATATTCAAAGTATACTAATATTTAATAATTGTTAATGAATGCGACGCTATAACTGTAGAAGTAGTCGATGAGTGAGTGGACAATACAATAATATTGGGTTATGGAAATAAAATAATATTGGGTGATGGAAATACAATAATACTGGTGATGGAAATACAATAATATTGGGTGATGGAAATAGAATAATATTAGTTAATAAAAATATAATAGTATTAAGGCTATTTATATTATTAAGGCCGGCGTAACCTTGCCGGAGTTTACATGTAAAAGATAGGGAAAAATAGCTATTTTTTAACAGACTATATCTTTTCTATTTATTAGTATTTTTTTCTAATTTTTTTTTAATTATCTAGATAACATTCATCTCTAGTTATATAGGTACATCATAAAATAATAAATGTATTATTAATTGAAGAAAAGTTAATTATAATATTAAAATTATTTAAAAATAAATTAATTACCAATTTTTTTTATTATTTTTCAAATAATTTATATAAATTATTCAAATAAATTATATTAATAGATTATATTTAAATTGCTTACATACCTATATAATAATAACCATATAACTATATATTAGTTATATACTCAGAAAATTTTATAAAGATTCATATAAGAGTTCAAAAGATATAGATATTAAAAAAAATAAATCAACAAAAAAACACCAGAGATATTGGCATCTAAAGTTTTACTTACATGTTTTCTAATTATTAAATCCCACAATTTTCAATAGGTGTACGATTAAACTTCGTATTTGAGGCGCTTATGTTTAATTGTATATGATATATTATACATCATTTTAAAGATAATGAATTATATTTTAATATTTTAATATAAACAAATTGTCCTTAAAAAATAAAAACGAATGTTACGCCCCTTAATGAGTTTAGGCATGGATTTAACTAGAGGATATATGGCAGGGGTGTAATAGGGATATAGGGTTATGGTATATGTGTTATTAATGAATATATCTAGTGAATAAGTAAAGTACGAAACATTACATACAGTGACATTATATGACATGGCATCACATATTAGGGATGTGTGTTCTGATCATATTGTGATCACTATTAATTATACTAATATAACTATTAATTATACTAATATATAACTATAGACTGCGGTGACTGTATTAATTTCACAATGAGATATACCAATGTATACAAGGGACATTAGAGTCATATATAGAGTCATATATCATATAAGTGAAAACTTCATCTAAGTTACTGGATGGGATGAAAGGACTCCACCAAATAAAATAACAAAATAACAATAACAATATATCCCATTGTACCAAAACGGGTATGATTTATTACGACTTTGCATAGATGTTATTTCGAATATATTAGAAATGAGTTTCAAAATTAGAAATTAATTACAATTATGTATAAACGTTAACATTTGTGTAATTAATAAACATATTCCGAACGGAAGAACGTATGATTGAATGTTGTAAGTTGATATTAAAAGTGTTAAAGATATTAAAGATTGATTGATAATGTATTTAAGCAAATATATATTCTAAATATATAATCGAAAGTATAAAGTATAAATATTTGCTATAACATACGCTATAGAGATAAACAAAGTGTTTCTATAAATTGTTACTATAGTAACTATAGTAATTATTAATATAGTTTCTATATAAACTTAAACTCTTAATAATATTATTAATACTAATTAAAAGATGGTGGTGGCGGTGGTGGTGGAGTAGTATACTAACTCCGGCCAGAGGTTTATCGGAACCGTAACTGGAACAAGAGCCTGTGGGTATGTTTGAAGGGGGCCCTGCATTTGTGGCGTGATGCGAAGTTAGTTGTTTACGTTAATAACGTATGTATTAGTGTTTACGATTTAAAATATATGATATTAATATTTATATATAACATTATATATTATATATAACGAAACTATTGTATATATACATTAAATATAATCTGAGAAACCTAAACTATCATATAATATTATATCATACAATTATATTGATTAAATTATAAGAAATAGAAAATAAATTATAGGGAAAAAAGTAGTATACAAAAATCACTACTAATGAAAAATGGTATAGAAATATTGTTAACAAAAATAGAATATAATTCACTAAACAGACTTATACGAGGAGTTGTAACAATATTATTAATAATGGCGACAGGTGATATTGAAGACTACTACTGATATGTAGGGACGCTGCAACGATGGTGTGTATGTAGGGTGGGACAAACCAATCATAATAAATTGTGTGGTAAAAGAGGGGGGGGGGAACCAATACATAGGAGGTCCCCTTAGATTTAAAAGTGGGGTGGACATATCCCCCCCTGTCCCTCCTGTTGCACCGCCCCTACTGATATGTCGGTAGTGGAATAGCAGCACTAGAGCGATGGGGATGTTATTACTAACCCTCGCCACGTTGGTACTCGATGTCGGGAGAATCCAGATCTTCGTAGACTTCGTAAACTAGGGTGACCTCTAGAGTCTGCAAGGTCATATGTGTACATTACATATAACATAGTGTGTAGGTGTGTGTTTATGTACATCTGAGGTCACACTCGAAAATATTCGCCGCAATTTGCGAATAATATATATTATTAAAAATATTAATTTAATATAATAATAATATTATATTATAGAATATTATTATAATTTATATATTAATGAAATAATTATTGCGATTAATATAACTCAAAGGTATGTGCAAATAACTTGTAATTTATGCGTTAATGTAGAATTAATGAGAATTATTAAAGAAGATTTAATGAAGAATTGTTGGAGAATTAATGAAGAACTAATGAAGAATTAATGAAGAATTAATAGGAAATTATTGAAGAATTAATGAATAACTGATGTAGAATTGATGACTTATTAATGATGAATAGTTGGAGGTGGGCAAACCTCGCAGTCCACCATCGCCTCATTCTTGTTGAACTTGAACAGGGTGACATGGTATAGTCCTGCTACTGCTAACTGCCGGGTCTCTACGCAAAGCTTGATCTGTATGATGATGATGATGATGATATAGGGTTTATTAGGCACTAAAATAGGGTCGCTCGTGCGGGAAGAAAATAATAATAATACGATAACAATTAGAATATACTACTAAGAGTATACCCGTAAAATAGTTTTATTGTTACTTATATCCATGTCGTATTTAAAACGATTGGATTTTAGATTACGGTCAATTTACACAAAATAATTATTTCTAAAAGTATACGAATAATTCTATAATAATAAATGCAATTAATCAAAATTGTCGGTAAAGAGTAACTGTATGTTTTATTAAATATATATATATATATACATTTACATCAACATTTAATAATTTTATATTCATATTATTTGATTAATGTGTATATTATATGTAATTAATATTATTATTTAATATTGATATTTTTTCTAAATGTATTAATAATCCATACAATATAAATCTCTGTTTAATAAATGTGAATGATACATTACTACTAATACCATACTCGGTAATCTGATAGTGAATGCACCGATTTCGTATACTTTACATGTAAAACATATTTATAGAGAAGTTCACAGCAACTCGTAAATATTAGAGATATTAGAATATGTTTTAAAATCAATATTACCTTGTTATAATATGAATATAAATTCCGAGATTTTAGGCAACATCCATTACATTTTAATATAAATTTTATTTTTATTAAATTTGGTCTGTACTAGTGATGTAAATTTTGCAGAGCTTTTTAATGCCGAGACGAAACTTCATTATCATGAAAAAAACGAGCCCTGAGCTGAGATGCTTTAGATTTGACTGGCATCATTTACATCACTAGTCTGTACTCAGAATCGAGATACTGATATCATAAATTGTAATTTTATTTTAAAATTAAATGATAAACTTATTTCAAATGTATCTATCACGAAATAGAGTGAATTTAGAATAACTAGAATATCATTAGTATTACCGAGTGTATTCTATAACTATAACTACATACGTAGGGAAAACTAAGGGTAATTAGGGGTAACTAGGGTAGGGTATAATGACTGACGTGTTGAACTGCGAATGGGTCATCATCAGGCTCAGGACTGGCTAGTTTCGTGCGGTCAAATAAGCGAGCGGTCTTCAGTTTGTACAGCATTTGTAGATTGGCTGAAGGAGAGGTGTGGGAGTAGGAATTCAAGGTCGGGCTAAGGTCACACTAATGCTAGGCTAAAGGTAGAGTTAGGGTTAAGCTAATAATAGGCTAAGCTTGGAATGTAGTTATAATACTACTCAGAATATATACATAACATATGTTCCAGTTTTGCTTTTTATAGGTAAAATACATATTTAAATGTTAGGTATATTCATTATATATTCATTATATATATATATATATATATATATATAATATTCCAGTTTTATGGTATTAGCAAGTTTCTATTTACAAGTAAATATACGCAATCGGGTTATAAATAATTATAAAAGATACATTTATATATTAATGAGTAATCCGATAAACAATATATCTACATGAATATGGCTACATGGCTATCTACATGAATAAGTTCACATTAGTTACAGCCGGTAGACTATACTAGTGTATGCGCTAGTGTATGCGCTAGTGTATGTGGCAAATGAATGCTAATAATTGTACGCTAATCTAGTTAGACATAGTAGCCGTAGTAGTATTAGTATTACTGAGTGATATATGCTGGCATTCAAACTGAGAATATTATATGTAATTTGTAATATTACATATATTACATATATTACATATATTGTATATATATATATTTGTAATATATATATATATATATATATATATATATATATATATATATGTTATAATATATAAATAATTGTCTGAGTGATAATGCCTATTTATAAGGAGATATTCGCCAAAAATGATTTAATATGGAATTTTATGAACAATAGATAATATAATAACAATTATCATATATTGTAATGAAGTGAGACTGATTCGATAAATATTAATAATGAGAAATGTTTAAAAACACAAGAATTGTAATGACGATACCAATACAAATTCAGATGTATACTCGTGTGATAATGAAATATACATGATGATAACATGTACCCTATTATTCAATAACACAACTATCATAACATAATAACAAACCGGCAGAAGCATCCCAAAACTTGACTGAACCATCGGCATGCCTACAACAGGTAATGAGATAGTGGAAAGGTTAGCTAGTAATGATTAGCTCTATATAGTATGTATCGGTACAATATTCTTAACATTTTTTTTTTTAAAACGGGCCACATTTTATGGCGGCTTCAAATTATCAATTTTAAACATAAATGTCATTATTAAATTTAATAAATATCTGGCAAGTAAAAGATATAAGATTTGCTAATACGTGGTATATATATATAAACGTACGTACGCATTATGCAGGTGACTTGCATTGGCCCAATTAAATCGGTAAATATAGAATGTATCTTTTATTTGGGTCAGTGCAATGTTCCTTATAATTATAAAAAGTGCCTAATTAATAAATCAATAATAGAATTCTATAGAATTTAAACATATTGTAAATATATATATATATATATATATATGACACGCTATATATATATATTGCCAGATTTGATAGAATATCAATCCGTATTTCAATGCCCGCTATAGGCCTGTAACAATAGCTGTTCACATAGAAACTATCCGATGTTTATGGTCTACGATAGTGGTTCCCAACCTATGGGTCATTGTGTTTCTTGTTTGGGTCATGGGCCAATTTTTCAACAACAAAAAATGCTGGTGTTTTATATACAGTTTAATACAAATCTATCATATAATTGAAGTTTAATAATAAAAAATTATATTTTTCATTGGGTCATGGTATATTTTTAAATTAAGAATTATCAAAAAAAGGGTCATTGTGAATAAATGTTGGAAACGACTGGTCTAAGATATCCGACTATGCACACTAAGGTATGATATCAGGCTGCCTTATCTGTAGTCTAGGTCTGGAGAGGGTTACAAACCCGGTTATCACAATCTCGGGGTAGCTGATAGTCGACGTGCCCCATTCGCCACCTTTGATCGGCCACTCCTGTAGGGGAGACGAGGATTAATACGAGGATTAATAACTTAGTTATTTAAGAGGTGTACTATATCTTATATTTACATGTTTATATATATAAATATATATATATATATATACTAATTAGAAATATCTATACACATAACTCATCATAGCAATACAGATATCTAACTTATACTAATACATCGTCGGGGGTTTATAATATATATATTAACAATAATAATAACGATATACAGTTTATCTTGTATTTATCAAGAATTTAATTAACTTAATTAATAAACGAAAAATCAGAAAACAACAACAAATATTACATATTTGTTTGTATTGTATTGGGCCTCTCACAATTATATATTATCTGGTGTATGGCTCATTGGAACAGTCACTTTCTAGAAAGCCAGAGGTTCCAGTGGTTTCTCCCTCGTGTTTATCAATAATTTAATAAATGATAAATCAAAATACAAGAAAAAAATGTTGAAAAAACATATTTGTATTGTATTGTCTTGGACAATTCACAATTATTTATAACAGGTATAAGTCTATGACTTCTCGAGGGTTACATATGTATTCGCTATTGTATTAGTGGTCCAATACATAAGTATTAGTAAGATAACGATGTGTGTGTATTAGTAATGGATCACTCGTGCCTTACCTTGTCACTGAAACACGCCTTCTTCTGTTTGAGGCAACACCATAATTAGAGATATATATATATATATGTGTGTGTATACCATGAGATTCAAATTAAATAGGAAATATAATATCGTAATGGATATGCGCGTATAATAATTAGAAATATCTATAAACACGAGAGGTCATCGCTACATAGAGCTATCGGCGTACGCTAATACTCAAGGTCGTATACGTAAGGTGATAGTTTGACCTTGTCACTGAAACACGCCTTCTTCTGTTTACAGCCGACCCCGTAGTAAGCAGGCACAAGGTCAGCGGGACAATTGGCCAGGTAGTAGCAGGTCGTCACCGGGGACTCGTGGATGTCCATTGGGTAGGGGTTCTCGAATATAGGGTAGCTGAAGGTAATAATGGATATAGGGTAGCTAAGGGAATAATGGATATAGGGTAGATAAGGGAATAATGGAATATAGGGTAGCTAAGGGTGATATTGAATATAGGGTAGCTAAGGGAATAATGGATATAGGGTAGCTAAGGGAATAATGAATATAGGGTAGCTAAGGGAATAATGAATATAGGGTAGCTAAGGGAATAATGAATATAGGGTAGCTAAGGGAATAATGGATATAGGGTAGCTAAGGGTAATAATGGATATAGGGTAGCTGAGGGTAATTATGGAATATAGGGTAGCTAAGGGAATAATGAATATAGGGTAGCTAAGGGAATAATGAATATAGGGTAGCTAAGGGAATAATATAATATAGGGTAGCTAAGGGAATAATGGAATATAGGGTAGCTAAGGGTAATATTGAATATAGGGTAGCTAAGGGAATAATGGATATAGGGTAGCTAAGGGAATAATGCATATAGGGTAGCTAAGGGAATAATGAATATAGGGTAGCTAAGGGAATAATATAATATAGGGTAGCTAAGGGAATAATGGAATATAGGGTAGCTAAGGGTGATATTGAATATAGGGTAGCTAAGGGAATAATGGATATAGGGTAGCTAAGGGAATAATGAATATAGGGTAGCTAAGGGAATAATGAATATAGGGTAGCTAAGGGAATAATGAATATAGGGTAGCTAAGGGAATAATGAATATAGGGTAGCAGTGATAATAATGGATATAGGGTAGCTGGGGGTAATATTGAATATAGGGTAGCTAAGGGAATAATGGATATAGGGTAGCTAAGGGAATAATGAATATAGGGTAGCTAAGGGAATAATGAATATAGGGTAACTAAGGGAATAATGAATATAGGGTAGCTAAGGGAATAATTAATATAGGGTAGCTAAGGGAATAATGAATATAGGGTAGCTGGGGGTAATATTGAATATAGGGTAGCTAAGGGAATAATGGATATAGGGTAGCTGACGGAATAATGAATATAGGGTAGCTAAGGGAATAATGAATATAGGGTATCTAAGGGAATAATGGATATAGGGTAGCTGCGGGTAATAATGGATATAGGGTAGCTAAGGGTAATAATGGATATAGGGTAGCTGCGGGTAATAATAGTATATTTTAATCATGAATATAGCGTAAATGGGGAACTAAATAAAATATATAATGTTTATAAAAGGATGGCTCCGTACCAAAATCCCAGCAGACAAAATCCCATCAACCAAAATCCCAGCAACCAAAATCCCAGCAACCAAAATCCCAGCAACCAAAATCCCAACAACCAAAATCCCAGCAACCAAAATCCCAGCAACCTTTAATTATATGTATTTTTCAGATTTATAAATTATAAATTTTCTTAAAAACTTACATCACCAATAAATATAAACACTAGATACCCTACCATGTAAATCATGTTAATCGATGGCAATCATTATTTAATATTCAAATTAATTTAAATTTAATAATTTTTTGAATCCAATTATAAAATACATTATTTCAACTTCAAGTTGAACTTGTATTAATAATTTTATATACTAACATGAAATATAAAATAATGTGAATATGTATAATAAATATCATTATATCATACAATGTATTACTTTATATAACACAAATACTCATTTACTAATTTTGTAATTAAATTACTTAGTATATGGTTATTTGTAATGGTAACTGGTTAAGAAGGCCGCCGATTTATTTAAAAGTTCAAGTTGGGCGATTCTATTAATATATAAGGACCTCCCAACTAATAAATATATGTTATAACTTATATATTAAAGTACATCTACATATATATATACTCTAGAGTATAACTGTATGTTTAAATAGTTATTAAATGATACTTATTATATAAAAGATTACCTGCAATTTCAACTATAATATATCTATAGATGATTATCTAGGTGGTTATCATCTACCTATATATAGTTTAATATCTATATTAATACATTAATATATCATATAAATATATATATATATATATATAATATATATTAAAAGTATAAAGTGGTTTCTGGGATTTTGGTTGCTGGGATTTTAGTTGCTGGGATTTTGGTTGCTGGGATTTTGGTTGCTGGGATTTTGGTTGATGGGATTTTAGTTGATGGGATTTTGTCTGCTGGGATTTTGGTAGTATCCCAAAAGGATAACCTTAACCATAATAATCATAATAATTCATTAAAGCAAAGACCTCAAAATAGTGGACTACCACAATCATTGAGAAAGGGTAAACAAGAATGTATTGGTCATAATTGATTGTTTATTAATAGTAGTTACATATATATATATATAGTACACAAAATGTATACATTTATAATTTGATATTATACAAAACAAATATTAGCTAAGATTTTCATAAATATCATAAAATTTAATTTTAATATTTCTATTAAATCAGCCATATATAATACTACTAGCAAGAACTGATCTATATCTCTACAATGGCAACAGTTTGTACTTCAAATAAATATTTATGGTGGCATATTTAATTTTAAAAAAATAGAAATATTTATTATTTAATTAAAAATTCATTCATTTATTTAAAATTTGAATTTATCTATATATTATTAAAAATGTGAATTTATTTATAAATTCGATTCAAACTGTAAGATGATTTTATTTATTTCCAACATACTAAATAATATAATGTATATTGTATTCAATTAGAATTGACACTATATCATTAATATAAATAAAGGTATGGCATTTATTTATAAATCAAATTAAAATATGTACTTATAGACCATAATAAAATACAATAAAATCATTTATGCGCGAAATAAAAGTGTCCAAACATAATTTATAATTACTTCTCGATCAAATATTAATATTTGATCGTAATAAAAGGTATTAAACTATAATCTAAATCGTACTACCTATGAATCATAGATATGAATCATAAGTGAACGTGCGTACATAGGTATGAATATTAATGAATAATCAATGGTTACATGATTAATGCAGTGGGGTATTGACTGCGGGTTTATTCATCTTCAATAATTAATAACACACACACACACACACATACACGTGGTGGAGGTGGTGGTGTATTAACAATGGTAGACCCTGTGTTTCTATACTTAATTATAGTATTTATGCATGAGAATTTTTGTTATTTAAACACTATAATAATGTTGTAATATATATATATAATACACCTAATACGTATTAAAAGAAATAAGCTATGTATATTAGTATCGACTGATCTGAAATATATACAACATAAATATAATAAGTTTAGGGGTGTGATTTTATAGTATGGAAGTTAAGCAGCTGTACAAACTAACATCGCACTGCAACTGTCCTACAAGCTGGGCTATATCATACCCCAGCCTAGCTACACTAGTGTCACAGTCACTAACCCCGGTGTGATCAAGTCCACAACGACTAGGTCGTGTTTCAATAGCACCACAATGCTGTACGGGTCTTGGAAATCTACAGGACGTATATCGAACGCGATGAGGTTGTATTGTGAAGGTTTCGTGAAGGTTTAATATATATTTAATGTTTATATTTATTAGGTTGTACTGTATTAATTAAATAATGTACTAGATATATAATATAGGGGGCGTGTTTAGGGGTGGAGCTAACCATGCGCCCAAGGACTGAGTTGTACGGTGGTGAAGGGGGCGTGTTTAGGGGTGGAGCTAACCATGCGCCCAAGGACTAAGTTGTACAGTGGTGAAGGGGGCGTGTTTAGGGGTGGAGCTAACCATGAGCCCAAGGACTGAGTTGTACGGTAGTGAAGGACACAATCGGATACTCCATCTCTAGGACGGTGGTAGACTTGCCGTGCATGATAGTCAGCGCAGACATCTCATCTAACACTCCGCCACTGAATATCGTGAAGTCTTCACTGAAACGGAGAGAGGGAGGGGGCGAGGTAACGAAACAGTAATGTATACAAAAGATGGTTAATTCCTAAAATGTTCGATTAGTTCTCTATACTTTATAAACTAATAATATATATATATAAGTAATATATAATATACGATGTAGAATGTTCATAATAATGTGTATAGGTATCACTAGGTTACAATAGATAGACGCTATGGCTACTTGACCTCAGGTAATGCGATGTCGTAACACTATCCTAATGGACAGCTAATGTACATTACGCAGATAGGTAAGGAGCAGTGCGCACAGGCAGTAACGTAATACCGAGAGGTTTCAATAGGGGAGAGGGGAGAACAGTGTGAATCATTGAAATGGAGGCGATACGGAGTCAAGTTAATCACTGAATTATATACAGTAATGGCTGTTACTATAGTAGACTAGTAGGTAATAATAGATATTAGTAAAGGAGGAGAATAAAGTTAGCTGCGATTGTCATCAGAGAAATCTATATTGTTACTGAGGTAATGATATCTTTACAATGTTTAAATTCGTTTACAACTCCTAAAAGTGTATGGTTATATAAAAATACTTTATACGGAGGCGGAATTGATCCATGATTGAATGCGATCTACGAACACAGCATTACTATTAGTATATGAAGTGTATGAAATTATTATCATATTATTAGCGAGAATAATGATTTAAGGATTTACATACAGTATATATAATATATACACTATAATATATTTATATATATATATATATATATATATTAAATTATAAGTATATCATTAATTGTGTATCTTGACATATGTGTATTTTAATTTATCACTGTACAGGATTCAGTGTATTTTAAATAAAATGAGAGGAAAGTAAAATATTAATATCATCATTATATGTTTAACATTATCAAAGTAGGGTAGTTAAGGGGGGTAAGTAAAGAGGGGTGATAGTGTACCGATAGTATATATGGCATATTATACTAGATAAGTATTGCATATATGGGTAACAACTATAGAAATTATTCAATATTAATGTGAAACCCTTTAGTAGTAACAACATATATATATATATATATATATATAATATAAATAAGAAAAGAAAACAGAAAATAAATGTATTCTAATAAAGTAGTATTATTATTGTATAGAAACATATATAATTATACTACTGAATCACGGTATATCATATTCATAACAAACCCAGATTTACAACTCTCCCATGCAACCTTGCCAATCATTTTACATTGTTCTTTTCCTTGTCTCGCTAATGAAGGGAGGTTAGCCATTGTAAATAATTCAGTATTGATTAAAATTAATAATTTATATATTTACGAAATTAAATGTTATATTTATGTATAGTTTTGATATTTATTTTATTCAAATACTATTATATATATATTATAAATCATATTTTTATCACAATTTTGTATTTTGATATTAACTAAACTTTATAAATATAACTTTATAAATATTATTATTAGGTTTTTATTCTCTATAAATATGTTTATATTAATATATATACAAATTGATATATATATATAACATTTTGTAAATAAAATTGTGAGCCAACTCATTAATAGTTTAAATATAAATGATTAAGAAGCGGTATTTCTACGATGCAACCTGTGTGTACACAATGTACACTATACAGTTATATGGGTAGTTTTATATATATATATATATATATATATATATATATATATATTTTATTTGAACTTGAGCGAAATATATAGGGAAAAGAGGCATTATTTTTGAGATTGTTAAAAATCAATACTTAAGGTCATCCTACTAAATTACATTTAACAATTTTGTTTGCCTATGAATGAGATTATAAAATTAGTAATAATTTCATAATATGAAGATGATTGGCCAATCTTAATATATAAAATGTGTACACTAGGGGAGACTATTTTGGTAACTTTTATAGTTCCCTTCGTAGGAAAGTTCCTTCTATCTCGGAATAACTCCTCTTATTCATTCCATATATAATAACACATTTGAAATCGATAATATTCAGAAAGTAATAACAATATTAAAAAAATATAGGTATATTCATTAACAAATAACGAAAATAACATATATACTGTTAACGAGATGGCAAAACTTTCAAATACTCTTATATAGGTCTCCCTAGTGTACATAGTAGACATACCGTGAGGGGTAATGGTGGACACGGGTTTCTGGGGGGTCTTGGGGTTCCACACAGTCAGTGAGCCATCCTTGTGACTGACCATGAACTGGCGCCCGTCGTGGTTCCAGCACGCGGAGGTGATCGTCTATAGTGAGGGGAGGGGCGTGTCTACAGTGAGGGGAGGGGCGTGTCTATAGTGAGGGAGGGGGAGTGTCTACAGTGAATGTAGGGGCGTGTCTACAGTGAGGAGAGGGGGCGTGTCTACAGTGAGGGGAGGGGGCGTGTCTACAGTGAGGGGAGGGGGTGTGTCTATAGTGAGGGGAGGGGGTGTGTCTATAGTGAGGGGAAGGGGCGTGTCTATAGTGAAGGGGCATGTCTATATTGAGGATGTGTGTCTATACTATAGACTATAGACTCTATAGTTATAGCAGGGGCGGGTGTAGATGCAGTGTCGTTGTCGATAGCATTGATAACTGTCGTTGACGTGATCTATCAGCAATCATGGTTTCAGCATGTTGAAATGATCGTTTAGAGTTAGAGAAGGCGCGCGATACTTTAATGTACACATAACACTAGACATTGCCGTTCCAACGTTATGTATATAAACATTATAATACATTATACTTGTTAAGATGTTACGACAACGAACACCTGCGTTAGTTTCGCTGTCATATGACACAATAGGAGACGTATGTTAACCGGCGTACAAATTGGTTGTTGTTTCAAATGTTTCTCATACGGGTTTAGTTTGTAATGAAATCATATTTATATAACGCATATTTTTATACTATAATTATAAATTTTAGTTGAATTTCTTTTCCAAATTAGTATATCATCAATATTTACTCGATTTAGCTATTATTTATGTATATATATATATATATAAAACATTGATATGATGTAAATTCTGGAAGCGCATTATTAACATATAAAGTCATATCGTATTATAATGGGTCGAATATAAATTAGCAAAATAAAGTTAGAAAAATTCTAAAACGATAATTTAGACATTGAAATAAACGATGAATACGAAATTAAGAACAAAATTAAGAATATAAACATCGTACGCCTACCGTAATTATCATCATCTTATTAGTATTATTAACATTAGCATGGGCAACATTACCATACATATACCTGTCAGTAGGTACTGTGGGGATAACTAAACAACTGGGCGGGGGGGGGGGGGGGGGTATACGTTGATACGGTGGCAATGTTGATAGAGAGCGAGAGTGGTTACTGCACCGAAGCAACCCGTAACCCCCCTGAACTCTGCCTTCTCTCGCAGGTCATCATTACAATGCAGACCACATTATTAATATGAGAAACAGGAAATACATACGGCGGGCGGGCGAGAGAGAGCTATGGCCTACGACAACAGCCACCATCGTAATATTAATCATGTTGTGTACGCGTATATATATGTGTGTATATGTGTGTGTGTATATGTGTGTGTGTATATGTGTGTGTGTATATGTGTGTATTCATATACATCAATCGCAAGTGATCCCAATACTTTTGTAACTGTTATATATATTCGTACACAATTCATCAAATCATAATTATTAACAGTAAATTATCTGTGAAGAATTTATTATTAAAAATTAGCACTATGACTACTACCACTACCACTACCACTACCACTACCACCACCACTACCACTACCACTGCCACTGCCACTACCACTACCACTACCACTACCACTACCACTACCACTACCACTACCACTACCACTACCACTACTACTACTACTACTACTACTACTACCACTACTACTACTACTACTACTACCACTACCACTACCACCACTACTACTACTACTACTATTACTACTACTACTACCACTACCACTACCACTACCACTACCACCACCACCACCACCACTACTAGAGTGAGATATCAATATATGCGATTACGCAATAACTACAGATAATGAGGAGGAAGGGGGGGGGCATACATACACTAATGACGTACAACGCTAAACTAATAACGTATGCATTGCGCTGATTGCACACGATGATGGGCGTGTCTAATCAGCCGTGTTATTGGTGCTGGTGGTGGTGCTAGTGGTGGTGGTGGAGCAACTTTAACGCTAATAAAAGTCGCAAAAAATAGATGCATATAAACTCGCGATCAGTCGTTAATCATTATTTGGTGGGCAATATATACAATTTTATATATCAATATAAATATATATATATATATATATGTGCTCACATTAATTTAAGAATATTATTATAAATATGTATGTTTATAAAGTTATCATACTTTAATTACATTGAATATACATATATAGTTAATTAATTGCATATTTTGTATATTTGATTATAACATTATAGTTAATAGTTAACAAATTATAATTTGAAAACTAGTGGAAATAGTGGAATAAAGCAACGGATGCAGTAATATAAACAGATAGATACGGGGAGATGAGGGAATGTAGTGAGTGAGTGAGAGACGGTAACG